>JARBWK010000005.1:126263194-126313194 GCA_030556195.1 Anolis apletophallus
GACCCTGGTGACCTTTCTGACAGCTCCTCGTGACCCCACAGGGGTCCCGACCCCCAAGTTGAGACCCCCAGGGGTCCCGACCCCCAAGTTTTCTCACCAGGGCAAGAAAATTATGGAAACTAATAAGGTCAAGAAATTCCAGCCCTTGTTGTCTGAATAAGATTCTCCAAGTTCGGTGTACTGGCGGTGCATCCGTAGGTGACTGTGGAACCCTATTCTTTGTCAGAGTGTGGTGATTTTCAAATGTTTCTGCAATTCAACCATTGTATAAGATGCTGTGTTGTGTAACCAGGCATTTATAGGGTTAAACAGCAGAAGTAGAGTCCAGCACTGTTTTGACCTTCGGCTGTGTAAACATACTGATAACAGAGACGCTGAGCTGCCTGGTCAGTCGCCATGCTGAATCTGCTATGAGGAGCAGACTGCTGAATTGCTCCGAGGGAATGCTTTACTTTATTTTGCTCACTTAATGAATAAAAGAACTTTTTAAGTTCAGACCTGGCTTCGCATCATCACTGGCGCACCAACAGACACTTGGGAGTTGCAGTTGCTGGGATTTATAGGTCACCTACAATCAAAGACTATTCTGAACCCCACCAACGGTAGAATTGGGCCAAACTTCCCACCCAGAACCCCATGACCAACAGAAAATATTGTGGTTTCTCTTGGTCTTTGGTGTCTTTCCTGACCCCTCCCTCGTGACCCCCCCCCCCCAGAGTCCTGACTCCCAGGTTGAGAAATGGTGCCTGAAGGCCATCCAGTCCAGCTCCCTTCATCAGGGCAAGAGAACATAATCAAAGCCCTCCTGACTAAGAGCCATCCAGCCATAGATGGATATACAATGTTCCCTCGCTATATTGCTTTTCGCTTATTGCGGACTCACAGTTTTGCAGGGCTGCAATAAGCGGGGGGAGGGGCCACAGTGGGGAGGGGGAGCCAGGCACTGGGCATACCCTGTCTCCGCTCACTCAGCAACGGCCTCGCCCTCTTCTCAGACCAGCCCTCAGACCAGCCTGGCAGTGCCATTGACAGTGCCCAAGGGGCCTCCGAGGTGGGGAGCAGCAGACTTGGTGAAGAGGACGAGGCTGCTGCCTAGTGGGTGGAGCATCCCTACTTTGTGGATTTTTACTTATCGCGAGCCATTGTAGAACTGATCACCTTTGATAAGTGAGGGAGCACTCAGGCGCGGACCTGGCCCTTTTGGCGCCCTAGGCCAAAAGCTCTGCCTCCGGCTCCGCCCCGCCCCAGCTCCTCGCCGGCACGAGGAGGAGGAGGAAGGAAAACCCCACCCCCGGAGACGATGCTTCCCCACGGCTCCTCCCTCCCTTTTCAGGCCAGCATGACGCCCCGCATCGGTTCCGGGGGTGGGGCTTTCCTTCCTCCTCACGCCGGCGAGAAAGCGGGGGCAGAACCAGGGGCAGGGCAGAGCCGAGGGCGGGGGCAGAGCCGAGGGGAGTAGAGCAAAGGGGGGGCAGCCGTGGATGGCGCTTACGCCGCCGCGTGCATGCGCCCTTTTTTTTGAATTTTTTTTGGGAATTTTTAAAAAACTTTTTTGGGGGGTCCGGACCTGCTTCCCCCCCCCCAAAGGTGCTGCCCTAGGCCATGGTGTAGGGTTATCTTATGGGTAATCCGGGCCAGGGAGCACTGTATATGATACACACAAATATATATATTCGATAGATATAGTATCATAGTTTTTAAAGCGACCTCTAAAGAAGGAGAATTGTATGTTGCATGTTCTAGAGTAGGCAAACCAGGCAGTCTCTACATCAACACTGATAAATAACAAAAAATACTCTTTACCCACAAGCATAAAGAAATTGCATATATTGGAAACGAACAGTTTTTCATCACTTTATTTTCCAGATCAACAGACGGCCACAGCAACGCATGGCAGGGAACAGCTAGTATATGTATATAATGTAATATAATATAGCCAACTTGTCAATGGATGTCCAGACTCAGCAGCATCCACCGTGGTCCTTTTTATCCTGAGTTACGACCGAGCCAGTATAGACTTTGTTTTGGTTTGATTCTCCATAGTGCAAATGGGTTCGGTGCTCTTAGATCCACTCCTCAGCTGAGACCTCTCTGGCTTGGTTGGACCCGCTGGTAGTTACACTACCACCAGCACAGCTCTCAGCATCCTTGGAGCAGTTAAGCCCCCCACCACGACAAGGTGGCACCCATCGGGGGGCATGCACTGGCAGAATATGCAAAGGGAAGCAAAGAACCTGCATGGATTGAAGTCAATAATTGGAAACTTCTCAAAGCACAGCAGACAAAGAATCAGTACAAGAAAACTGCCCTAGAAACCAGAACTGACAGCTGGCACAACAAAGCATTGCACGGGCAGTTCCTGGACAAAACCGAAGGAAAAGTTGACAAGGAGAAGACCTGGTGATGGCTCAGG
The DNA here is from genome assembly GCA_030556195.1 of Anolis apletophallus. NCBI lineage: Eukaryota > Metazoa > Chordata > Lepidosauria > Squamata > Anolidae > Anolis > Anolis apletophallus. The sequence goes on from JARBWK010000005.1 coordinate 126,265,608, forward strand.
AATGGAACCCCGGAGAAGGAGACCGAAGAAGGCCTGGTTCTTGCAGCCCAGGAGCAAGCCATCAGGACAAAGGCCATGAAGGCCACGATTGAAAAATCCTCTGATGACCCAAAATGCAGACTTCAAGGAAGCTGACGAAACCATGGATCATCCCATACTGGGTGACAGACGTGTTGTGGAAAAAAACCAGGAAAAACTCAGCTGTTCTCATGACCTCAAAATCAAATGGCAAAGGCTCTGTCATCAACCAGTTTAGGTGGTCCCAGCGGTCATTGGCACACTGGGTGGCGTGCCAAAAGATCTCAGCCAGCATTTGGAAACAATAAACATTGAAAAATTCATGATCTATCAACTGCAAAAGGCCACCTGACTTGGATCTGGGTGCATCATTCGAAAATACATCACACAGTCCTAGACGCTTGGGAAGTGTTCGAGTTGTGATTTTGTGATAGGAAATTCAGCATATAGATCTCGTTTGAGAAAGTGTGTTTTTGTGTCAGAAAAATAACAACTTCATTTTTGTACCCTTCCTCCATCTCCCAGAACAGACTTGGGGCGGCTTACAAAGTGCCTAAAACAATGCATAAAATAAACACACAGGACAATACAGAAAGTAAAGCGAAGAGCCTATGAAACAGCAGCTTAAGCTCCGAACAACCTCCAATAACCTATGGTGACAGCTGCCATAAAACAAGGCCACGCTGTAAACAAGGACAAAGGAATACGAGTGCAAATTGTAGCTAAGGAACAAGGGCATGGGATGGAAGTGCCGCGCAGTCTAGAAGGCAGGGGCCATCCATGGTCCTAAAGCACTTGCAAAACGAGGGGGCGCTGGTGCTTTGCTTTTAAAGTGTTGCTAAAGTTCTGGGGGTGAAAATTTCAGAACTCTGACAAAACTTGCAAAATCTAATTATTATTTTGTTATTGGTGATAACAAATGTGCTGTTTTGTAATCCGCCCAAGTCCCTTTGGGAGATGGTGGTGGGGTATCAATACAGTTATTATTTGGTTATTGAGAAAGAGAAGGGACAATAGAAGAAGTGAAAAGAAATAATAGAACCCTTGACCCGGTGGGCCATCATCCAGTCCAACCCCATTCTGCCAAGAAGCAGGAAAATTGCATTCAAAGCACTCCTGACAGATGGCCATCCAGCCTTTAAAGAAAGCTTCAAGGAGAGTTCCACTGCTGAACAGATCGATCTCTCTCTCTCTCTCTCTCTCTGTCTCACCGCCAGCAAGTTCTTCCTCATTTCTTCCTTATAGTTGGAAGCTATGGCATCCCATTCTCCATCCAGGGGGGTAGAAAGGAAGCCTGCTCCCTCCTCCCTGTGAGATCTTCCCCTCCCGTCTTGATCCAAGGCCCCCATCATCTCTCCTCTCAGCCTTCTCTTCCAAAGGCTGAGCTCTTTCGGCCACTCTCTCCTCATAGGGCTTGTTCTCCAGACCCTGGATCAACGCAGAGTCTGAAGGATCACCTGTTACTCCGCCCTGAGCCCCCCTGGGGAGAGAATGGGGCGGGATGCCAATGCAATCTTATTCTGATGGGAATTACTCTCCTTAGAGAAGCTGTCATCGTTGGAACGTTTTTTCTTTTACTTCACTTCCTATACTAAAGAATATGTGTAATGATCCTCCCGCCATGTCTTCAAAGAGATACAATAGACTCGTGTGTAGAATTATTTCACTTACATGGCTTTTGTTCAGTCCCTTCTGCCTCTTGGTACCCTCCTGGCCCATCCCAGCCTAGAGCGCCTCCCTGTCACCCGTGGCCACCCCCAGGGGCTCCTTCCAGTCAAGCTAATCCCTTCAAGGACACCACCCACCCGCCTTGCCCTTGGTCGGCCCCTCTTCCTTTTAACTTCCCTTTTCCGCAGCATAATTGTCTTCTCCAGGCTTTCCTGTCTTCTCATGATGTGGCCAAAGGACTTCACCTTTGCCTCTCATCTCCTTCCTTCCAATGAGCAGCCGAGCTTTCTTTCCTGGTGGATGGACTGGTTGGATCTTCTCGCGGTCCAAGGCACTCCGAATTTTTCTCCAACACCACCGTTCAGAAGCGTCTCTCTTCTTTCGCTCAGCCTTCCTTATGATCCAGCTCTCACTTCCATAGGTTACTACGGGGAATACCATTGCTTTAACTATGTGGATTCATTGCCTGTGTAATGTCTCTATTCTTCACTCTTTTATCGAGATTGGTCATTGCTCTCCTCCCAAGGAGGAAACACTTTCTGATTTTCTAGCTCAGTAGTAGTAGTAGTAGTAAACTGTAATTGGCTTCTGCCCTCTCTCTTTCCTGAGGGGACTCAGGGCAGATTCCAGCATAACAACAGCAAACATTCAATGCCTACGTAAGATACAATGCTGACATAAAATCCCAGAAAAACCCACAAACCTCTTCCTTCCTTCCTCCCGCCCTTTCTTTCCTTCCTTCCTTTCCTTTCCCTTTCTTCCTTCTCTCCCTTCCCTTCCTCCCTTTCTATCCTTCCGTTTCTTCTCCTTCCTATACACACATTCTCACAAACATTTTCTAGCTCAATAGTAGTAGTAGTAGTAGTAAACTGTAATTGGCTTCTGCCTTCTCTCTCTCCTGAGGGGACGCAGGGCAGATTCCAGCATAACACATACATAGGCACACACCTGCAGACATTCTATATACATAAAAATGTATTGTCTGTTTATATCTCCCAAACCTTGAGAAAGGATAAATTGTTTCCGGAGTGAGACAATGGGCCGTCTCCAAGGATGTTCCCGAAAGGGACGCCCAGATGTTATACCAATCCTGTGAGAGGCTTCTCTTTAAAGATATGTGAAATATCCAGGGTGGGAAAAATAGCTCTTTTCTACTTGAGCCAGGCATGAATGTTGGAATTGCCCACCTTTATTTTTTTGGAAAAACCTTGCAGCTCAAAAGCCTGGTTTCTTCCTGCCTGTGAGAAATCTTTGTGGGGAGGTTTTCCCTATCCCAGATTGTTCCATGTCGGGGATTCCTCTGTTTTCCGAGGGCCACAGCAACGCCTGGCCGGGTGCAGCTAGTACTGACATGAAATCCCAGAAAACCCCTCCATATGAAAGTCACATTAAAACCTAACATCAAATTAAAGCCCAAGATCAGTAAATTAAAAGCTACACGTCGTCAGACAAAACTCTGTAGTAACATAAATCTAAACAAAACATCCACTTTCGTGTACAACAGCCAGCCAGGGTTCACAAAACGGTGTGGGCAGGTTGTGTAGTCAAATGAGGTCATTGGGCCTGCGTGGACCAGGAATGCCAAATACAAAGAGTTCTCAACCAGAGGCCCAGCACTGATCTCCCCACCATCTCATCCTCCTCCTCTCCATACGCTCGTGAGCAGAAGTAGGTCTTCAGCTGTTCTTTGAAGGAGAGGAGGGAGGGGGCAGCTTGATTTCTTGAGGGAGGGGGGTCCAGAAGTGGGGGGGGGGCAACCACGGAGGAGACCCTCTCCCTTGTTCCCATCAGTCGTGCTTGGGATAACGGGGGTGGGACTGAGAGCAGGGCCTCCTGCAATGACCGCAGTGCCTGGGCTGGTTTGCCAGAGGAGATGCAACGGGTCAAGTAGCCTGGACCCGAGACATAACTGTTAATACAATAAGAAAATTGCTTATAGTTTAAACTCTGTGATTTCAGTAATGCATGGGTCAGTACAGAGAGATGTATAGTATTATTGGTAGACCTTCACTTTTGTAGTTTCCTGTTCTGGCCGGATGAAAAAAGACTGATAAGCAAGGAACGTGCTCCGTGCAGCGTGCTGAGATGTGTGCAGACATGAGTCCCTATATTGTGTGAATAGTCCAGATAAAGGCCTCTTTCCAGTGAAAGCTGAATCGAAGGAGTCGGGTGTTTTCTGCCGTTTTGTGCCTTGAAGCAGAAGCTTGGAAGTTGGAAGAAACCGAGAGAAGGAAGGCCATTCATCTCAATCTGCCAACATGACTTACACACGATATCCTTTCATGTTCCCAATCTTCTCATTTTTTCTTTTTTAATTGTTTGATATATATGTTTGTTCTTTTTTTAAAAAACAAAATAAAAATTATTTGCCCCAAAAAACAATTTTTTTAAATTTTCTTAGTCAATTTTCGTGGTCATGATAAAGGCCTTGATTCTGGGTGAGCACGCTGACCTGCTTTGCATCACAGACGCGGCTGAATAGTCAAGAGGACACCATTGAATCCAACCTTCCTTCATGGACATGAGAGGCCAAGTCGCACGAGCGCCATCACAGCATCTTCATCCTGGGCACTCCTCGGCAATCATGTTCACACCCTTGGTTAACATTTGTTTACGCTACGAACAGTTTGTTCTCATGTGAAAGAAACCTGGTTGACTTTTCCAGGCGCCTGTTGTTATTATGAGACAGAAGAGACTCAAAAAGATGTTTCCCACAAAACAGGGCGGAGAAAGGGTTTGTCTTTCTAAACATGGAAGACGGGAAAGAGGCAGAAGTGGATCCAGAGGGAACCAGAGCGTTTGGCCTTAATTCCATGAATTTCAACAGACTCCACCTGAACATGAGGAAGAACTTCCTGACAGAGAGAGAGAGAGCTGTTCAGCAGTGGAACTCTCTGCCCCAAGTCATGAATGAAGACCCTGAGCAGGACCGGGATGCCCAGGCGGGGGGAACCCTGCTGGTGGCCCTCCGCTCCTGACTTCTCTCCCGGCTGAAGAGGAGGAAGCCTTGGGGAGGATGGGTCACCCTCGGGGCTCGTTCGCTTCACCAATGACAGGCCCACCTCTCCGTACTTTTGCCTCCCCCACATTTTTGAAATTGTGATTGAAAGACGGGCTCAAAGCCAGCCTCAACAACCATGGCAGAGACACACAGAGGAGAGAACTGGGAGGCAGGTCACAGGTTTGAATCTGGGGAGCAGGGTGAGCTCCCCCTGTCAGCCCCAGCTTCTGCCAACCTAGCAGTTTGAAAACATGTGAGTAGATCAATAGGTACTGCTTTGGCAGGAAGGTAAGGGCGGTCCATGCGGACATGCCAGTGGTCACATGACCTTGGAGGTGACTACAGGCAATGCTGGCTCTTGGGCTTAGAAATGGGGATGAGCGCCAGAGTCCCCGAGCCGGACATGACTGGACTTCCTGTCAGAGGGAAGACCTTGGCCTTGACCGAACTCTGCAGAATGACGCCCAGCGTGGATGCAAGTGGGGATGTTGCCATTCACAACCTTGATTAGCACGGAATGCCCTTGCAGCTTCAAAGCGTGGCTTGCTGCTCCCTGACGGGGGAATCCTTTATGGGGAGGTGCTAGCTTTCAACAGAAAGGAGGAAACCAATTTTGAAAATTAACAAAATCTGGCAACCGGTATTTTTAAAAACGCTCTGAACTGAATTGAACTGAACTTTATTATTTATGAGTCACCCTCCACGTTTGTGCTCCGGGCGACTTACACAACTAGCGATTAAAATATTAAAAATATTAAATGGTTAAAATACTAAAATATCAGACTCGGTGAATTCCGAGTCGCTGGTTCCGTGTTATGCGTAGGCTTTCCTGAATAGCCATGTCTTAAGTGCCGCCAAGAACTGGGGCAGGTCGAGGGAGGCTCTTTGGTCTGGCGGCAGAGAGTTCCACAGGACGGGGGCTGCAACAGAGAAGGATCTCTGTCTCGTGGACTCCAAATGAGCCTCTCTCGGACCCAGGACACAGAGGAGGTTCTCGTTTGCTGGCCGTGGTGCTCTTGGGTGGGCAGGTAGGATCAAGCGGTCTTTTAAGTATGAAGGGCCCCGGCCCCGCAGGGCCTTGAAGGTCAAGGTCAGGGTCTTATAGAGGACTCTGATTTTGACCGGCAGCCAGTGCAAATGCTGCAGGGATGGTGTGATGTGGCATCTCATTGGTGATTTTGTGAGGAGCCTGGCGGCGGCGTTCTGCACAATCTGGATCTTGCGGGTTAGTGACCGAGGCAGACCCACATATAAGGCGTTGCAGTAATCCAGCCTTGATGTCACCGTGGCGTGGATTACTGTAGCCAACGCCTCCGTTGGAAGGTAGGGCGCCAGTTGCCTCGCTTGGCGTAGGTGGAAGAAGGCCCTTTTGCTCGTGGAGGCAATCTGGGCCTCCATCGACATCTTAGAATCCAGGGTGACACCGAGGCTCCTCACCGAGGGGGATGGGGTCAGCGGTTCCCCTTCGATGGGGGGCAATGAGTAGACTGGTTTTGATGGACGGCCCGGCCATAAGATCTCCGTCTTTGCTGGGTTTATTTTCAGTTTATGGGCCCGGAGCCATCTCGTCACTGCTTCTAGGCATTGGGTGAAATTTTCCGGCACCAGGTTCCAACTTTAAGAGGAGCTGAGTGTCGTCGGCATACTGGTAGCATCCTAGTCCAAAGCTCCGGGCTAGACCAGCGAGAGGCCGGACATAGATGTTGAACAGCATTGGTGACAGCATGGCACCTTGGGGTACTCCACACTCAAGGAAAGATTTCCCAGATGTTTGGCCCAGCCATTCTACTCGCTGGCTACGTCCACGCAGGAACGAGTTGAACCAGGTTAGGGCTGATCCTCTCAAATCAGGACAGTAAAGAAATAATAATAATAAACGTTATTTATACCCCTGTGGCAGAGACACCCAGAAGAGAAAACTGGGAAGCAGGTCGCAGGTTTGCACCCAGGGAGCAGGGTGAGCTCCCCCTGTCAGCCCCAGCTTCTGCCAACCTGGCAGTTTGAAAACATGTAAATGTGAGTAGATCAATAGGTACTGCTCTGATGGGAAGGTAAGGGCTCTCCATACAGTCGTGCCGGTGGCCACATGACCTGGGGCTTAGAAATGGGGGTGAGCACCAGAGTCCCCGAGCTGGACACACGAGTGGACTTCCGGTCAGGGGAGAACCTTGGCCTTGACCGATCTCTGTGGAATGAGGCCCAGGGTGGAGGCAAGGGGGGGGTGTGGTCATCGGCCACCTTGATTAGCACGGAATGCCCTTGCAGTTCCAAAGCCTGGCTCATTGCTGCCTGACCGGGGAAATAATAATAATAATAATAATAATAATAATAAACAACTTTATACCCCGCCCCACCTCCCAAAATACAACACAGTAAAATACAAAAGACAAAACAAAATCCATCGGAAATAATAATAATAATAATAATAATAATAAATGCAATAAATGCAATTCCAATAACAAATGGGATGAGACAGGAAATGGACACAATAGAAACCGGAGAGGAGGGGTGAGAGAGGAGCAGGAGGGAGCACAGGAGGGGAACCCCAGGCAGGAAACAACCGGGGCCAGCTCACACCTCCCACCCAACAAAGGATTCCTCACCCTGCCCCCTTTCAGAGAGAGAGAGAGGCCTAGTTTCTCCCCCTGAGTTCTGATTCCTGGGCCTGAGACCAGGGCGGAGGGGAGGAGGGCAGCCTCCCCTTTGGGCGAATGGATGGGCTTGGGCGGGGAGGGGCCCACGAGGAGGAGGCCTCTCTCAACTCCTCCTCCAGGATTCCCTGAATGGGCCGCTGTCCCTTTAAGCATAGAAATGAGTTCGGGGGAAAGGCGGGGCGGGGCCGAGAGCGGCAGCCGGCAACCGACCTCGCGGGCGGCCAATCAGGAATGAGGAGGGGAGGACTGACAATGGATGATGGAATTTGTAGTATTTTCACACCCCTCTGTTCCCACAGACCACTGTGGCCCCCAAAAAACACCGAGAAAGTCCACACTTGGCACACAGAGCCCCAGTGACCCACTCTACATCCTACTGAAGTTTGGAGGGGACAGAACATGGATGATGGGACTTGCAGTACCTTCCTCACTTCCCAATCCTGCTACAAACCTAATCCAATGACTGATCAACACCAAATCTGGCACACAGAGCCCTCATGACCCACTCTACAGCCTGGTGCAGTTTACTGTGAGACGGACCACGGATGATGGGACTTGAAGTACCTTCACTCACTTCCGAAAAACAATGCACCCCTCATCCATTCACCAATACAGACCTAACTTAGCACACAGAGCCCCCATGACCCAATCTACATCCTACTACACTTTGGGGGGGGGGGCAGACAGAGATGATGGGACTTGCACTAACTTCAGTAATTTCATGATACCACTGCAACTCCCAATAATGATGGATCAAGACCAAACTTGGCACACAGAGCCCCCATGACCCACTCTACATCCTGCTGCGCTTCTCAAATAACCCGGGCAGGGCCGGGTCCCCAAGCTAGTATATGTATATAACAGATATAGTATCATAGATTTGAAAGGCACCTCTAAAGAAGGAGAGTTACATGTTCTAGAGCAGTGTTTTTCAACCTTTTTTTGAGCCTCGGCACATTTTTTACATGTACAAAGTCCTGGGCCACACCACCAACCAAAATGACACAAAATGACACTCTAACACAGCAATACACATAGTTAATATGTTTTTAAATGTATTTATACACTCAGCGTGAAACCTGGGCCTGTTTCGATGAACACAACAAAGATATCCTGGCAGGAATGGCAGGAAAGCCGGCTGGAAAGAGAGCAGCCAGACGGAAGCACACTCTAAGGCAGAGAGTTCCACTGCTGAACCGCTCTCACAGTCAGGAAGTTCTTCCTAATGTTCACCCTCCAACATAGACCTGCTTCCCTGTGATGTTTGCTTTTCTGCCTGCGCTGTTGTGCGCTCTCTCTCTCTCTCTCTCTCAATGTAATGTTCATTTGTGGGATTAATATAACTCAAAAACCACTGGACAAATTGCTGCCAAATTTGGCCACAAAACATACTAATACTAACCCAAGGAGGGACCATCAGTCAAAAATTGATTTTGTCATTTGGGAGTTGTAGTTGCTGGGAGTTATAGTTCACCCACAATCAAACAGCATTCTGAATCCACCAATGATGGAATAGAACCAAACTTCCCACACAGAACTCTCATTACCAACAGAAAGTACTGAAAGGGTTTGCTTGGGAATTGACCTTGAGTTTGGAAGTTGTAGCTCACCTACACCCAGAGAGCACTGTGAACTCAAATAATGATGGAAACAGACTAACTCAGCTTGTGCCAGTAGAAAGTGCTGGAGATTTACCCGTCATCCCCTTTCTTCCGTATATATCCCATCCCACATTGTTCTAGGGTGCTCTCTTACTCCCAGAAAACAGCTAGGGAGGCTGTAATAAAAGTGTGGTTTCTATATGCTACCCATAGGTACCTATGGCTTCTATGGCAGCCACAGTTATCTATGGCTTCTATGCCATCCATAGGCAACTATGCCCAGTCAGAGGAGCATGGGTTTGAGGAGGCGGAAATGACAACAGCTCATGTAAGACAACTTCTGGAAGATAGCCAATGAAATTATGGAAATTAAAAGCCACAAGATGCTATTACTGAGAAAACAGATTAGACCAAGATAACGACTATTAGAAATAATCTCTAAATGGAGGAACTCTCTACTGATGTTCATTGGTTTCTAGGACAAAGATAAAGCATGGTTATTCTACTGCATAGTTTCCTTAAAGCATATGGTCCAGAACTGGAGCGTCAGTCCAAAAGGTTCACCTAGTTCACTACAGATTGAGCATCCTCATCTAGACATTATTAAATATGTTATGTATAGAGTTACCTTCAGGCTATGTGTATAAGACAGGATGTGAAACATTATGTACATATATATGGAAATATAGGCATTCCAAAATCTGAAATCCCAAAATAACCTGATCCCAAACATTTTGGATAAAGGGATACTCAATCTAACCTAAGCAACTATAGTATTCTTTTTTAAAACCCAAAAAAGCCCACTATGTTATGAGAAAATATACAATTCTTACCTTTAATTTTCTTGTTTAGCTTTTGCAGCAAAATCGATATAACATAGCCAAGTTTAAAAGGTCCAAAATCTGCACATAAAAAAGAAATATAAACCAATTATCAAATTGTAGTTTTAAGCCATTTGTTAAACTACTTAAATATTTTTATGACCTACTATTTGAAAGCCTAAGTCTCCCCTACAAATGGGAGCAACTATATCCCTACCATGACTTATATAGAAAACACATAATAGTGTTAGAACTAGAATCAGAACATACTGATATTACAATAACCATGTAAACTAAATTCTTCTCTCTAATCCTTTGCTCTGTACTTCAAAGAACTGTAGATCACAGTTAGTTGCAGCCTTTAAGAAAGAAATTATTCTTGTGGCATCAGTGGGATCAGACTGCTATGAACAGCTTTTGAGGACATACACAGCCAATATAGTTACATGTAGTTTTGCAATGACATACTAAGCTCTAGAGCATTATATTCCAGGTAACACCTAGTTTTAAAAAAATCCCAACTTTTTCTACAGTCAAAAGTAAGTACACCTGAACGTATGGTACATTTTGATGGTTTATTAAAATCAAACTCATTTTCAGGATCCAGAAAAAATCCCCTTTATAAAGAAAAATGTGCATGCTTTACAACTTTTTAAAGTGCACAACATACACACACATATAACACTGAGTGCATCTACACTGTAGAATTAATGCAGTTGGAGGTCATATTAATCTCCATGGCTCAATGCCATGGAGTCCAGAAAGATGAGGTTTGACAAGGTTTTTAGTATTCTCTGACAAAGAGTGCTGGTGCCTCACCAAACAACTCCCATTATTCCATGGCATTGCGCCATGGCAGTTAAAAGGATGTCAAACTGCATTAATTCTGCAGTGTAGGTGCACCCACAATCAAGATTAGTTTTGCCTTTCCCAGGTTTACTGATATAGTACTATCCTTTCAAACAAAAGTGACAGAATCTTATGCTTGCAATCTAAGTGCAAACCAAACAGACTGACTATATTCAGACATACATGGACATATCACACAAGAAAGCCAGTCATTCAGTTCAGAAGTTACTGAAATAATGGAAGGACAATGGAGAATGACTAATGCATTTTCTGTTCATTGACAGTGACAATTTTGCTTTTGTGAAGCTCACCCTTACATTTGATTGAAGTGATGAAATTTACTTGAGTAAACACAAGCTTACGTGCTATCTTGAGGCTAAACACGATGATAATATGCTAACTGAAAAAGAATCTTAGGTTGTAAAAATGTATCTTATACAGATTTATCTGGCAATAAGTCTCCTTGATATCTGTGGGCCTTATTTCTGAGTAGACAGGCATGGGGCTGGACTTATCCCTAATGTGCAGCGATATGATAAAATACCAAACCTAATACTGTTAAGATTGTGTTGGTGAAGGCTTTCATGGCCAGAATCACTGGGTTGCTCGGAGTTTCCAGGCTGTATGGCCATATTCCAGAAGCACTCTCTCCTGACGTTTTGCCCATCTATAGCAGGCATCCTCAGAGGTTGTGAGATCTGTTGGAAACTAGGCAAGTGAGGGTAATATATCTCTGGAATGTTCTCAAACAGACAAATAGTTCCACAGATATATAAACCCCACTTGCTTAGTTTCCAACAGACCTCACAACCTCTGAGGATGCCTGAATCGATGTGGGCGAAATGTCAGGAGAATGCTTCTGGAACATGGTCATACAGTCTGAAAGCTCACAGCAACCCATTGTCAACATTACTTGGTGTGAGCTGCAATGAATCACTTTGTAATCCTGTGTATACAATGCTATGAACTTGGAACATCTCAATTGAATTCCCAGTAGATACATTACCCTACTCATCCATCGCACGCAGGGTTTTAAAATCGTATCTGTTGAACTTGGCCCTGCCCAGTCGGCTCAATGTTTTTGTTATTCATGTCATACTCTGTGTTTATGTCATATTATTTTCTTTTGATTTATCTTATTGTATTTTATTTGATGTATTATTGTATGGTTGTATGTTGTATTCTTTTTGCCTTGTTGTAATTGTTGGGCTTGGCTCATGTTAGCCGCCCCGAGTCCCATTGTGGAGATAGTGGTGGGGTATAAAGTTGTTGTTGTTATGTGTTTCTTTCTTGTCTTCTCTCTCTCTTCACTACTCTTTTTAACCATTCCTTGCCTTCCCCAAGTAAACTTGTTTGATACTTAATTGTTTAAACTGGAGATACTAGACCAATGGTTTTCAACCTATGGGTCCTCAGATGTTTTGGCCTTCAACTCCCAGAAATTCTAACAGCTGGTAAACTGGCTGGGATTTCTGGAAGTTGTAGGTCAGAACACTTGGGGACCCACAGGTTGAGAACCACTGCATTAGACTGATCTGAACTCCTCCAGTCCCTATATGCAAAACAGGTGTTCATCTACTGATCTCTGCAGATTGGGAGCAGAGAGGTAAAAAGGATATAAAAAATTCTTCACATGCTTAGACTTTCAAATTTCATATTATGAACTCTCCATTCTCAAATCACTGACTGATCTATATCATTATCCACTTACTGCTGTAGTCCAGAAGTAAACTCACTTATTGCTGCAGCATGAATATACACTAAAACTTTATTTACATTAATCTTTAACAAACAAAGCATTTGAATGGTGAAGTAGGTGCACGTGTTGGAGATAACGGAAAGAAAAGACATATGTAGGTAAGTGAGATTTCAAGAGTATATATCCCATGCTTTGAAACAACCTTTCCTGGACATGTTGGGCTCCCACCGGTCCCAGGCAATCATGGGTTGCTTACCTGTAACCATGGTTCCTTTAGTGGTCACCTGTGAATGCATACAAAAGATATATTCCAGCGCTTGCGCTTTAACTTCGGAACCTTCTATAAAAAAATTATAATACTGAAGCCCCGCCCACCTCCCAGAGTATATAGCCAGTGGGAGGGGCTACAGCCCTCAGTCCTCTCAAAACCGCGCGAACGCAGTAAAGAAAGAAAAGAGGGCATGACTGAGGGGAGGAGGGCGGGGTGTATGCATTCACAGGTGACCACTAAAGGAACCATGGTTACAGGTAAGCAACCCATGATTGCCTTTGCGTGGTCACTGTGAATGCATACAAAAGATAGATTAGCAAGCTACTGACCGTGGAAGGCGGGAGTCATGCCACCGCAGAAAACAGGACCGCTCTGCCAAAATCCGCCTCCCTTCTGGAGATGACATCCATCTTGTAGTTGGAGACGAACGTCAAAGGGGATGACCACGTTGCCGCACGGCACACCGCATCCAACGGAACTCCCCTCAGGAAAGCAGCCGAAGTAGACACCGCCCTCGTGGAGTGTCCTCGAATCTGCTGTGGAGGCTCCTTGCCGGACATCCGGTAGGCTAGCCGTATCACCGCAACAATCCAAGCCGAAAAACGTTGCGGGGACACAGGAAGGCCACTGGCATCCTTCCTATATTTTACAAAAAGCTTAGGGGTCTTACGTAAGGAGGCCGTTCTGTCCACATAGAAGGCCAGAGCCCTACGCACATCTAACAGGTGCAACCCCCGTTCCAATGGGGACGCGGGGTTTTGAAAAAAGGATGGCAACACAATGTCCTGAGATAAGTGGAAACGGGAAACAACTTTAGGTAAAAACGCTATATCAGTGCGTAAAACAGCCTTATCCTTGTGAAATTTCAAGTAAGGCGGATCTGCCCGTAGAGCACAAAGCTCGCTGGCCCTTCTAGCAGAAGTAATAGCTATCAAAAAAGCTACCTTCCATGTCAAAAAAGAAATATCCACTACAGCCAAGGGCTCGAAAGGGGGCTTCGACAGGGCTGATAAAACTATTTCCAAGCTCCAAGAAGGAGCCACTGGAGCTACAGGAGGCGTAGCCTTCAACAAACCCTTAAGAAACAATTTAACCATAGGGTCAATAAAACAAGAGGGACGGCCAGAACCCCGTTTATAGGAAGAAATCGCCGCCAAATAACATTTGACAGACGAAAAGGATAGCCCTCCCGCAGAAAGAGAGGCCAAAAAGTCCAAAACCATGGGGGTAGGAGCTTCTAAAGGAGGAGTACCCCTCTCCAGGGTAAACTTGGAAAAACGGGACCATTTAAAGGAATAGGAGGCCTTGGTGGAATCTTTAAGGGCCGAATCAACAATGGCTCGAACAGGAGCCGATAAGGCAGATAACGAGGTGCTCAATCCGGGAGGATCCTCCAAGCCGTTAACTTCAGCTTGTGGATGTCCGGGTACAAAACCTGACCCCCCTGCGAGGACAGGAGATCCGTTCTGCTGGGGAGATGGTGAAAGATCCCCTTGGACATGGCCAGGAGTGGGGAGAACCACGTCTGACGGGGCCACCAGGGGGCTATGAGGATGCACCGTGCCTTGTCTTTCCGAATTTTTGCTATCACCCGCAACAGGAGTGGGAAGGGGGGGAAGGCATACAAGGAATGGGTGTTCCACTGTAGAAGAAAGGCGTCTCCCAGACACCCCTGGGGAAGGGACCCTTGCAGACGGGAACAAAACAGGGCACACTTGGCGTTCTCCTTGCTGGCAAACAGGTCTATCTGGGGCCTTTCCCATGCCATGAACAGCTTGTACACCTCCTGGTGATGTAGGGACCATTCGTGGGTAGTCAGGGGGGACCTGCTCAGGGCGTCCGCTAGAACATTCTCCTCGCCCGGTAGATAGAGAGCTATCAAATGAATGTCCCGGTCGAGACACCACTCCCAAATTTGTAAGGACAGGTGTAACAGAGTCTTGGAATGGGTGCCCCCCTGCTTGTTTATGTAGTACATGGTGGTCGTATTGTCCGTGACCACCTGTACACATTTCCCTATCAAGACCTTCTCGAAGGACAGCAGGGCCTTCATGACTGCTAGGAGCTCGAGGACATTGATATGGAAAGTCAATTCTACTGAGTCCCAAAGGCCCTGGGCCACCAAGGTGCCAGAATGGGCGCCCCAACCCGTCATGGAGGAGTCTGTAGTAATGGTTATCGACGGGGTAGGGGCTGAGAAAGGGAGACCAATGCATACATTGTCCAGCTGTGTCCACCACACTAGGGAATCCTTGACCTCCTGCGGCAACACCAGGCGCATACGTGGGTTGTCTACTAGTGGATGGAAAACTGACAGGAACCACGCCTGCAGGGGCCTGAGGTGTAACCTGGCGTAAGGCGTTACCGCCGTTGTAGAGGCCATGTGGCCTAAGAGGACCTGAACCTGCCTTGCAGGCATGGACGTCCTTAGAATTGCCTCGTTGACAAGGGTCTGTAGTGCCACAAACCGGGCGTGTGGTAGTGAGGCCTTTTCTTCCACTGAGTCCAAATGGGCTCCGATGAATTGGATTTGACGAGTGGGGGTCAACTGTGACTTCTCCAGATTGAGGACCAGACCTAGGGACTGGAGAAGAGACAAAGTGGTAGACAAGCAATACCTAACGTGGTCACGGGAATGCCCTGTGATTAGCCAATCATCAATGTATGGAAAAATGGTGACCCTTTTGGTCCTTAAATAGGCCACCACGACGGCCATGCACTTGGTGAAGACACGAGGTGCTGAGGCGAGGCCGAAAGGCAAAGAGTTGAACCAGTAAGCTTGGGTTCCCACCCGAAAGGCGAGGAACCTGCGGTGCCCCGGGGCGATAGAGAGGTGAAAATAAGCATCTTTCAAATCAATGGTCACAAACCAACAATCTTTATTGAGAAGGGGAAGGATGGAGGACAGCGTAACCATTCTAAACTTTTTGGGAATAACAAACTCATTTACGCCCCTTAGATCCAAAATGGGACGAAACCCCCCATCCCGTTTGGACACTACAAAATATCTGGAAAAGAAACATGCCCCGTACATGGCCAGTGGAACTTTAGAAATAGCACCCTTCTGAAGGAGCGCCGAAATCTCAGAACTCAGAACAGCAGAGGGAGGGGTGGTTCGAACAAGGCCAACCCGAGGGATTCCCCAAAACTCAATGTAATAACCCTCCCTAACAATTTTCAACACCCACGTATCAGTGGTAATACGAGACCACTCGTGGAAAAAGGAAGCGAGCCTATCCCTAAAATTAACAGAGCTTCCCATATGGGAAGGCGGGCTCAAAATCATGTCTTGGGCATCAAAGGCGCCGCTTGGGTCCCGGCTGGCCCCTGGCCTTGTACTGGTAGGGTTGGTAGGGTTGCTGGCGATTTTTGGCAGCAAAGGCTTGCCTACCTGTAGATTGATACCTATTGTAAGGACGGTATCTATTGCCCCTTGAAAACGAACTGTAACCCCTACGGAAGGGGGCGGATGACGCCTGCCACCAAGGTTTGGGTTGATAGGTTTGGGTGGTGAACCCAAACTTATGGGCAGCCTGCCGCGTTTCCTGTTTATCTTTTAGAGTAGTATCTGTCTCTGGGTGGAAGAGGCCCTCCCTATGCATGGGGAGGTCTTCAGCCAGGGCTTCCCCTCATCAGACAGAGTCGAGCATCGGAGCCAGGCAAACCGCCGGATTGCAGTTGCAGTTCCGAATAGTCTACCAGACGACTCAGCGCCATGTTTGGCCAAGTCCTTTTGCATCTGTGCGACAGACAAAGCTTCATTGCAATAAGCTCGGGCCCATCTACCCTCCTCCACGGGGAGGAGGTCAAAAAAGGGTACCACCTTCTCCCATAAAAAGGTTTGGTAGCCACTGAAGTAGGTCTGGAAGTGGGCCATGCGCATCACAATGCTGGCCGAGAAATGGACCCTTTTCCCCATGGCGTCAATACGCTTCCCATCTTTGTCGATTGGCGTCAAGGCAGGGCCCTTGGCACGCTTCGTCTTCGCCACATCAACCACCACAGTGTTAGGCTTCGTTGGGCGAAGAGACCATTCGTGATCCGAAAGATCCACCTTGTAGAGGGCATCCACCCTCTTGGGGATAGCCTGAGGTGAATATGGTGGTACATTGGGGAGCTCTCCCAACTTCAGCAGGTAAGGGAGTGGAGGCACCGCAGTAGAAGAAGAAGGGCCCTGTTCATGCGACTTGAACATAGGGTCCACAACCGTATCCACCACCTTTGCAGCTGGGAGGTCCAAAGCCCTCATCATGCGGGTCAGGACAGCCATAAACTTCGCAAAGTCAGAGGGTGTAGGTTCTGGGTCCTTAAAGGCAAGGTCCACATCCAGCAACCCCTCTTCCAACTCAGAGGCATTGGTCTCAAGCAGGGCCTCCTCTCCGGTGGCTCCCTCCTGAAAAGGAGCCAACAGAGGTTGTGGCGTAGAAGGGGCAGCCACAGGTAGGGGGCACGGGACCGCCTGAGCCCTGACAGGGGCTTGAGGTGGCGTGGCCTGATGAAGAGGAGGGCACCCATAGGGGTAAAAGGGTGCCATCCATGGCATGGGCGGAAAGTAGCCAGGGAATTGGCTCTGATAAGGGTTTTGCCAGTATGGCTGCTGTGGAGGTTGACAGGCAGGAACAGCTTGAAATCCAGCTGAGGCTTGGAAGGGCTGTGAAGCCAAAAAGCCTGGTGCTGCTTGGAAAGGATGAGATGGAAAGGCAGGCTGGGCTGGAAAGGCTGGCTGAGCTGGGAAAGCAGGCTGGGCTGGGAAGGCAGGCTGAGCTGAGAAGGCAGGCTGAGCTGGAAAGGCAGAAGGAGGAGCCTGGAAGGCAGGAGGGGGCTGTGGAGCCAAGGAAGGCTGCGGAGGCGGGGCCAAGCTTCCCACAGGGGGCGGAGCCGCTGAAGCAGTGTCCCACGTCGACAGGCTCGACGTCGAAGGAAAGTTTGAGGCAGCAGGCCTGCAGAGGGCTTCTCCTCCTCCTCCAAGCTCTGGAGAGGAGGGGGGGGAAAAGGAGGCTGTCGACGCCGTGGGAGCGTGTGCCTGCTCTTTCTCCCTCTCAGCAGCTGTGGCTCGAGGGCGCCCAGCTACTGCAGAGAACGAGGGAGCTGGTGAAGAAAAGGAGGGGGCCGAGGTCGACAGCGATGGATCCATGCTCGCGTCTGGAGCCTTCTGCCTGGGTAAGGAGGGCATAGGAGGAGTCACAAAGCACGTGTCTCCCAAGCCCGGGAACAAGGCAGTGTGGGCTGCCTTCTGGCCACCATTTTGAGAGGCTTGCATCTGCTGTCCCTCTAAAATCTCCTCAGGAAGCCCCGTTGCCTCCAATATAGCAGATGGGGGAGAAGAGGGGGAATGGGAATTCCCACTAGCTCAGCAGAGCTTTCAGTGGGTGCCTTCGACTGGGCGCCATTTTGACGGCCATTTGTCGATTTTGCCTTGAATTTCTTCTTTGTCACCACAGGCAAAGTCTTTTTATCCCCATTTTTTATCTCAGGAGCTGTGTCTTCTGGAAATTGCTGAGGGGGCCCTGAAGGAAACAGGGAATTATCATACAGGGCTGCCTTCAGCCTAGCAACTCTCAGCTTTTTGGTTTGCGTAGTAAAAGTCTGACAAATAGCACAGCTCTTGGTTAGGTGGCCTTCTCCTAAGCAGGTTAGGCACAAGGAATGGCCATCTCTGTCCGGGAACAAATTAGGACAGGCAGTGCAACGTTTGAAGGATGAAGTGGACATGGCCAGTGGGATCCAAATTCTGGGGCAGGAGAAAAACTCACGGTCGAATAACAGTCCAATATCAAGGGATGGAGAGTGTAGAATAGTCGAAGACGGTCCGGATCAAACACAGGTAGTCAACAGTTGGTCAGTAGACAGGAGCAAAGGTTCTCTTAGTCTTAGCCGGAGCGCGGAAAAAGAGGACTGAGGGCTGTAGCCCCTCCCACTGGCTATATACTCTGGGAGGTGGGCGGGGCTTCAGTATTATAATTTTTTTATAGAAGGTTCCGAAGTTAAAGCGCAAGCGCTGGAATATATCTTTTGTATGCATTCACAGTGACCACGCAAAGGCAAGGCACAATTCGATGCCACATCAACAGCGTAAAACCCCAAACCCCACAACCCATTAAAACATTAAGGCATTAAAATACAATCCCTCAACACATCTACAATCATTCCAATTAAAACAGTATTCAACCCTAGAAACATTGACCCTCTTCCTCCCTACCATTAAAATTCCGTCTCACATGCTGCCTAGTGCTGGTGAGGGAATGCCTGATCCCAGAGCCAGGATTTCACCTTCTTCCTGAATGTCAGGAGGGATGAGGTGGACCGTATCTCCGTAGGGAGCGCATTCCACAGGCGGGGCCACCACCGAGAAGGCCCTGTCCCTCGTCCCCACCAACCGCATCTGAGAGGTCGGCGGGAGCGAGCAGGGCCTCCCGGATGATCTTAGGTTACGGGATGGGACGTAGCGGCCGATGCGTTCGGACAAGTAAGCTGGGCCAGAACCGTATAGAGCTTTAAAGGTCAAAACCAGCACTTTGAATTGAGCCCGAATTGGACAGGCAGCCAGTGGAGCTGACACAGCAGGGGGGGTAGTGTGCTCCCTGTATGTAGCTCCCGTTAGTAGTCTGGCTGCCGCCCGCTGGACTAATTGCAATTTCCGAACTGTCTTCAAAGGCAGCCCCACGTAGAGTGCGTTGCAGTAATCTATTCGGGATGTGACCAGAGCGTGGGCGACCGTAGCCAGATCAGACTTCCCAAGGTACGGGCGCAGCTGGCGCACGAGTCTCAACTGTGCAAAAGCTCCCCTGGCCACCGCTGAGACCTGGGGTTCCAGGCTCAGCGCTGAGTCCAGGATCACTCCCAAGCTGCGAACCTGCGTCTTCAGGGGGAGTGTAACCCCGTCCAACACAGGCTGTAACCCTATACCCTGTTCGGCCTTACGACTGACCAGGAGGACCTCTGTCTTGTCTGGATTTAGTTTCAATTTGCTAGCCCTCATCCAGTCCGACACAGCAGCCAAGCACCGGTTCAGGGTCTGGACAGCCTCCTTGGTGACAGGTAGGAAGGAGTGACAGATCTGGACATCATCTGCGTACAGATAACACCTTACTCCGAAACTCGAATGATCTCTCCCAGCGGTTTCATGTAGATGTTGAACAACATCGGGGACAGTACTGAACCCTGAGGGACTCCACAGGACAACGGCTGTGGAGCCGAACAGGTGTCACCCAATGACACCTTCTGGGTACGACCTTCCAGGAAGGATTGGAGCCACTGCAATGCAGTACCCCCAAGCCCCATATCTGCAAGGCGACCCAGAAGGATACCGTGGTCAACGGTATCGAAAGCCGCTGAGAGGTCCAGCAGAACCAACAGGGACACACTCCCCTGTCAAGTTCCCGGCGTAGATCATCTACCAAGGCGACCAAGGCTGTCTCAGTCCCATGCCCCGGCCTAAAGCCAGACTGTGCCGGATCCAGATAATCAGTGTCTGCCAGAACCCCTGGAGTTGCGAAGCCACCACACGTTCCATGACTTTGCCCAAATAGGGGAGATTGGAAACTGGCGATAGTTCACTAATTGAGTGGGGTCCAGTGAAGGTTTCTTCAACAGCGGTTTTATAACAGCTTGCTTTAAGCTGGCTGGAATGGTGCCTTCGAAGGGAGGCATTAACCACCACCTTCACCCACTCTGCCAAACCCCCTCTGGCTTCCTTGATCAGCCAGGATGGGCAGGGGTAGAAATCAAGTAGATTTCCAAAGTGAGAAATGTATCATACCATGTTGGCATGAGATGGTATTTGTTTCAGACAGAAGGCAGTTTCTATTTATGAAAATGCTCTCAAATTAAGATATCTTAGTAGAAAACCAGGACAGAATGGAGCTGTGTGCTCTAGAACAGGGCTGTCCAACTGGCGGCCCCGGGGCCGGATCCGGCCCCGTAGCCTGTTGGACACGGCCCCACCTATGCCCTCAGCCGCCATTTTTAAATTTTAAAAAAATCATTTTTTTAAAAAAAAATGGCGGCCGGGGGGGGAGGGGGAGGCGGGGCAGGGAGGAGGAAGAGAGCTAGCTCCTCCTTTTCGGCACCCCCCCTACCTAGGGGCGGGGGCCGCCGAAAAAGGGCAGAAGGCGGCGCCAAGAGCAGCGCGTCACAGGCCTGGCGTGACGCGCTGCTCTTGGCACCGCCTACTCCTCCTTTTCAGCGGCTCCCCGGCCTAGGGAAGGAGGGGGTGCCGAAAGGAAAGGAGTAGGCGGTGCCAAGGGGGGCAGCGCGTCACGCCAGGCCTGTGACGCGCTGCCGTTGGCGCCGCCTTCTGCCCCACCGGCACCGAGAGAGGGACGGAGAAGCAATCCAGGCAGGGAGGAGGAGCCAGCTCTCTTCCTCCTGCCTGGATCGCCTCTTCTCCCTCTCTCGGCGCCGCCATTGCGAGGCAGTTTGCAGCGGCGGCGCCGACAGAGGGACGGAGGGCGATCCAGGCAGGAGGAAGACAGCTGGCTCCTCCTCCCTGCCTGATCGCCCCTTCTCCCTCTCTCGGCGCCGCCCGTTCGAGGCAGTTGCAGCGCCGCCGCCGAGAAAGAGACAAGGCGGCGGTACAGGAGGAGGGGCCAGCTATTTTCCTCCTGCCTGGATCGCCCCTTCTCCCTTTCTCAGCGGCGCCGCTGCAAACCGCCTCGCAACGGGCGGCGCCGAGAGAGGGACGGGAGGCGATACAGGCAGGAGGAAGAGAGCTGGCCCCTCCTCCCTGCCTGGATCGCTTCTCCGTCCCTCTCTCGGCGCCGCCGTTGCGAGGCAGTTTGCAGCGGCGCGGCCGAGAAAGGGACAAGGCGGCGGTACAGGGAGGGGGGGCCAGCGCTCTTCCTCCTGCCGGGATCGCCCCTTCTCCCTTTCTCAGTGGCGCCGCTGCAAACTGCCTACTCGCAACGGCGGCGCCGAGAGAGGGACGGAGGGGGGCGATACAGGCAGGAGGAAGAGAGCTGGCCCCTCCTCCCTGCCTGGATCGCTTCTCCGTCCTCTCTCGGCGCCGCCCGTTGCGAGGCAGTTTGCAGCGCCGCCGAGAAAGAGACAAGGCGGCGGTACAGGGAGGAGGGGCCAGCTATCTTCCTCCTGCCTGGATCGCCCCTTCTCCCTTTCTCAGCGGCGCCGCTGCAAACTGCCTCGCAACGGCGGCGCCGAGAGAGGGACGGAGGGGGCGATACAGGCAGGAGGAAGACAGCTGGCTCCTCCTCCTTCGCCCCTCCTCCTTCCCGCACCGCGGCGCGTCCGCGGGGAGGAGGAGGGGCGAAGGAGGAGGAAGTCAGCTGGC
Organism: Anolis apletophallus; assembly: GCA_030556195.1. NCBI lineage: Eukaryota > Metazoa > Chordata > Lepidosauria > Squamata > Anolidae > Anolis > Anolis apletophallus. The sequence continues at coordinate 126,287,476 of JARBWK010000005.1, forward strand.
CCTGCCCCCGCCCCGCCCCACCCCCGCTATCGGCCCCGCCCCCTGCTCACTGATCACCTGCGGCCCCCCAGGTGATCAGTGACACTTCTTCCGGCCCTTGGGCCGGAAGAAGTTGGACAGCACTGCTCTAGAACAGTTGTATCCCTCTATCAGTGGGGTTTTAAAAAAAAAGATTGAGATTTTTGCATGGCTGCCTTACACTCTGGAACGCTCTTCCTAAGAGGCTAAAATGGCGCTCTCCTAGCTGTCCTTCTATCAGCAGGTGAAGCGATAAAGATTCTAACAGAAATCTGAGAAACGTACATGTTTAAAGAAATAGGTTTTAAGAGGGTGCTATGCTGTTTTTATTGTTCTATTATACCATATTTGATTCTAATACACCATAAATTACTACCAGCAGAAACAAGTTTGTGTGTGTATATATGTGTGTGTGTGTGTGTGTGTGTGTGTAAAGTACCTGCGATTCTAATATTTACCCAATTTTAAGAAATTTTGGGGATGGATTGAATGTTTTTAATTTTTTAAAAATATTTTTGTGGCAGGAACAACTGCAAGTCGCTTCTGGTGTGAGATAATTGGCTGTCTGCAAGGACGTTGCCCAGGAGACTTGAACGAATACAATATTTACTTGTACATTTTAGCATTATTGGCATTTAAAATTCACCTTGAATCCCATCCTGGTAAAAATACAGGGTATACAATAAAGTTCAATTTCTGTTTCATGCTTTGACTGTATTGTTTTGTTTTGCTTTAATTTGTAAGCCATTTTGACCACCATTTAGACAAGATGACCATGTATAAATATGTGAGGGGAGCTTGTTGCAGCTTGTCAGTCTGTGCGGAAGCTCAGTAGTCTTTCCAGTTTTAGACCTCTGCTAAATCACACAGAGCCAGAGTAAATGAAAAATAAAACTTTACTCTTAAGTAAGCAGCTTTAACAAAAACCAGCATTACAAATTAAACATAGTCCATTGCAGATATCTTACTCAAAGTCCAATGCATTATAATCATGCATTATCTGCATCTTCGATGGTGTAAGAAGTCCTTTGTTAATAAATGGTCCAGGACAAGTCCTGTGGTAGATCCATGACAGTCTTCATGATCTCCTTCTTCACACACAGTATCAAGGAAAAACCCTCCTCATGATATACTCAATGCTCAAGCTTAATTGCTTCATTGTCCAGGTGTTTCTCCTCAACACACACATTCAAACAAGAAGATCCTGCAATTACTTATCTAAACTCCATATACTGTAACAGAGCTCATAGGGAGGAGGGAGCAGGCTTGTTTTCTGCTGTTCTGGAGGACACGGAATAATGGCTTCAAACTAAAGGAAAGGAAATTCCGCCTGAACATTAGGAAGAACTTCCTAACTGTGAGAGATGTTCAGCAGTGGAACTCTCTGCCCTGGACTGTGGTGGAGGCTCCTTCTCTGGAGGCTTTTAAACAAAGGCTGGATGGCCATTTGTTGGAGGTGCTTTGAATGCAATTTTCCTGTTTCTTGGCCGGGGTTTGGACTGGATGGGCTCTTCCAACTCAATGATTCCGGGGAGAAATCAAGATGCAGAGTTATAATGAAAGGAATATCACCTCACTGTTCTGCATGTGTTAATATTGTCTCTTTGTCTTACCAATTGTATCTGTATTTGACTTGACACAAACTCTGTGCCTGTATATGACATGATGCACTCTATTCCAATTCCCAGATTTTACTGAAATACAAAAGCATCTCGTCCTTTAAAATAAGCCACAAACTATAGGAAAATTGATGAATGATATGGTTAGCCTTGCTTTCTGCTACATACGTTCTACCTCTGTTCGCATCCAGTGTTTATTTATTTTAACATTCTAATATTTCATATCTGGCCTAGCCATAATGGTTTTTATTTGTCTATTGCTTATGTTTAAGTTATATTGATTGTATTGTTTTGTTATTGTTGCTGTGTTGTTGTTTTATTATGTGTCATTGGGCTTGGCCTCATGTAAGCCGACCCGAGTCCCTTTGGGGAGATGGTGGAAGGGTATAAATAAAGTTTTTTTATTATTATTTCACTTTTCAATAACGCTTACAGAGCAGAACACCAAACAGAAACCATTTAGACTAGGGATGGCCATTGTGCAGCTCTCCAATTGCTCCTGAATTGCAACTCTCAGCATTATATTTGGCTAAAGCAGCTGTGAGATGTAGGTCAGCAGCACCTGGATGTCCACAAAATTCTTGTTTCCATAACCAAAAATAGCAAGGCTCAAACAGGCTGGCATGCATTGTTTATTGTGACAACCATTATAAATCATATTTAAATGTCTCCTAACTCAGTGTTTCCCAACCTTTTTTGAGCCGCGGCACATTTTTTACATTTACAAAACCCTGGCGCACACCACCAACCAAAATGAAACAAAATGACACTCTAACTTACTATATTGTACTATACCATTATACTGTAATATTATTAGTACTGTTACAAGTAATATAAAATATATTATTTCAATATTGTATTATTTTTAAAAGTGTTATCTTGTATTACATTATAATAATATAAATATTATAGGTACATACAATATATTATCAGTAAAGCACAGGAGTTAATCCTGACTGTTATCATTACTCTCATAGTCAATAATGATATACACCATGACTATGACAAATACTGATAATATAACAATATAATAGCATATACTAAGAGAAATAATATTATGTTAATACATAGTTCATAATAATAATAATGATAATATAGCCCATGAGGCTCCTTCCACGTCACATCACAGTCTCTGAGGCCCGGTAGGCCGCTCACGTACCTGCCCAGAGGCGGGGCCCCATTGTTCCCCATGTCGTGGCAGCAGTGGGCGAAGAGGCAGTAGAGCCGCGGGTAGGAGAGGAAGCCCATGAAGGCGGAGGCGGCGGCCAGGCTCAGGCTCAAGGGCTCCACCGCCCCAGCCGGCAGGACTAGTGCCAGGCCCACCACCAAGCCCAGCACCGCCAGGCACACCTGCCGCCACATCGCCTCAGACGAGACACTTCCACTCCACTGGCGTCGCCTCAGGGAAGGCGCTTCCGGTCCTGCTGCCTCCGCCATCTTGGTGCTGGGCAGGAGTTCAAGGCCACCGCGATGGGATTGGCCCACCGGGAATAAAGGGGCGTGGCTTATTCAAGACTCAAGAGGTTCCAATTTCCCACGGCACGCCTGATGATCGCTCACAGCACACTGGTTGGGAAACACTGTCCTAACTGCCTGAAGCTAGTCTTATTGGTAAATGCAAGTGCTTGCTCTGTGACAACACAGCATTATAACAAGTTAATCTCATGGGTAATAATATGTAATATGTGACCCTCTCACACAGCTCATGTAGCTCTTTAGAGAGACTATGAAAAATCTAGAAACAAAAAGATGGATATAGCTGAGAAAATGCAAAAGAAACTATTTTAATAACGAGGAACAAGGAGTTAAGGCAACCATCAGCTATCCCAAACTGGAGCAAGCTTAAATCAACTACAGCAATGTGTTGGCCAAATGAACGCCTATTTTGCATTGAGCAGTCAAGTGTGATATGCCAAGCCTAGATCTGCTTGCAAGGGACAGAACAAGAGCTAGCATTCTTCTTGAAGAATAAGCCAATTACTAGTTCCCAACTCATTAATTAGTTACAAGTCTAAGTCAGCCCTGTATCTGCCAATCGCTTTTTCAGCTTTATTTTCCACCATCTTTATTATGGTAACATTACAAAAGGAAGCCGAGCGAAGACATTTAAGTTATCTTCCAACTTAACACAAAGAATAATTTTCAACATTTCAACAGGTTTATCTTAAAATATAATAGTAAGACTCTTCAGCTTTTCATTTCCATTTGGCAATATAGGAGCTCATTCATTTTTCTTGGCATTACAGGTTCCGATGTTTAAACATAAAATATTTAATTGGACTTGGCACAGCTACTGTAAAGAGCTGAAATAGCTGGCATTTGAGACATGGCAGTCACTGTACAAACTGGAGCCTGCGTTACCAAAGCGGTCCTGCTGCCAAAAAGGCAGTTACTTTGACAGGAAATATGGGAAGAAAACAAGCGCAGACCAGCAGGACCATTATCAAATTCTGGTCGCAAAACATCTTTCGTCATGTGCAGAAAACTGCCCATATGATCAATGAAACTGTAGCAAACAACTTTTCAAATTTAATTTGAAAATATGCAGTAGGATGGTAGAAGCTACAATTTTTTAAGAAATCCATAGCAATGTTCATATGAATTTCATATCAAAGTACAACGATTTAATGTAAGTATCAATTAGAAACGATAAAACTTCTGCCAGTGTTAAATACAGGCATACAATACAGAAAACAGCAGAGCATGGAGCAGCAAATCAGCTATTTCTAACCCTTTTCAACCCAATGCATTGCATACCTAGTCAAGGGTGAGTCTTATCCAGGAATACAGGATTGCTTTTTTGTTTTTGTCGTGTCAGGAGCGACTTGAAAAACTGCAAGTCGCTTCTGGTGAGAGAATTGGCCGTTTGCAAGGACGTTGCCCAGGGGACGCCTGGATGTTTTGATGTTTTATTCTCCTTGTGGGAGGCTTCTCTGATGTCCCCACATGAGGAGCTGGAGCTTAGAGGGAGCTTATCCACGCTCTCCTTGGATTTGAACCTGTGACCTGTCGGTCTTCAATCCTGCCGGCACAGAGGTTTAACTCACTGCACCACTGGGGGCTCCAGGAATACAGTTGTACCCTGCCTTCAAAAACGCAGCAAGAAGCACATTAGTGCTGATTTCTTCTGAATACATTCAGCCAAATTCAGAATGAAAAGTTGAGATTTCTAAAGTTACCATGTAACAGACCAAGAGAAGAGTGAAATATTTCAGTTTTCTGCCCATTCCTTCTGCTACCGCCTTGTTTCTGCCTTCGGGATTCCAGATCACTCAATTTAGAATGAATATTTTTCCAGCATTGGAAGTTCTTCGGTATGGTATTGTCTGGAAGCTTCTACACCACAAGTCAAAATGTTTTCTATGTTTGTAGTAGGAAGTCTTATAATATAATATAATATATTGTATATACATATATTGATAATATTATACTGTAATACAATACTACTAATAATAATATATTATAATTATATATTTTATATTACATGTAATATTACTAATAACATTACAGTATAATGTTACTGTACCACGTAATATACAATATTGATATTGTGCTATGGCAATAATATAATATATTGTGTTTACATTTTACTTGTAAGCCGCTCTGAATCCCCTTCGGGGTGAGAAGGGTGGCATATAAATGTCGTAAATAAATAAATAATTTATTGGATTATATAAAAGACATATTGCAATGTATGGCCATATGGATTCTGTATCCAAAATTTCTCTATTCATGGATTCCACCGTTCAAGGTTTGAGAATATCCCTCCCCTCAAAAAAAAATCCACAAAGGAAACCTTGGTTTTGCCTCTTTACAGAAGGAACACCATTTTACTACACTATTGTATATAATGGAACTTGAACATCGAGAGATTTTGTTATCCATGGGAAGTTCACCAAACCATGAGTGAATACTGAGGGTCCACTGTAATTCTGCTGTGAGCCAAATTTCTGAGTCATTGCAAATTATGCTTCACTCAGCATCTCTAAGGGAAGACAAAAAATTTAATCAAAACTAAGCCATGCTTGGGATGATGGAAACAATCAACTACTTGAAAACAGTAGCCATACCAATGCCAAGTTCAATAATGAGAGCAGAGAATAACACTATAGTTTGGATTCTAAAGTACGGAATATTGCAGTAGTATTTTCCCCATTATTTTCCATCTTTACCCCCAAAGTGGGACTCAATGTAGTTTACAAATGAAGACGAATACACCACAGATAAAAGAACAAAATCAAAACAGAGTCAAACTATTAACAATATCCAAAAAACTGGACACAGAGGCAGTAAAACGATAAAAATCCACTTCAAAATAGTAGAATTAAAACAAGAGTCAGTAGGATGTAGTGCTTTCGGGACTCTGGGAAACCAGGGTTTGAAACCTCGCTCAGCTATTAATTAATTGGGTGATCTTGGACCAATCACAATCTCTCAGCATCCTGACTAAAACATTTTGTTGTTGTGATTTCAAGTAGTTTCTAACTTATGGTGACTCTAAGACAAACATAACATGGGATTTTATTGGCAAGGTTTGTTCAGGAGTTTGAGGTCTTTACACATGGCAAACTGGAGATTCGAACCCTGGTTCCAAGAGTTGCAGTCCAAAGTGTAAACCACACCATACTGGCCTTTCATTGACTAAAATACACGTAGTGCTAAAAGAGTATTGGGATCGAAAGATAGTAAAAGAGAGGGGCCCATTTTACACACCATAGCAAAGGAACTCCAGCAAAGTAGAGGAGCCGTCTGAAGATGGCTGGGTGTCCTTTGGATCTGCTTCAAGGTAACCCCTTTGAACATCCACTTTCAATTATATTAAGGCTGGTGTTTGAAATTTGCTCGATACCTGTCTGTGTGAATCCTAAGCACTTAAAAAACAGTATTTTGTAATCAGATAAAACTCCCAAACATTTGGTAAAGAATTATAAAATTCAGCAGAGTTGTGCAAATGGAACATCCTTTGAATGATTTTAATCCCCAAAAAATAATCCCTTAAAAATTGTTCTCAAGGAGTTTAAAGACTTATTGTCGTGTTGTTTCCATCATATGATGTCCCAACTGGATTGTGCCGCCCATGCTGTTGCACGCCATGCACTACGAAGCACCCAAGAACTAGGTCCCTTTGCTGCTGTTGTCTTGTTGATGTTATTGTTGTACTTTGCTGCTGCTAATGTTGCTGTTCTTGCGATATGTTTGCTATTTTTATTATTCTTTTCCCATTCCCACTATGGGTACATGCTACAGATAATAAATAGTAGACAGATGGATGAACATAGGCTTAAAGTGTAAAAGCAAAAATAGGAAAGAACTGAGAAAACATAAAGCACTGCTGGCTCAGCCTCTCTCTAGCTTCTTGACATTCTGGAATCAATAGATATAATTTCTTAGTTATATAACAGCTTCAAGGATAGCAAAGTTGGTGTACTTTAGGTTAGGGAAAATGCAACCTATTCTAAAGTACACCAATTTTGGTTATTTTTGAAGCTTTTGTATAACTAAGAAATTCTACCTAAATTCACTAAAATGTCACTAACAAAGTGAAGGTTTTAAAGAGTACACTATTTTTGTTCTTTGATTTAAAAAATCAGTAAAGTGAGCATTTCATCAAACCTGTATGTGATTTGATGGAGCAGAGGTACTTGTGAAGAAGTGGAACTATGGTACAGTTTTGTTAAGGTAAAAATAAAGGTTTCCCCTTGACATTAAGTCTAGTTGTGTCCGATTCTGGGGTGGGGTGGGGTGTTCATCTCCATTTATAAGCCAAAGAGCCGGTGTTATCCGTAGATGCCTTCAATGTGATTTGGTCGGCATCATTGCATTAACTTCCTGCAGAAGCAGTACCTATTGATCTACTCACATTTGCATGTTTTTGAACTGCTAGGTTGGCAAAAGCTGGGGCTAACAGTGGGAGTTCACCCTGCTCCCCAGATTTGAACCGCCAACCTTTTGATCAGCAAGTTCAGCATCTCAGCAGTTTCACCCACTGCAGCACCAGGGGCTCAGTTTTTTTTACTGACGCTAAAAATAAAATGCACTGACTTTTGAATTCATCTTGATGTTAGAATGTTACAATGGCCAATTGAAAAGAACAGTTTCCTCTATTGTTTAAGAGGTAAGAAATGAGTTGTACAACACAGACTATTTTGAGTTAACAAAAATATTTTTTGAGTTAACAAAAATAAAAATGTTCACAGCCTGGGAGTGATCCTGGACTCATCGCTGAGCCTGAGACTTGGCCATATAGTCCATGTTCTGGTTACATCCTGTATAGACTACTGCAACGCTCTCTAAATGGGGTTGCCTCTGAAGACTGCCCGGAAACTGCAATTAGTCCAACGCTCAGTAGCCAGGTTACTAATGGGAGCAGGGTACAGGGAGCGCACAACTCCTTTGCTGCGCAAGCTCCACTGGCTGCCAATTAGCTTCCGAGCACAATTCAAAGTGCTGGTTTTAATCTACGAAACCCTATACCAGGGCTGTCCAACTGCTGGCCCTGCAGGTGTTTTGGACTTCAAATCCCAGAAATCCTAACAGCTGGTAAACTGGCTAGGATTTCTGGGAGTTGAAGTCCAAAACACCTGCAGGGCCGGCAGTTGGACAGCCCTGCCCTATACGGTTCCTGCCCAGTTTACCTGTCCGAACGGATTCTCCCTTATGAACCATCAAGAATGCTAAGATCCTCCAGAGAGGTCCTGCTCTCGGTCCCGCCACCTTCGCAAGCACGGCTGGTGGGAACGAGAGACAGGGCCTTCTCTATGGTGGCCCCTCCACTATGGAACTCTCTCCCAAGCGAGATTAGATCTGCCTCTTGTCCTTCAGGAGGCTAGTGAAAACCTGGCTATGGAACGAAGCATTCCCAGAATAATGGCTGAGACTGGTTATAGACCAAAGTGAGTGACCACATATGCAGATGGAGTTGAACTTGTTTTTACTTAGCAATTCGGCTTTTATGTGTTTTACCTATATGTATTTTAATCTTGTATTGTTGTAGGATGTTTTTAATTTTTGTATTAGTAGCATTGAATCTTTGCTGTTAGCCGGTCTGAGTCCCTCTACGGAGGTGAGAAGATTGGGATAGAAAAGTTTTAAATAAATAAATAAATAAATAAATATTTCTTAAGTTTCGTTCACGACATAAGTTGCCAATGTTACAATACAATTAAGAACTGCAAGTTTTAAACCTGAATTTTTTTGGAAAATTACCAAATATGGAATCTTTGTGTGACCAAGAAAAGCATTCTAGAATCTTACCAGTGGTTTAAGTAGCATAATTACTCCTATACAAAATAGAACAAAAGAGATCAAGGAATGTGGGCTGAAAATAACAGGACCGTGCCTTAGTCAATATCTGACATACTGAAAAGTTCAGTCAATATTCTGAGGTGCTGTGTTCTCTTAACACTCAAGCAGCTCATTAAAAGTCTTAAGAATGATTCAGTCATAAGAATGATTTAACAGGACGAGTGTCTTTTAAACAAGAGAAGAATTAAGGCCATATTACTGTATGAGGCAGAGGTGGCAAAATCAATATGCTTTATATATTATACTAGCTGTACCCGGCACGCGTTGCTGTGCCCTTTTTAGGAGATGCGAGAAAGTCCAATCATCCACGGTGTGCCCTCCTCTAAACTGCAGTTGGATGGAGTGAGGGTCATGGTGGGCATCGTGTGCCAAGTTGGGTCTTTATAGGTGGTGGTTCTGGGCCACAGTGGTCTGTGGGGAATGATGGGTTTTGAAGTACTACAAATCCCATTTTCCATGGTGGTACTTAAAGACCCATCATGAATGGTCGGGCTCTGTGCCAAGGTAGGTTACTGTAAATTCAGGCCATACACAATGTCCCATGAGCTGAGGCCTAGTTAGGAACAGCAAGTTAATGAAGCCTTACTGTCAATTCAGGCCATACACAATGTCCAATGAGCTGAGGCCTAGTCGGGAGAATCAAGTTAATGAAGCCTTACTGTCAATTCAGAGCGTAAACAGCTTCCCAGTAAGTGAGGGCTAGTTAGGGAAATCAAGTTAATGAAGTCTTACTGTCAATTTAGAGCGTAAGCAGCTTCCCAGTAAGTGAGGGCTAGTTAGGGAAATCAAGTTAATGAAGCCTTACTGTCAATTTTGGGCGTGGTCCAGGGGCGGTCCTACAAGATAGGCCAAGTAGGCGGCTGCCTAGGGCGCCATCTGGGAAGGGGGCGCCATCCTGGCTGCATGGGGCGCCATCCTGGCCCTGCCGATGTTCCTCAGACAGTGCTGCAAGCTGCCTGCTTTTTGACCCCGGCCTTGTGCGCTACGATGCCGCTTCTGGGCACGCGCAGAGGTTTTCATGCAGGCGCAGTTGCTCTGGAGCTGAAGTTGAGCGCAGGAGCAACTGCACATGCGCAAAAACCTCCGCGCATGCCCAGTAGCTCCCTTGCGCAGAAGCCTGTAAGCAAAGCACTCCCTATCGGGCAGGCAGGGAGTGCTTCCTCTCTCCCTTTGTCGCCCGCCGCTGGCGTTTGCAGGGAAGGAGAAAAGAATCAGTGAAGGAAGTGTAAGTGAAGGAATGAATGAAGGGCTTTCCTCCTCCTCCTCTGTGACCTCTTCTCTCCCTCCTTCCTTTCTTCGGCTCTATTTCTGTCTAGACCTGAGGGGCCTGAGGCTATGAGGAGTTGTGGGAGTTGGAGGCCAAAACACTTAGAAGGAGGGAGGGAGGGCCCAAGTTTGCCCAGGCCGCGCTGCGTGTATTCGACCTCATTTGAACATTTTGGCTGTTTTTCTATTTACATTTACACTGGGATCCTTATTTTGGACTTATGGGAGACTCCTATGAAATATGAAACGGGTGGTAGGTAATATATTCTGATTTTGATGCATTTACATTGCATTTCTTGTTAATTATTATACAGTTCTGCTTAATATTGTCATACAATATAATACAAATACAATATAATAGAATAAAGATATATTTTATATTACATGTAATATTACAAACATTATTGCAGTATAGTGGTATTGTACAAAATAGTAATATATAATATTTTATTTTACTTTATTTTGGTTATTTGAGTTTTATAGGAGTAATGAAAATATTTAGTAGAGGATAATTTTATTTAAATAAATAATTTTATTATTTTATAATAATATTATAATAGAATGTTACATTATATTATAATGTCAATATATTATATATAATTATATTGTAATGTAGTATAATATAATTATGATATAATATAGTATGAGTATGGTATAATATATTGTATATACATTGATACAATATAATACTACTAATGGTATTGTGATATTATAATTGTATATTTGTTTTACATGGGGGGCGGCAAAATAATGTTTTTTTGGGGGGGCACCAAAATAATGTTCGCCTACTATTTAAAATTACCTTAGACCGCCCCTGGCGTAGTCTGTGATTTTTTGGGGTGTAAATTTTCGGTTGGAAGTGATTTGGGTGTTTGTGTTGGGGATTGGCTCAGGCCTTTTCCTTATTTTGTTTTGGCAGTTTATTAAGGATCGGAATTTTCATGTTGGCTGGCTAGTGCAGCAGTTATGCAAATCCGCCCTTATTGGCAGCCAATCATGTTGTTCAGAATGTAGAGGCTGGGTGAGTCTTTGGCTGCCCCAGGGGATGCTGGTAAATGTAGTTTTATTTTTACTCGTTGTTTTGGGGGGCCTTTTAGGTTTTGGGGGGAAAGTTTCTTTGCTACAAACGTACCTTGCTTGAGGCCTATTTCTGTTGGCAAGTATTGTGTTTCTGCGTTGTATGGTTTCTTTGTTTGAGGTATACATCACATGACGTGAACCCATTTATATAATAGATTTTTGCTACTATTCAGAAAGATTCAGGTACCAAAATCTTGTCTCATAAGGTTTGTTAAGCAATTAATCAGAGCTGAGGAGGTGATTAACATGACAATGTTTCTACTGTCCCTTTCCCAGATCTTCTTCTGTGTATGCTTAATAATGTAATCGTATGTTAATTTTGCCATTTTCATTTCACACTTTTTTTCACTTGGGTTCCAGAAAATATAACCAACATGTTCTATAATAAATAATTAATAAAGCCAAGCAAAACTAAATGATGCCTCAGACCATGCAGCCTGAAAGCATAATAAAATATTGATTTGGAAAACTCTCACATTCAATATCACATTATGGATTTTTCTGAGAACACACATATATAAACAAAATGAAATGTTACTATATTGTGTTATAGTAGCATTTCATTATCACCTGTAACCTTACTGAAAGTATGCATGCTTTGGACCACAGAATTATGACGGAGTCTCTAAACTTTCGCTCTCGTGTTTAAATTCTGTACCCAAACTCTGTATCCTCAACTCTGTCACATCTCCATTTCTCTAGGTTTGCATAGTTGTTGTAATATACAGCATACTTTGACTTACATAAGACCCATAGTTAAGAACAGAGGTGAGATAACTGGAAGTGACAGAAATCTGCCACTCAGAAGGGAAATTCACTCCTGAAAGAGTTATCATGGGGGGAAGGCGTCTCTAGTGAAGCTTTATCAACAATGCTTGATTCCACAACAAGCCAGATTTTTCAAAATCTAATTCTCACAGTGACGGAAAGTGAGGCGAAGTCTTCTGAAAAGGGGCACAGACAACAAAACAAACTGCAGAGGGGTGTTAACTCTTCCTCATGATATTTAAAGTGTGTGTGTGTGCGTGTGTATATAAAGTTAATAGTTTGCCCTTGACATTAAGTCTAGTTGTGTCTGACTCTGGGAGCTGGTGTTCATCTCCATTTACTCGTATAAGCCAAAGAGACGGCGTTGTCCATAGACACCTCCAAGGTCATGTGGCCGGCATGACTGCCGAAGAGGTACCTATTGATCTACTCACATTTGCATGTTTTCGAACTGCTAGGTTGGCAGAAGATGGGCCCAACAGTGGGAGTGCAATACGCTCCCTGGATTAGAACCGCCGACTTTTCTGTCAGCAAGTTTAGCTACTCAGCAGCTTAACCCGCTGCGCCACCAGCCCCCCCCCCCCACACACATATATACACACACACACCCATTTGGCAGGAGTTACACTTTAATAATGTACCTGTTCCAACTTACATACAAATTCAACTTAAGAACAAACCTACAGAATCTATTTCGACTGTAACTTGGGGACTGCCTGTATTTGTGTTCTTTATCTTTTGCTGAGTGACAATATACAAAGTCTTTCTTAAGAGGAAATGATGCATTCGCCACTTAACAATGGTCAGATCTCAAAAAAAAGATTAAAAATACGCCGACCCAAGGGCTGGACTTTCTGGGGGCCGATCACCTGGGGGCCGAGTGGCCACGCCCCCGGCCACGCGGCTCCGCCCCCTCTCCCAAAGTGTCACAATAGCCTTGGAAGCAGGCTGTTGTGATGTTTTGGGAGAGAAGGAGGAGCCACGGGGAGCCTTCCGCGGCTCCGCCCCCTCGCCCAAAGCATCACAACAGCTGTTGTTGCGGGAGGGTTTTTCGCCCGCCTCTCATATCCCTCTGGTCAGAGGGATGCGAGAGCTGGGCGAAAACTCTCCCGCAGACCTCCCTGGAAGGCCTGCCCCCTCGCTCCCTCCCGCCCTTCCCGACGCCGCCGGTGTCCCAATCGCCGTGGCTCCGGGGAAGGAGGAGGGAGGGAGGATTCCTCCTCCCCGGCGCCACGGCGATCGGGACACCAGCGGCGCCGGGAAGGAGGAAGAGGAGGAGGGAGGATTCCTCCTCCTCCCACCCTCCCCCGCCGCTGCGAACCGGATCGCAGCGACGGGGCGGAGAAGAGGACGGAGGGGGCAAGGCAAGGAGGAGGAGGGAGCTAGCTCTCTTCCTCCTCCCTGCCCCGCCTCCTCCTCCTCCCCTCCCTCCCGCCCGTCGCTGCGAACCGGATCGCAGCGGCGGGGCGGAGAGAGGGACGGAGGGGGCAAGGAGGAGGAGGGAGCTAGCTCTCTTCCTCCTCCCTGCCCCGCCTCCTCCTCCCCTCCCTCCCGCCTGTCGCTGCGATCTCGCAGCGGCGGCGCGGAGAGAGGGACGGAGGGGGCGGTGCAGGGAGGAGGAGCTAGCTCTCTTCCTCCTCCCTGCCCCGCCTCCCCGGCTGCCATTTTTTAAAAAATTAGATTTTTTTAAAAAATTAAAAATGGCGGCCGGGGGCATAGCGGGGGCCGTGTCCAACAGGCTGGGGGGGCGTGTACGGGCCCCGGGCCGCCAGTTGGACAGCCCTGCTCTACAAAAAAGTAGCCTCTTCTTAACAGATATATGGTTAACTCTTCCATCTCTATCCCATGTATGGTTCTACAGATGTAAATTCTATCAAATAGAGCTTACTCACTGATCAATATTCACAGGATCACAGGCTAAGGTGGGACGTATGTTACCTCCTTCCTTCTACACGTTTCCCTTTTCCCCTACTCCTTGCTTCAGGAACTATGCTCCCAGACAGGTTTTCATCAAATTGCTGCCATCAACATTCCTTATGACTCAGTGTATAACCACCCTGTCCAGTTAATGACATTAACCTAGTAATCTATGACATTTGGTTGCACCAGCAATAATTAATGTAACTCTCTTACATAAAAGTGTGAACATCTTCATGTATTTATATAATGTGAGTTAGATGTCTCATTTGTAAATGGCAAAAATGAGCCTGAAGCCAATAAGATTATCTCAGGGTCCATCTACACCAGCGTTTCTCAACCTGGGGGTCAGGATCCCTGTGGGGGTTGCGAGGGGGGTGTCAGAGGGGTCATCAAAGAACATCAGAAAATACCGTATTTTCTGTTGGTCATGGGGTTCTATGTGGAAAGTTTGGCCCAATTCTATTGTTGCCGGGGTTCAGAATGCTCTTTGATTGCAGGTGAACTATAAATCCCAGCAACTACAACTCTCAAATGTCACGGTCTATTTTCCTCAAACTCTACCAGTGTTCACATTTGGGAATATTAAGTATTCGTGCTAAGTGTGGTCCAGATTCATCATTGCTTGAGTCCACAGTGCTCTCTGGATGTAGGTGAACCACAACTCCAAAACCCACCAAATCCTGCCAGTATTTTGTTTGTCATGGGAGTTCTGTGTGTCAAGTTTGGTTCAATTCCACCACTGGAATGCTCTTTGATTGTAGGTTAACTATAAATCCCAGCAACTACAACTCCCAAATGACAAGATCAATTCTCTCCCAACCCCACCAGTATTCAAATGTGGGTGTGTCGGGTATTTGTGCAAAATTTGGTCTAGTGAATGAAAATAAATCCTGCATATCAGATATTTAAATTACGATTCATAACAATAGCAAAATTACAGTTGTGAAGTAGCAACAAGATTGGGGGTCACCACAACATGAGGAACTATATTAAGGGGTTGCAGCATTAGGAAGGTCAAGAACCACTGATCTACACTGTAGAATTAATGCAATTTGAGACCACTTTAACTGCCATGGCTCAATACTATGGGATCCTGGGAGATTAAGTTTGGTGAGGCACCAGTACTCTTTGGCAAAGAAGGCTAAAGTCCTTGTGAAACAATAACTCCCATGATTCCACAGCATTGGGCAATGACATTTGCAGTTGTAATAAACTGCATTAATTCTACTGTGTAAATATACCCACAGTTAACAAGTGGTAATTTCATAAATAATTTTAATAGCAATCAATGTATGTAGGATAATTAATACAACCACGTTGTAATACCCTATAGTACAACACACATGCAAGCTCTTTGAATTTTTTTTACTCTCTTTTTCATTGACACCAGCTTTGGCATATTTAAGATATAACAAATCTTTTGTCAGTCACTATTATTAAAGCTGCAGGAGCCCCCGTGTCACAGTTGGTTTAACCCTTGTGCCGGCAGAACTGAAGACTGACAGGTTGGAGGTTCAAATCCAGGAGAGCTCCCTCTGTCAGCTCCAGCTCCCCATGCAGGAACATGAGAGAAGCCTCTCACAAGGATGGCAAAACATCTAAACATCCTGGTGTCCCCTGGACAACATCCTTGCATACAGCCAATTCTCTCAAACTACAGGCGACTTGCAGTTTCTCAAGTCACTTCTGACACACACAAAATTATAGCTGCAATTCTATATTTACGACATTTATATGCCACCCTTCTCACCCCAAAGGGGACTAGAACGGCTTACAAGTAAAATGTAAATACAATATATATTATTGCCATAGCACAATATTAATATTATATATTACATTGTACTATAACATTATACTGTATTATTAGTAATATTGCATGTAATATAAAATATATAATTAAAATATCATATTATTAGTAGTAGTATTATATTGTATTACATTATAATATTATCAATATTATATGTATATACAATATATTATTTTTATTTATTCTTTCGGCTTCTAGACCGCTCCCTCTAGAAGCTCGGAGCGGTTTACAACAGGTAAAAAACAGGCATAGAACTGACATTATAGAACAACGGTGTAAAAGCAGATAAGCAATGATTTAATCTAAAACATTACTAGCGCTAAATTAATTCTAAAAGTAAACTAAACTACATAGAAAGCATAAGAGTTACTCAACTGGAAAAGCCAGGCGAAAAAGAGCCGTCTTGCAGGCTCGGCGAAAAGGGGACAGTTCCCTGATACCTCTGACTTCCTCAGGTAGGGCATTCCATAAGGTTGGTGCCACCACCGAGAATGCTCTTTGTCTTGTTGAGGACAGGTGGAGTTGCCGGATGGAGGGGACGTTGAGAAGATTTTGTACACCGGAGCGTAGGGATCTCTGGGGACAATATGGTGAAAGGCGGTCCCTCAAGTACACTGGCCATAGACCATACAAGGCCTTAAAGGTTAACACCAATACCTTGAAGGAGATCTGGTGCTCGATGGGCAGCCAGTGCAGTTGCCGCAATATTGGTGTAATATGGCATCTCGCCGGTGCCCCGACGAGAAGGTGTGCCGCGGCATTCTGCACTAACTTGAGCTTCCGAATCATCCCCAAGGGTAGGCCGATGTAAAGGGTGTTACAGTAATCCAGTCTCGAGATGACCGTCGCCTGGATCACCGTGGCCAGGTCGTTCACGGAGAGGTAGGGTGCCAGCCGCCTAGCCTGGCGCAGATGGAAAAATGCGACTTTGCAGGCCGTGGAGACCTGAGTCTCCATGGACAGCAGTGGATCCAATTGGACTCCCAAGCTCTTTACTAGCGATGACGGGCATAGAGCCTCGCCATCCAGTGTAGGCAACTGGCACTTCCCCCCACCCGGATGGCCCAGCCACAAGATATCCGTCTTCGAGGGATTCACCTTCAATCGGCTGGTGATTCACCTTCAATTATATTATAAGCACAGTGCAGAAGGCAAGATGGAACTGCCTTCCTGGCCCCTCTCACCACTTTGATCTCACTATACACTTCGGATGGGAATAAGTCCAGTTTATAACACTGAAATCTCCTTCTGAGCAAGATGTAGAAGACTCTAAATCTCATTAAAAGCCAAGAATTCTTACTTAATTGAAACCAATTCAATGGCTTCTACTCTTAAGAGAGCCAAATAGTCTAGTGGGCTCTGAGATTGTCTTTGCTAAAGCCCTTCTTTCCAAGTTTTAGTTAACGTGATCACAGTGACCAGCCAACTACACTCAAGCTATTATTGCAGTAGTATTATTAGAAACAACTTTACTGCAAATCCCTCCCTTCTGTTTGCCCTAGATTTTGCATACTAAGTAAGGTCCTCCTCTGCCAAGATTCCCCGGCTATAAAGGGTTTGGAAAAGAGAACCGCATGGCATAGATCCGCAGTGTTGCAACCTAAGGGATTGTTGTCAAAGAAAAATGGCAATACTATTTTCTAAAAATAACCCCCAATCTTTCCTTCCGTTCTCTATGAATGCCTTAGCTTTCTTGTTTTGCCGCAGGACAGGTATAACCACAGACCATTAACCAAAAAAAATCTCACAGAAACAGCTGCTTAATGAAATAATGATTCCAGGTTTTTTTTAAAAAAAACAACGCCGTTTCAAAGCCAACTTAATAGGAGCTCTCTTCCTATAATCCGAAGATAATCCATTTTAATATATGTGTAATGCTGCAATTAACCAGCAGTAATGCGACTATCTCGCACTTCACAGATTCATAGATGTATGACAGCTGCCACTTAAAAAAAAAATCTAGGTATGAGATATGTTTAAAAGCATTTTGGGCACCGGTATACTCAGATTGGGTTGCTGTGAGTTTTCCAGGCTGTATAGCCATGTTCCAGAAGTATTTTTTCCTGACCCACATCTATGGCAGGCACCCTCAGAGGTTGTGAGGTGTAGCACAGCAGTTCTCGTTTGTGCCTGGGGGCCAGGGAACAGCACCGGGAGTTCCATTAGCATTAGGGCCTGCACCAGCTGAGTTAGAATCTGAAGAGGATTTGGAAGGGTTACCTGAAGGTGCATTTCCCTTCACTGGGCCCCCTTCTCCCAACGAAAGTTTGGCTTGGGATGAAGGTTGGCCGGACCCATATGATGACATTGATGATAATCAAGGGGAAATGGAATCCAGTGATAGTGGAAGCTATGAACACCCGGGTGGGGGAGGATCGCAGGAGCTTCTGAGTGAAAACATGGAAGGAAGCGGCTGGGAAGATTCTAGGGAGGAGAGCTCTCACGAAGATAGGGACCCAGCTGCTGGGAGGCAAGGTCGAACCTTTGATAGGAGAAGTAGCATTGACTCCAGCAAAAGGGGATGGCACCGCCGCCTAGACAGGCCGAGGTCCGTCAGCAAAGATTGGAGACGACGCAGCCTAGAGCGTCGGGGACCGCAGCCGAAGGATTAAGTATAGGTTCCGTGGGAGCCATTCCCCAGTGCTTCGGCCACGTCTCTTCTGAGTAGATGTGAAGCGAAGTGGGACCACGGGGCTAAGCTAGCTAGTGGTCATCAAGTCTTGCCTTGTTCCTGTACCTTGTTTGTATCCTGAATCCGCATTGCTGTGCGGAGCCTTGTCAAGCCTTTGGATTATCTTCAAGTTGCTTTTGGACATTTGATTGCTTACCGTTTTGGATTGCTTTTGCTATTTTTATGGACAATATTCCTTTTGAACTGTTTTTATACTCAATAAAGTAGTTAGCCTTCAGTCTGTCTCTGTGTGTGTGATTAAGGGGCCGGCCAAGTCCGTGCATTGTGACATGAGGTCTGTTGGAAACTAGGCAAGGGAATGTCTCTAGGGTGAGAAAAAGAACTTTTATCTGTTGAAGGCAACTGTGAATGTTGCAATTAATCACCTTGCAAAGCCTTGCAGCTTCAAGGCCAGGCTGATTCCTGCCTGGGGGAATCCTTTGTTGGGAGATGTTAGCTGGCCCTGATGGTTTCATGTCTGGAATTCCCCTGTTTTCAGACTGTTGTTCTTTATTTACTGTTATAATTTTAGTTTTTTTCAATACTGGTAGCCATATTTTGTTCGTTTTCATGGTTTCCTCCATTCTGTTAAATTGTCCACATGCTTGTGGATTTCAATGGCTTCTCTGTGTAGTCCAGTGGTTTTCAACCTGTGGGTCCCCATGTGATTTGGTCTACAACTCCCAAGAATTCCCAGCCACTTTACCAGTGGTTAGGATTTCTGGGAGTTGAAGGCCAAAACATCTGGGGACCCACAGGTTGAGAACCACTTGTCTAGTGGCTTCTTTTATTATAATTTCACTGATGTAGTCTGACTAGTGGCTGTTAGAGTGGTCCAGCATTTCTGAGTTTTCAAATAATATGCCGTGTCCAGGTTTGTTAATCGAGAGTTCTGCTATGGCTGACTACTCTTGTTGAATTAGTCTGCAGTGCCTTTCATGTTCCTTGCTTCGTGTTTGGTGGTACCTATATAGACCCGTCCACAACTGCAAGGTATACAGCTGGACCTTCCACAGATATATAAACCCCAATTGCCTTGTTTCCAACAGACTTCACAACCTCTGAGGATGCCTGCCATAGATGTGGGCGAAACGTCAGGAGAGAATGCTTCAGGAACATGGCCATACAGCCGGGAAAACTCACAGTAACCCTATAATTCAGGTCAGGAAAACCTTAGACAACACATTATACTCAGATTGTCTTTTACAATAACAAGATATAAAACTGATGAGTAAAAGAAATTTCCGTATTGTTGTAGGTTTTTCGGGCTGTATGGCCATGTTCAATCTAGAAGCATTCTCTCCTGACGTTTTGCCTGCATTTATGGCAGGAATCCTCCGTGGTTGTGACCTCACAACCTCTGAGGATGCCTGCCACAGATGTAGGTGAAATGTCAGGAGGGAATGCTTCTAGAACAGCATTTCTCAACCTGGGGGTCGGGACCCCTTGGGGGGTCACGAGGGGATGTCAGAGGAGTCCCCAAAGACCACCAGAAAACACAGTATTTTTGTTGTTCATGGGGGTTCTGTGCGGGAAGCTTGGTTCAATTCCATCGTTGGTGGCGTTCAGAATGCTCTTTGGTTGTAGGTGAACTATACATCCCAGCAACTACAACTCCCAGTTGTCTTTGGTTGTAGGTGAACTATACATCCCAGCAACTACAACTCCCAGTTGTCAAGGTCTATTTTCGCCAAACTCCACCAGCGTTCACATTTGGGCATATTGAGTATCTGTGCCAAGTTTGCTCCAGATCCACCATGGTTTGAGCCTACAGTGCTGTCTGTATGTAGGTGAACTACAACTCTAAAACTCAAGTTCAATGCCCAATGCAAATAATTTTATGTTTGGGGGTCACCACAACATGAGGAACTGTATTAAGGGGTCGCGGCATTAGGAAGGTTGAGAACCACTGTTCTAGAACATAGCCATACAGCCCAAAAACCTACAATAATCCAGTGATTCCAGCCATGAAAGCCTTCGACACTACATTAAAAGGTGTTTGTTTAAAGACCTAGCCATCTCTTATAATTGACAAAATCTACCGTTACTGAACAGTAGGCTCCACAAACATCTCACCCCCGTTTTTATCTCTCTATTTTAATCTGTACATGTGGCCCAATCATTGTCCTGAGTCATAAATGGTTTTATTTCATTGTAATTTTATACTGATTTTTGTAACTTATAGTTTATGTTCTATGGGATATAATATGTTGTTTTTGATTGATTTTATTGTGTTGTTCTGTTCGTGGGCTTGGCCTCGTGTAAGCCGCCCCGAGTCCCCATTGGGGAGATGGTGGCGGGGTACAAATAAAGATTATTATTAAACATCAAGAATGGGTAGGGATGGACAGAAAAACATAAAATTTTCTATTAGTAAACAAAGTGGTCATAAAGATAGGTTCTGGGGATATATACATAATATGTATCTTAACTAGGCATGTGATGATCAAGTATTTCACCTCACTTTGACCTTTGGTTGCTTGTATATGAAAGAGAAGGAAAGAAGCAACTTACACCAATCATAGGCGGGAAAGGAAGAGCAAGGAAAAAAAATACAGCACACATATCAAACGAGAAAACGAAAGCAAGCAAAAGCATTGCAAGGAGGCAAACCAAATAGGCAAGGGGAAAGGGAGAGATATGAACTTACTTTTCATAGACCAGCTCCTCGTCGGTACAGAAATAGTGGGTGTTAACTGTGCTTTTGGGTCTGTTCCGTAAAGTAGCAAAATAAAGTCGGTCTGAAGAGGGGGGGAAAGGGAGAGATGTTTTGAGTGGCAATGAGCTGCTTGTGTCATCTCTTGCAATGCAACCATTTATTGCAATACCCTCCCTAGACAGAAAATGAAGTTTGAAGCTGGAAAGTCCCAACGGAAAGGTGATCAGATGAACGGGAGGATGAATTCATCACAACAGTTTATTTTGAGAACGAACCAATACTT
The DNA here is from genome assembly GCA_030556195.1 of Anolis apletophallus. NCBI lineage: Eukaryota > Metazoa > Chordata > Lepidosauria > Squamata > Anolidae > Anolis > Anolis apletophallus. The sequence goes on from JARBWK010000005.1 coordinate 126,308,872, forward strand.
ATGCAAAGGGATCTTATAACAACCTTTTGATATTGAGAGAAAGGAGCTCTTTATTTTCCGTCTCAAAGGCAGTCGTCTCAGCTAGTTTCAGCTTCTTTCTCTCAGTCTCAAATATGTCAGGAAAAATCCCTCTGCATAGCGATCTTCCAGGCAAAAGTCTTGAAAACAGACACTGAGGATGCAATGAATGCAGTTTGACTCCACTCTAAACACCATTACTACGGAATCCTGGAAATTGTAGTTTGGTGAGGGATCGAAGCTCTTTTTCAGAAAAGGCTTAAAAACTTTGTAAAACTACAATTCCCAGTATTCTCTAGCATTGAACTACAGTCAAACTACTTCATCACACAAGAGAATTAAATCCACTTAAAATCAGTTTTCTGCCTCCTGCAGAATTCTGGGGTTTGTAGTTTAGTGAGGCCCAGGGCCGTAGCCAGGATTTTGATTCGGGGGGGGGGCTGAGTTTGGTTCGGGGGGCTGAGTTTGGTTCGGGGGGGCTGAGACTGGGTGGAAGAGGGTCTACCGTAGCAAACCTTTTGTATTGTTATCCCAATAACCCCATTAATGTGGGATATAATGAGTATGGTGATCAGATCATGATATGAATAAACATAACAGTTTAAATAATGTACCAGTAAGGCCTTTTTGCGGACCACCCTGAGAATTGCGGGGGGGGGGGGCTGAAGCCCCCTTAGCCCCCCCCCCTGGCTACATGCCTGGTGAGGCCCTTAAAAGCTCCTCCCTAAACTACAAACCCCAGAATTCTGCAGGAGGCAGGACCCGGATTTATTATTATTATCTTTATTTCTACCCCGTCCTTCTCCCACAGGGGGACTTGGGGCAGCTTCACAATGCATCAATGATGCTATACAAATGCAATCAATAAAAACAATTAGTATCAATCAATCAAAACTTTATTACGGTCACAGACCAGCACAAAGCGGGCACAAGCTCCCCAAGAGGAGAAGGACAACTCCCCACTAAAATCAGATTATTTAAAATCAGACTAGAAATCAGTATAAAAATATATTTTAAAAGACAGGATATTGTTGCCTTACAATGTCAATCATCACCCGTCTGATATTAAGGGCAGCAGCACAGAACTTAGCAACACTGTAAGTCATTGCAGTGTTAGAGTCCAAAAGCAGCAGGGTGGAATAACATCTTTCACTGCGCCCCGGGTACTTTAAAAGCCATGGTCCAATGAGATTGGATCTAAGATCTCTGTAGAACATGCATTGAAGAAGCACGTGCTCAGTTGTTTCCACATCACCAGACCCACAGGGACATAGTCTCTGCTTGAAGGGGGTCTTCTGATACCTCCCCTCCAATACAGCCGATGGGAGGGCATGGCAGTTAGTACAAAATATTATAAAAGCATCAATAAAAACATTAATTATCGCATTAACATGCCGTTACAACCAGAGTTCAGCCAATAATTCCAATATCGTCATATCAACAAAATTCATTTAAAGTGGATTCATTCATTCCCTAGTGTGATGAGGCCCAAAGTGGTGTCAACTGCATTCATTCTACAGGACAGATGTGCCCTTAATCTCAGGACTCTTGGGGTGGCAGGAGGTGTCATGTAACTCTACAAAATTATCGCCGTTTGACACCACTTTAACTGCCCCTGATTCAATGCTAGTTGTAGTTTGCTGTGGCACCAGAGCTCATTGTCAAGAAGGCAAAGCATCTCACCAAACAACAAATCCTGGAGCTGCGTAGATACAACCGTCCTAAACCAACAACGTTCTTTAGAAGAGTCATCTAAAGACCTTATAACGCAAACAATAATTCCATGGCACTGAGCTGTGACAGTGGCATCAAACTGCATTCATTCTACAGCAGGCATGGGCAAACTTTGGCCCTCCAGGTGTTTTGGACTTCAACTCCCACAACTGCTGGCCTTAGGCCCCTTCCTTTCCCTCCTCAATCACTTAAGTGGCTGAAGGGGAAAAGGAAAGGGCCTGAGGCCAGCAGTCGTGGGAGTTGGAAGTCCAAAACACCTGGAGGGCCGAAGTTTGCCCATGCCTCTCCTACAGTATCGATGCACTTTTACTTTTCAGTCAATTCACGAGGGTTACTGTGTCCCTGCATAGATATAGAATGGAGAAATGATGGTAATGTTGTTATTAAATACTATTAATACTATTACTAACACCACCATCAATAATAATAATCTGTCAGGACTGCTTTGATTGTGTGTTCCGACACGGCAGGAGGTTGGGCTGGATGGCCCTTATGAACTCTTCCAAATCTAAGGTTATATTATTCTGTTTCTTTATATTCCCGCTTCCCTCCCTTCAATCAGGCTCAAGAGAAGCGCCCACAAAACTCCCCAAATAATAATATTTATTTATTTACTGTATTTGTATTCCACCTTTCTCAGCCTTTCAGCGACTCAATAATAATAATAATAATTTTATTTCTCGCTTGCCTCTCCTCATAGCTCGAGGCAGGTTATAACACAGCAAAACCCATAAAATTGTATGTGTTTTAGGGAAGTTATATTGTATGCACATACTGTAATTCTGCCAAAGGGAATTACTGGCAGTCCCCAAGTTATGAACAAGATCGGTTCTGTAGGTTTGTTCTTAAGTTGAATTTGTAAGTAAGTCGGAACAAGTGAATTTTTAATGTGCAACTCCAGCCAAATATATACATATATATTGTTAGATTTTTTTTTAATGTTAGGAGGGACTTGAGAAAGCGCAAGTCGCTTCTGGTGTAAGAGAACTGGCCGTCTGCCGGGACGTTGCCCTGGGGACATTCAGATGTTTTTGATGTTTTACCATCCTTGTGGGAGGATTCTCTCATGTCTCTGCATGGGGAGCCGGAGCTGACAGAGGGAGCTCATCTGTGCCCTCCTTGGATTCGAACCTCCGACCTGTAGGTCTTCAGTCCTGCCGGCACAAGAGTTTAACCCACAGTGCCATTGGGGATCCTTATTGTTAGTTTTGGATCGCGTGGGGAAGGGTTAACACCCCTGTAGTGTTTGTTTTGCTGTCTGTGCCCCTGTTCAGAAGATTTCACCTCACTTTCTGTCCCTGTGATGATTGGATTCTGAAACATTTGGCTTGTTGTGGAAACAAGAATGGGTGATAAAGCTTCAGTGGAGACACCTTCACCCTATGGTAATAATCACTCTTTCAGGAGTGAATTTCCCTTTCTAGGGGTAGATTCCTCTTACTTCCTGTTGTCTCACTCCACACACACACACACACGCATATATATGGCTAGTGTTACACTTTAAAAGGTACCTGTCCATACAAATTCAACTTAAGAACAAAGCAACCTACAGAACAGCTCTCATTCGTAACTTGGCACACAGAGCTCCTTTGACCCACTCTACACCCTGGTGCTGTTTCAAGGAGGATGGACCACAGATGAAGGGACTTGAAGTACCTTTACTCACCTTCTGAGACCACTGCAACCCTCATCCAATGTATGACCAAGACCAAACATGACACACAGAGCCCCCGTGACCCACTCTACATCCTGGTGCTGTTTGGAAGGGGATGGACCATGGCCGATGGGACTTGCAGTACCCTCACTAAGTTCCTGAGACCACTGCGAACCACATAAACATCTGGTACACAACCTTGGCACACAATGCCTTTCTCAAATAACCTGGGCACCGCCGGGTCCCAAGCTTTTATATATATATATATATATATATATATATATATATATATATATATATATATATATATATATAGGGCTGCCATTACACTTTAAAAAGGTACCTGTTCTGACTTGCATACAAATTCAACTTAACAACAAACCATCCCACAGAACGGCTCTCGTTCGTAACTTGAGGGCTGCCTGTATAACTTTCAGTATAATACCCTCCATAGAGAGCCAATGCAATTTGAAGCAAGGCAGACTCCACTAGGGTGTTAACCCTTCCCTGTACTATCCAAAGAGAGTCTCTCGGTCTCTCTCTCTCTCTCTCTCTGTAGATAGCTGGTGTTACACTCTAAAAAGATATCTGTTCCGACTTGCATACAAACTCAAGTTAAGAACAAGCCAACCCACAGAACAGCTCCTGTTTGTAACTTGGGGGCTGCCTGTATACCATTCAGTGTAATACCTTCCATGGAGGGGCAAGGCAAATTGAAGCAAGGCAAACTCCACCAGGGTGGTAACCCTTATCTATGCTATCCAAAGAGTGTGAATGTGTATGAGTGTGTGGCTGGTGTTAAACTTTTAAAAGGTACCTGTTCTGACTTGCATACAAATTCAACTTAAGAACAAACCATCCTACAGAATGGCTCTCGTTCATAACTTGGGGACTGCTGTATACCATTGAGTGTAATA
>JARBWK010000005.1:126318194-126644448 GCA_030556195.1 Anolis apletophallus
ACATACAGAGCGGAGGAGGAGGAAGCCTAGTAGGGAGGGACCTGTCAATCTCCCACACAGGAACTTTTTCCCGCCTTTCTTCTTCTTCAAGCCACGCCTCCTGGGGTTTAAAAAAAGGGGGAGGGGCTGGCCGTCCAAAGCCACACAGCTGAACACAATCCCACATGATCTCCTTTGAACTGGAATATATGGCAGTGTGGGCACCCAGGGCCCTTCCACACAGCCCTATGTCCCAGAATATCAAGGCAGGAAACCGCACATCTGAGTGTGGACTCCGATAACCCAGTTCAAAGCCTATATTGTGGATTATCTGCCTTCATATTCTGGGTTAGATGTCTGTGTGGAAGGGCCCTGAGTTATATGGCAGTGTGGACTCAGATAACCCAGTTCAAAGCAGATATTGTGGATTATCCGCCTTCATATTCTGGGTTAGATGTCTGTGTGGAAGGGCCCTGAGTTATATGGCAGTGTGGACTCAAGATAACCCAGTTCAAAGCAGATATTGTGGATTATCCGCCTTCATATTCTGGGTTAGATGTCTGTGTGGAAGAGCCCTGAGTTATATGGCAGTGTGGACTCAGATAACCCAGTTCAAGGCAGATATTGTGGATTATCCGCCTTCATATTCTGGGTTAGATGTCTGTGTGGAAGAGCCCTGAGTTATATGGCAGTGTGGACTCAAGATAACCCAGTTCAAAGCAGATATTGTGGATTATCCGCCTTCATATTCTGGGTTAGATGTCTGTGTGGAAGGGCCCTGAGTTATATGGCAGTGTGGACTCAGATAACCCAGTTCAAAGCAGATATTGTGGATTATCCGCCTTCATATTCTGGGTTAGATGTCTGTGTGGAAGGGCCCTGAGTTATATGGCAGTGTGGACTCAGATAACCCAGTTCAAGGCAGATATTGTGGATTATCCGCCTTCATATTCTGGGTTAGATGTCTGTGTGGAAGGGCCCTGAGTTATATGGCAGTGTGGACTCAGATAACCCAGTTCAAGGCAGATATTGTGGATTATCCGCCTTCATATTCTGGGTTAGATGTCTGCTGTGGAAGGGCCCTGAGTTATATGGCAGTGTGGACTCAGATAACCCAGTTCAAAGCAGATATTGTGGATTATCTGCCTTGATATTATGGATTAGATGTCTGTGTGGAAGGGCCCTGAGTTATATGGCAGTGTGGACTCAGATAACCCAGTTCAAAGCAGATATTGTGGATTATCCGCCTTCATATTCTGGGTTAGATGTCTGTGTGGAAGAGCCCTGAGTTATATGGCAGTGTGGACTCAGATAACCCAGTTCAAAGCAGATATTGTGGATTATCCGCCTTCATATTCTGGGTTAGATGTCTGTGTGGAAGGGCCCTGAGTTATATGGCAGTGTGGACTCAGATAACCCAGTTCAAGGCAGATATTGTGGATTATCGCCTTCATATTCTGGGTTAGATGTCTGTGTGGAAGGGCCCTGAGTTATATGGCAGTGTGGACTCAGATAACCCAGTTCAAGGCAGATATTGTGGATTATCGCCTTCATATTCTGGGTTAGATGTCTGTGTGGAAGGGCCCTGAGTTATATGGCAGTGTGGACTCAGATAACCCAGTTCAAGGCAGATATTGTGGATTATCCGCCTTCATATTCTGGGTTAGATGTCTGTGTGGAAGGGCCCTGAGTAATATGGCAGTGTGGACTCAGATAACCCAGTTCAAGGCAGATATTGTGGATTATCCGCCTTCATATTCTGGGTTAGATGTCTGTGTGGAAGGGCCTGAGTAATATGGCAGTGTGGACTCAGATACCCAGTTCAAGGCAGATATTGTGGATTATCCGCCTTCATATTCTGGGTTAGATGTCTGTGTGGAATATTGTGGGCCCTGAGTTATATGGCAGTGTGGACTCAGATAACCCAGTTCAAAGCAGATATTGTGGATTATCCGCCTTCATATTCTGGGTTAGATGTCTGTGTGGAAGGGCCCTGAGTTATATGGCAGTGTGGACTCAGATAACCCAGTTCAAAGCAGATATTGTGGATTATCCGCCTTCATATTCTGGGTTAGATGTCTGTGTGGAAGGGCCCTGAGTAATATGGCAGTGTGGACTCAGATAACCCAGTTCAAAGCAGATATTGTGGATTATCCGCCTTCATATTCTGGGTTAGATGTCTGTGTGGAAGGGCCCTGAGTTATATGGCAGTGTGGACTCAGATAACCCAGTTCAAAGCAGATATTGTGGATTATCCGCCTTCATATTCTGGGTTAGATGTCTGTGTGGAAGGGCCCTGAGTATATGGCAGTGTGGACTCAGATAACCCAGTTCAAAGCAGATATTGTGGATTATCCGCCTTCATATTCTGGGTTAGATGTCTGTGTGGAAGGGCCCTGAGTTATATGGCAGTGTGGACTCAGATAACCCAGTTCAAGGCAGATATTGTGGATTATCCGCCTTCATATTCTGGGTTAGATGTCTGTGTGGAAGGGCCCTGAGTTATATGGCAGTGTGGACTCAGATAACCCAGTTCAAGGCAGATATTGTGGATTATCTGCCTTCATATTCTGGGTTAGATGGCTGTGTGGAGTTATATGGCAGTGTGGACTCAGATAACCCAGTTCAAAGCATATATTTTGGATTATCCGCCTTGATATTCTGGGTTAGATGTCTGTGTGGAAGGGCCCTGAGTTATATGGCAGTGTGGACTCAGATAACCCAGTTCAAAGCAGATATTGTGGATTATCTGCCTTCATATTCTGGGTTAGATGGCTGTGTGGAGTTATATGGCAGTGTGGACTCAGATAACCCAGTTCAAGGCAGATATTGTGGATTATCCGCCTTCATATTCTGGGTTAGATGTCTGTGTGGAAGGGCCCTGAGTTATATGGCAGTGTGGACTCAGATAACCCAGTTCAAGGCAGATATTGTGGATTATCCGCCTTCATATTCTGGGTTAGATGGCTGTGTGGAGTTATATGGCAGTGTGGACTCAGATAACCCAGTTCAAAGCAGATATTGTGGATTATCCGCCTTCATATTCTGGGTTAGATGTCTGTGTGGAAGAGCCCTGAGTTATATGGCAGTGTGGACTCAAGATAACCCAGTTCAAAGCAGATATTGTGGATTATCCGCCTTCATATTCTGGGTTAGATGTCTGTGTGGAAGGGCCCTGAGTTATATGGCAGTGTGGACTCAGATAACCCAGTTCAAGGCAGATATTGTGGATTATCTGCCTTCATATTCTGGGTTAGATGGCTGTGTGGAGTTATATGGCAGTGTGGACTCAGATAACCCAGTTCAAAGCAGATATTGTGGATTATCTGCCTTCATATTCTGGGTTAGATGGCTGTGTGGAAGGGCCCTGAGTTATATGGCAGTGTGGACTCAGATAACCCAGTTCAAGGCAGATATTGTGGATTATCCGCCTTCATATTCTGGGTTAGATGTCTGTGTGGAAGGGCCCTGAGTTATATGGCAGTGTGGACTCAGATAACCCAGTTCAAAGCAGATATTGTGGATTATCTGCCTTGCATATTCTGGGTTAGATGTCTGTGTGGAAGGGCCCTGAGTCATATGGCAGTGTGGACTCAGATAACCCAGTTCAAGGCAGATATTGTGGATTATCCGCCTTCATATTCTGGGTTAGATGTCTGTGTGGAAGGGCCCTGAGTTATATGGCAGTGTGGACTCAGATAACCCAGTTCAAAGCAGATATTGTGGATTATCTGCCTTCATATTCTGGGTTAGATGTCTGTGTGGAAGGGCCCTGAGTTATATGGCAGTGTGAACTCAGATAACCCAGTTCAAAGCAGATATTGTGGATTATCCGCCTTCATATTCTGGGTTAGATGTCTGTGTGGAAGGGCCCTGAGTTATATGGCAGTGTGGACTCAGATAACCCAGTTCAGGTCAGATATTGTGGATTATCCGCCTTCATATTCTGGGTTAGATGTCTGTGTGGAAGGGCCCTGAGTTATATGGCAGTGTGGACTCAGATAACCCAGTTCAAAGCAGATATTGTGGATTATCCGCCTTCATATTCTGGGTTAGATGTCTGTGTGGAAGGGCCCTGAGTTATATGGCAGTGTGGACTCAGACAACCCAGTTCAAAGCAGATATTGTGGATTATCCGCCTTCATATTCTGGGTTAGATGGCTGTGTAGAAGGGCCCTGAGTTATATGGCAGTGTGGACTCAGGTAACCCAGTTCAAAGCAGATATTGTGGATTATCCGCCTTCATATTCTGGGTTAGATGTCTGTGTGGAAGGGCCCTGAGTTATATGGCAGTGTGGACTCAGACAACCCAGTTCAAAGCAGATATTGTGGATTATCCGCCTTCATATTCTGGATTAGATGTCTGTGTGGAAGGGCCCTGAGTTATATGGCAGTGTGGACTCAGATAACCCAGTTCAAAGCAGATATTGTGGATTATCTGCCTTCATATTCTGGGTTAGATGTTGAAGGAGATTCATTGAGTTGCAGAAGAAACGCCAGGAGAGAATGCTACCCAAGCATAGGCTAGGCATAGAGAAGGAGGCAGGTTTAGCAAGCACGTTAGAAACCAGCAGTGATTGGTTTAGAAGGGATGCCATCTCATTGGTTGTCCTGATGCATTACAATTGGCTCAGAAAAACACCATGTGCCCTTTGTTTACTAGACAGTGATTGGTCTAGGAGACATCACATGTGTTAGCCTAATGAAACACCCACTTGGCTGGTCCGTGGGAAAGCTTATCAGAAAAGTAACAATATAGGGACAGTCTACGCACATAGAGAAAGCTTTAATAACTGGTCAGGGAAAATAAACTGCGTAGTGTTTGTTAGCCAATGAATTATTAGATTACCTAATGCATTGTTAATTGGTTAGAATCAGAAGCACATCATGAGTGTTAGCCAGTGAAATGAATGAACGGGGCGGGACTTAGACCGGCTCCATTGATTGTATAAAACTGAATGACTGGAAGGAGGGGGTGTTCTGTTCCTTGCGTCTTGTTACGCCAAAGGGCAGACCCTACAGCTTTGGATCTGGAATAAACTGTGTTTCCTGAAAAGTAACCCAGTTGTCACGTCTTCTCGTTCCTGCGCCCGCACGGATAGCAGCCTTGGAGTCAAAGGGGTAATATTTGGTAGGATTTTTCCTGCTACAATGTCTGTGTGGAAGGGCCCTGAGTTATATGGCAGTGTGGACTCAGATAACCCAGTTCAAAGCATATATTGTGGATTATCTGCCTTGATATTCTGGGTTAGATGGCTGTGTGGAGTTATATGGCAGTGTGGACTCAGATAACCCAGTTCAAAGCATATATTGTGGATTATCTGCCTTGATATTCTGGGTTAGATGGCTGTGTGGAGTTATATGGCAGTGTGGACTCAGATAACCCAGTTCAAGGCATACGTTGTGGATTATCTGCCTTAATACTCTGGGTTAGATGGCCTTGCCCAAGTGTTTCCTTTGGATAAAACAGGATGGCAAGAATCGTAGAGTGGGCCCCCTTCCACACAGCCATATAACCCAGAATATCAAGGCAGATAATCCACAATATATACCTTGAACTGGGTTATCTGAGTCCACACTGCCATATAACCCTGATCAAAGTAGATAATGTGGGGCTTTATTCAGCTGTGTGGAAGGAGCCTTAGATAATCCAGTTCAAAGCAGATTGTAGATCATTTTCCTCGTTATTCTGGGTTATATGGCTGTGTGGAAGGGCCCTTGGAAGAGACCAAATGGGCCATCTGTCTATTCTCCTTTGTGGGTCTGAAACATGGGTCGCCTATCGCCAGCACCTACGACTCCTCTACCGCTTTCATCAGCGCTGTCTTCGCACAATCCTAAATGTACACTGGACTGACTATGCGACGAATGTTGCTGTCCTTGAGCAAGCAGGGATCACCAGCATTGAGGCCATGCTATTGAGAACACAGCTGCGCTGGGCAGGGCACGTCTCTAGGACCACCGCCTCCCAAAGATACTACTCTATGGTGAAGTTGCCACGGGTCAGCGCAAGAGAGACACCCCCAAAAAGAGATATAAGGACTCCCTGAAACAACATCTCAGGCTCAGCCAGATTGATCACCAACAGTGGTCAATAATATTAAAGGAAAAGAAATAATATTTACGGAATGGAAGAGGAGAGAGAAACCAGAATTTAAGGAACCCTTTAAAGGACGAGAGACAGGGCCTTTTCAGTGGTGGCTCCTCGGCTTGGGAACGCCCTTCCTAATGACATCAGATCGGCCCCCTCCCTCCCTCCTGACATTTCGCAGGAAGGTTAAGACCTGGCTATTTGACCGGGCATTTGCAGATGTAGTATGATTGTCAAATTGAGACCTAAGGAACGACGACGATGCAATTGGAAGTCGATTTAATTAATGAGACGCTGATACTGTGTTTTTAATGTTGAATGCTAATTTGTATATGTTGGAATTGTATTGTATTGATAATTGTTGATATGTTTGTCTTCAGCAGTTTTTGCTGTTGTACACCGCCTCGAGTCGCCTTCGGGCTGAGAGAGGCGGTCTAGAAGCAAAGTAAATAAAGAAATAAAATAAATAAACAGTAAAAGTGTGGAAAAAAAGAAAGAAGAAGTTAAACCCAGGCAACGAAAGTAAGGTGGCAACTATATGGCAAATGAATTATAACAATGATGTAAGCATAGGTAGAACACTGAGATTAATCGAAAGTAGAGGGAAAGGGTTAGTGGAGGATCTGTACACAGAGGATGGAAACCCTGTAGAACAAAAAGAAATTCAGAACTGGATCGGGTCAGGGAACTGGATCCAAAGCTGGGCCATAAGACAGGAAATTTTCAGACGAAGGGAAAAAATAAGAGAACGGGATAGCCCATTTGAGAAGGTGATTAGGAAATGTTTGAGAGGGGAGAAGGAAGTGGCAGGAGATCTGTACGAACAAATCATAACAGTAAAAGAAGAAATAATAGAGGAAATTTTTCATACATGGAGATTGGACATGGAAATTGAGAGGGAAGACATCCAGAGGGAAATAAGTAATATAGCAAAAGAAAAGTGTAATGCATTAAGGCAGTGTTTCTCAACCTTCCTAATGCCGCGACCCCTTAATACAGTTCTTCATGTTGTGGTGACCCCCAACCATTTTTTTTGTTGCTACTTCATAACTGTAATTTTGCTCTTGTTATGAATCGTCATGTAAATATCTGATATGCAGGATGTATTTTCATTCACTGGACCAAATTTGGCACAAATACCTGATATACCCAAATTTGAATACTGGTGAGGTGGGGGGCAGGGGGATTTATATTGTCATGTGGGAGTTGTAGTTGCTGGGAGTTATAGTTCACCTACAATCGGAGAACATTCTGAACTCCACCAATGGGGGAATTGAACCAATCTTGGCACACATGACCAACAGAAAATACTGGAAGGGTTTGGTGGGCATTGAACTTGAGTTTTTGGAGTTGTAGTCCACCTACATACAGAGAGCACTGTGGACTCAAACAATAATGGATCTGGACCAAACTTGGCATGAATATTAATTATGCCCAAATGTGAACACTGGTGGAATTTGGGGAAAATAGGCCTTGAAATTTGGGAGCTTTAATTGCTGGGATTTATAGTTCACCTACAATCAAAGAACACTCTGAATCCTACTAATGATAGAATTGGGTCAAACTTCCCACACAGAACCACCATGACCAACAAAAATACTATGTTTTCTGATGGTCATTGGCGACCCCTCTGACACCCCCACACGACCCCCCCCAGGGGTCCCGACCCCCAGGTTGAGAAACACTGCATTAAGGGAAGCCAGAAGGAAAATGTTACAAAAATGGTACAGAACTCCTGCACAACTTTCACGCTTTGTACCAGGGATGAAAGATAAGTGTTGGCACGGCTGTGAACAAGAGGGGTGTTCAATCATATGATATGGGAATGCGATAGAGTGCAAGATTACTGGAAAATGATTGAAGGAGAAACCAATAGAATGTTAGATTTACATATAGTAATGGTTAATAGAAATGTATTACATGCACGGATAATAGGAGTGAAGAATATGCAAAAGAAAAATTGATTGACAAATTAATAGCGTGTGCACAGATAGTTTTAGTGAGGGGTTGGAAGGATAAAACAAAATGGACATTGACTAACTGGTATAACTATATAATTAATATGTTAAATGTGGAAATAACAAATCGTAAATGGAATAATATAGATAAAATTGAAAAGATAATAATAACAAAGAGGATGTGGGAACCAGTTAGAAATTATTTAGAAAGTGTGTTAAGAGGTGGAGTAGAAAAATTAAGACTGAGACTGATATTTCAAATATAACCTCTGTAGTTTGATGTATAAACTGTATGTACAAGGAGGGGAGGGTGGGAGAAGGGAAAAAACCAATAAAAAACTTATTTTTAAAAAAGCTCACCAACAGTGGTCCACCCTGGCCTCACATCGGGAGGCATGGAGACGCACTATCCACAATGCTGCGGCCTCTTTCGAGAAGACATGCCGAACGGGTCTCGAAGAGAAACGACAATGCAGAAAGAACCGCAACTTGGAAACCCAAGGAGACTTTCTGCTGTGCTTTCTGCAACCGAACTTGCCTATCTCAGATTGGCAATCAACGCACTTGTAAAAAGCCTGGGATGAGTCCTTCCTAAGAATCTTCGTTCGCAAAGTAATGCCGAGAGGGGGAAGGGCCCTTGGAAGAGAACAAATGGACCATCTAGTCCAACCCCGCCATGCAGGGAAAGCACAATCAAAGCACCCCCAACAGATGTCCATCCAGTTTCCGCTACACCCCAAAACAGAGAGTTCCACTAAAGGCCTTTCCATACAGCCATACGACCCAGAATATCCTGGCTGATAATCCACAATATCTGATGATTTGAACTGGGTTTTATCTGAGGGGCCTTCCACACAGTTGTAGTTTTACAAGATCTTTAGCCTTCTCTTCCAAAGAGTGTTAGCGCCTCACAAACAGCAACTCCCACAGTATTGAGGAATGGCAGTTCAAATGATGTCATTAAGTCGACAGTCTGTCTGCCAAAAATAAATACTGGCATTGTCTCAACTTTTCAACTTTACGAATGGAATTTATAGAGCGTCTTTATATCTCTAAATACCACCACTGAGTGCCATGACTTCAGGGCAGGGTTGGCCCGTGAGATTTCCTGAAATGCCTCAGATAGAAAATCCCTAAATAAAAATGGTTGTAGTGTGCCTAAGGTGTTCACGCCATAGGCACACCTTGCGCACACAGCTCAGGGTTATATATTGAAGTTATAGAACTCCAATATGCCGATGATAATGTAACCTGTGCTCATTCAGAAGATCTACAAGCCACTCTAAACACCTTTGCAGAAGCATTCGGAAAGCTTGGCCTCTTACTGAACATCGACCACCAGCCAGTCCCTCTGCAAAGCCAGCTTAATGGTCAGTGTGCTGGAAGAAGCAAAGACCACCAGCATTGAAGTGATGATCCTCCGTCATCAACTTCGCTGGATAGACCATGTCGTCTGTCTCCCTACTCTACTCTCAACTCAAGAACAGAAAACGTAATGTTGGTGGACAGCAAAAGAGATTTAAGGATGAGCTTTAAAAATGTGGCATAAACACAGAGAACTGGGAAGCCCTGCCCCTCGAACGCTCTAATCGGAAGTCAGCTGTTACCAATAGTGATGCGGATTTTGAAGAGGCACAAATAAAGTTGAAAATGAGAAACATGCCAAGAGGAGACTGCTTTCCATCTGGAAATGTATGTCTCGCTATGCAGATCCAGATTAGGCCTCTACAGTCACGAATGCACCGAGAAAAGCGGTATATAAATGGAGTAAATAAATAAAACAATAATACTTGGCCATGAAGGATCACCGATGTATGATGATGGCAACCACAAGGCAGCACCATCAGAGTTTTCTTGGCAAGATTTTCTTGGCATTGCTTTCCTCTGAGGCCGAGAGAGTGCGACTTTGAGACACCACTTTAACTGCCATGGCTCACGGCTATGGAATTGTAGTTTTACAGGGTCTTTGAACTTCTCTGCTAATGAATGTTTATGCCTCAACAAACTATAAATCCCAAAATTCTATAGTTTTGTTCCACGGCAGTTAACGTCATGCAAAGCTGCATTAATTCTACAAAGCATAGGTCACTGATTCTCAAAATGGGCGGTACCCCCTAGTGAGCAGTGAGGCGATCCAAGGGGGCGGTGGGAGGCTCAGGGGAATTTGGGGGGCGGTGAACCCTTTTAAGGGGGCGGTGAACGATTGGGGGTTATGTGTGCCAAGTTTGGCTCAATAACATTGTTGGTGGAGTTCAAAATGCTGTTTGATTGTGGGTGAACTATAAATCCCAGCAACCACAACTCCCAAATGAGAAGGGCTATTTCCTCAAAACTCCACCAGTGTTCAAATTTGGGCATATTGAGTATTTGTGCCAAATTTCATCCAAATCCATAGTTGTTTGGGTTCATAGTGCTCCAAATGTAGGTGAACTACATGTCCCCAAAATCACTGCCAATCCCTCCCAAATCCCTCCAGTATTTTCTGTTGATCATGGGGGTTCTCTGTGCCAAGTTTGGTCACTCATGGGGTCTTGGCTGTGGAAGTCAGAGCTGAATCGATTGAAGGTACTGTAAATCCCATCATCCGTTGTCCATACTCCCCCAAACATATTGTTTTTGTGATTAATCACTATGCTTTAATTATGTTCAATTTGTAACAATGAAAATACATCCTGCATATTAGATATTTGCATTAGAATTCGTAGGAGTAGCAAAATTATTTATGAAGTAGCAACGAAAATATGGTTGGGGGTCACCACAACATGAGGAACCTTATTTAGGGGTCACGGCATTAGAAAGGTTGGGAACCACTGCATTAATACATATATATTTCTGTTTAATTACTATTAAATTTTTAAAAATTAATTTCTAGGGGAGCGGTGAGTAAAAAATTTTTTGAAAAGGGGGCGGTAGGTCAAAACTGTTTGGGAGCCACTGGCATAGATGGACTCAAAGCTTAACATTAGGGCAAACCTACTTTAAAAAGATGGTGGCATAAGAGTTTAGCTGGATATTTATTTATTTATTTACTTTATTTATATTCCGCTCTTCTCACCCCGAAGGGGACTCAGAGCAGATTACAGGTACACATACTTAGCAGACAATCCCTGCCGTTTCCACATACACACATATAGACAAACAGAGGCAAACTCTGGCCACCAGGGGGAGCTGGCGCACTCCTAATCTCTCAGTGCTTCCAGCATCCCTTGTTGTTCCTTCCGCATTCCTCAGGGTTCCTGGAGTTCTTTAATGGCCTCATAATTCAGTCAAAATTTGCCTCCCCACTTAATGTGGTACCTTTATCTCAGGGGTGGGCAATTACCGGCCCTCCAGGTGTTTTGGACTTCAACTCCCAGAAATCCTGACAGCTGGTAAACTGGCTAGGATTTCTGGGAGTTGAAGTCCAAAACACCTGGAGGGCCAGGAATTGCCCACCCCTGCTTTATCTCCTACTTGACAGATGCAACTGTCTTTTGGGCTGCAAAGGTGGACAGCAGGCTACACTTAAAGGTCGAGCACCCACCTTGACCCGGGCAGGCCTCGAACTCATGACCTACTGGTCAGAGAGATCTTATTTATTTATTTATTTACTTTGCTTCTAGACCGCCACTCTCAGCCCGAAGGCGACTCGAGGCGGTGTACAAATAGCAGGAACTGCTCAAGACAAACAAATAAACAATTATCAACACAATTCCAACACATACAAATTAGCATTTAACATTAAAAACACAATATCAGCGTCTCATTATTAAGTCGATTAGCCAGCTGCGCCACATTCCCGGTGCCTTCATTATATACTTCATTAAACTTCATTATAGCCCTATCCTAATCATTTTTGAGCCCCCGGTTGCACAGTGGGTTAAACTGCTGAGCTGCTGACCAAAAGTTCAGCGGTGTACATCAGGGGAGCGTGGTAAGCTCCTGCTGTTAGGCCCAGCTTCTGCCAACCTAGCAGTTCAAAAACATGCAAATGTGAGCAGATCAATAGGTACCGCTCCAGCGGGAAGATAGCGGTGCTCCAGGCAGTCATGCTGGCCACATGACCTTGGAGGTGTCTACGGACAACGCCAGAGTTGGACACGACTAGACTTAAAGTCAGGGGAAACCTTTACCTTTGCTAATCATTTTAACTTGGAGTTAAAATGCTTTGTAATTGATGGAATTGGATAGTTTTGTTTTGACAGCTGAAGTCAAGACAGTACAATGAGATTCAGTGGATGTTTCCTCAGCAATTAGTTTTACTGAGTTTATTTGGAAACCACTCCCATATCATCTTGCAATGTAGTGCAGCCTTGGTTGTCATTTGAGCATTTATGTATTCTGGATTAATCTTCTAAGTATGTCATAACTTTTAACTTAAAAAAATAGTAGAAGATCCCTGAGATTTGGTACTGCGTACACAGACGTATTCGGTATAGTTGATAACCAACCTTATATTTCACTGTAAAGCCAGGCATCCCAGTGTTATGGCGAAGCACAGGATAAAACCCTTTGCCTACAAAGATCTACCTCAGGGTTAATTACATTTTTTGCCAGACTGTAATTAACAAAGATCTACAAAGGTCCCAGTCTCCCCAAGGTTATTTATTTTCAAGGAAACAAATCCCATACACTACTCGAGATGCTACCGCAAGAGGCATTATGCTTCAACACCACTCGCACAGTCCCAAGCTGACTTACGTTTATGAAAATTCAAAGTGCACTTAGTCCACACTGCAAAAATAAAAAATCCAGTAGTGCAGACTGTCTGCATATGGAAATCCGATCCTTGTCCACTTACAGACTGCAGTATATGGTCAATGTAAACTCACATAAAGCAGCTTCACATTAGATTAGATGGGGCCAACGTGTCTACATAGGAGGGTGATATTTGCTCCCTTCTTGTGATAATTGCACATTACATTTCATAGAGTTGGAAGAGACCTCGTGAGCCATCCAGTCCAACCCACTGCCAAGAAGCAGGAAAATCGCATTCAAAGCACCCCCGACAGATGGCCATCCAGCCTCTGTTTAAAAGCCCCCAAAGACGGAGCCTCCACTAGGGTCCAGGGCAGAGAGTTCCACTGCTGAACAGCTCTCGCAGTCAGGAAAGTTCTTCCTAGTGTTCAGGTAGAATCTCCTTTCCTGTAGTTTGAAGCCATCGTTCCACATCCTGGTCTCCAGGGCAGCTCCCTTCTCCCTGTGACTTCCGCTCCCACATAATAAGTGGGAGTAGAGATTTTCAGCCACTGCCCGTGACGTGGAAAACAGGGCAGCGTGTTTTAAGAGACAAGGAAAATTCTTGAAAAATCTGTTTATAGCAGAATTATTTATTTATTTATTTATTTACTTCATTTCTTTTCCGCCCTTCTCACCCCGCAGGGGACTCAGGGCGGATTACATTTAGACACACAAATACACAAGACAGACAGAGGCAATTTAACATCTGGCCACCAGGGGGAGCTGTCGCACTCCTTCATTCCTCAGTGTGTTTCCTGGAGATCTTTTTTTATGGCCTCGTAAATTAGTTAAATTTTTCCAGACAGTTTGAACTCTGTGTAGTTCCGGATGTTTAACCCTCTGAAGGCACATCTTCAATTACTAGGGTTGCATCTACATTGTAGAATTTATCCAGCTTGACCCCTCTTGAACTACCATGATTCAATGCTATGCAGTCCTGGGAGTTGTAGTTTGGTGAGACACCAGAACTCTTTGGCAGAGAAGGTTAAAGACTTCTAGGATTCCAGGACCCCCATCCATCATGGATCATGCTATTGTTGTCGGTTATTACTGGCTATTGTTGTTGGTTATTACTGTTATTGCTGTTGGTTTTGACGCTGTTTTATATTTTATTAAATGTTGTTTATGTTGTTTTAAATTGCTGTTGATGCGCTTTGATGTGCTATGTTTTAACTGTTATTTAGGCTTGGCCCCATGTAAGCCGCCCCGAGTCCCTTCGGGGACATGGAGGTGGGGTATAAAAATAAAGTTGATGTTATTATTATTATTATTATTATTATTATTATTAGGGCCTACTCGGCTGTGGTCCCCCGCCTATGGAACACACTCCCAATTGAGGTTACATCGATCCCATCCCTTCTGGCCTTCAGGAAGAAATTAAAATCATGGTTTTGGGACCAGGCGTTCAGACAATATTTATTTATTTTATTATTTACTTTATTTATATTCCGCTCTTCTCACCCCGAAGGGGACTCAGAGCGGATTACAGTACACATACTTGCAGACAATCCCTGCAGTTCAACCTATATAGACAACATATATAGACATATTTAGACATATATAGATGAACAGTGGCAAACATCTGGCCACCAGGGGGAGCTGACGCACTCCTCATCTCTCTCAGCGTTTTCCAGCGTCCCTTTGTTTTTCTTCCGCATTTCTCAGCGATTCCTGGAGTTCTTTATGGCCTCATAAATCAGTCAAAATTTGCCTCCCCACTTAATGTGGTACCTTTATCTCCTACTTGACAAATGAACTGTCTTTCGGGCTGCAAAGGTCGACAGCAGGCTACACTTAAGGTCGAGCACCAACCTCGACCCGGGCAGGCCTCAAACTCATGGCCTACTGGTCAGAGAGATCTTACGCAGCTGACACTTAGCCAGCTGCGCCACATTCCCGGTGCCAATAGACAGATAGAGCATTGTAGTTGGTTATGGACTGGAATGACGTTATGCCTGATGATATTATGATAATGTTTATGGTTTTAATTAATGCTGTATTTATTGTTTTAATGATTGCTGTTGTATTTAATTGTAATTTTACCATTGTAATTGTTTGTAGCGGCATTGTACCGCTACTATATGTAAGCCGTCCTGAGTCCCCCTTCGGGCGTAGAGAAGTTACGGGATAGAAATACCAGTAATTAAATTACCAGTAATTATTATTATTGCATTAAGTAATGGCAGAGAAAACGTTGTCAAAACGAATAAATACTACAGTGTAGACGCACCCTAAGTTGATCATAAATATCTCCAATGATATTCTGTCATTACATGAAAGACAAGCCAAGGCTATCACCTTCAAACAATCTAGAACTCATTCATCACAATGCGGAAGCTGATGAACCGGACCAGCTGTATGGCACCTTTCTAGTGGAGACTTCTCTCTTTTGGGATTCGTTGGCAAATTTTCCCTGACAGTGGTGGAAAGTAAAAATAGTATTGCTCTCCAAGCAAAACATTGAGTCAAGCACTATTTAAATTTTCCATTACTACATTGGGATATTGTGGAAAATTAAGCAATTAGACATACCGTTGACCATCGACGTTGGCAGGTTGAACTTTTGTGGCTCTGATCGTTCTCAAGTTTAATCTTATTTTTTTTCATTTTTGCAAACTACTCTGGAAAATTATAAACTAGAATATATAAGAAAGCTAAAATGTTTTTAATGCATAAAATACCTGTATCTTTTGTGTATTAGATATGGCCAATAGTATTGAGAGTTAAGGTTTGGCAGTGCCTAGGGATATTGGTGTTTTCTCCACTTTTGCGAGGGTCCTTTGCCCTTAAGCTGCTGAACGTGGAAGGCCAGCTATTGCCGCCTGAATGGTGCGGAAACCATAGTTCACAAAGATGTCAGGTATTTATGACACTGCTTTTGCTGATAGGTATTTTGCTTTCTGATTAGCATAATCATACCATCCATAAACATGCTGAAAGAGTGGGAAATGCAGCTTCTCTTTTGAGATGCTACAATTTAGGTGTGTGTTGACTTATGGTGACTCCATAAGGTGACCCCGTAAGGATTTATATAGGGTTTTCATAGGCAATTAATACTCTTGCCAGTTCCATCCCCTGAAATCTAGCTATGACACCTGGTCTTTAATGGCAACCCTACATCCAAGTACTCACCAGGTACTCAGCTGACTCTGCTGAGCATCCATGATCAGATGGGATCTGGTGCTGTATTACAGGATACAAAGGGACCTTCCAGACAGGTCCTATATCCCAGGATCTGATCCCAGGTTTTCTGGCAGTGCAGATAAGCTCGCCCAGAATGCCGCTGCGCGAGTTCTCGCTGGTGTGCCAGTGAGATGTCACATAACTCCTATTCTCCAGCAGCTCCATTGGCTTCTGGTTGAGCACTGGATCACTTTCAAGGTGATGATGTTAACTTTCAAGGCCTTGTATGGTCTGGGGCCGATGTATCTGATGGACCATCTCACCCCCTACCAACCTCAGAGATCACTCCATTCAGAAGATCTGAACCTCCTCGAAGTACCTAGTTTCAAAGCCATCCATTTAACTTTTACCCGGCGCAGAGCCTTCTTTGTCGTGGCACCATCTATCTGGAATGCCTTGCCAATTGAAGTCGGTGCCCTGTGAGATTTGCCATCTTTGCGCAGGGCGTTCAAAACCTATCTACTTCGGCTAGCATTTGACTGCTGAAATTCGAAACTTTGTTGTTTTATGTGGAATGTGAGCCGCTCCGAGCCCTTGGGGAGTGGCGGCATACAAGTCCGATTAATAAATAAATAAATAAATAATCCAACTTAAAGCAGAAAACCTGGGATCAGATCCTGGGATATAGGGCCTGTCTGGAAGGGCCCTCAGAAGTACACAATTTATGCTCACTTATCACCATCAGATCTTAAGTGTCCTGACTCAGAATTAAGGCCAAAGAATCTCTATCAGACATTAATGTCAAGGCAAAGGTTTCCCCTTGGCATTAAGTCTAGTAGAGTCTGAGTAGGGGTGTGTGTGTGTGTGCTCATCTCCATTTCTAAGCCAAAAAGTTGGCGTTGTCCATAGATGCCTCCTAGGTCATGTGGCCAGCATGACTGTATGGAGTGCCATTACCTTCCAGCTGGAGCAGTACCTATTAGGCATGGTTTCGAACCCAAAAATGGCGATTCTAAAATCAAATGGGGGGGGGGGGATTTTTTTTTATTAGTAAAAGAAAGACTTACAAAAAAATTTCCAAAATTTCTAAAATGTAACTTAATTACTAATGAAATTCGTTAGTAGTTCAGTATGCCAGCGCATGCAAAGCATTCAGATGGTTTTGGCCTACAACTCCCAGAAATCCTAACAGCTGGTAAATTGGCTGGGATTTCTGGGAGTTGTAGGCCAAAACTTGAATAAATCACACTGAATTCTAGATGGGACTCTCCAAATAGGAAGGAGGGAGGGAGGGATTCTATTCTTGGAAGCAGCAAAAAAAAGGAGGAACCCCCCCCCGCTCCTCGCTGCCTCTCTCTCACCCCGATCCCGAGGGAGCGAGGGCCCAAGTTTGCCCAGGCGGAGAGGAAAGGAAGAGGCCTGAGGCTGTGAGGAATGGTGGGAGTTGAAGTCCAAAACACCTGGAGGGCTGAAGTTGGCCCCTCATGAAGCCTCTTCAAGGCTTTAGATCCTGGCAGGCAGAAGGGGCAGGGAGAGCCGTCCACTCCTCCTGCCCTGCCAGGATCTAAAGCATCAAAGAGTATTGGGGTGAGAAACCAACCTAATGTATAATAGAATGAATGCTACTGTAAGTGCCTAATATTATAAGTAATCCAACTGGTCATATACCTACATTCCATGCACATGCAATAATACAGCAGTAATAACAATGGGTATAAGAAGAGGTGAAATTCAAACCGAAGTATTCTGACTGTGGTCCCTCCTCAAGCGGTGCAAACTGCAAAAGGCTCTTCTCTATGAGCCCGGGGAAAAGCCAAAAGCCCGGGCACAGCGTTTGCTGCCTGGGTGCACACACATACATATTCTTTGGGGGAGTTGCTGCAGAATATTCTCTATGAGCCCGGATTCTGCAGCAAATCCCCCCCCCAAAGAATATGTATGTGTGTGCACCCAGGCAGCAAACGCTGTGCCCGGGGTTTTGGCTTTTCCCGGGCTCACAGAGAAGAGCCTTTTGCAGTTTGAGGAGGGACCACAGTCAGAATACTTCGGTTTGAATTTTACCTCTTCTTATACCCATTGTTATTACTGCTGTATTATTGCATGTGCATGGAATGTAGGTATGTGACCAGTTGGATTACTTATAATATTAGGCACTTACAGTAGCATTCATTCTATTATACATTAGGTTGGTTTCTCACCCCAATACTCTTTGATGCTTTAGATCCTGGCAGGCAGGAGAGGCAGGGAAGCCTGGAAAAATGTAAACAGAGAGGTTTCCTCAGAAGTAAATCCACAAAGGAGGGCCCTTCATCCAAAGTGCCCTCCTTTGCAGATTTACTCTGAGTAATCCTCTCTGTTTACATTTTTCCGGCTTCCAGCCAAAAGAAGGAGCGAGTTTAGGGCTTGCCTTGCCATAATACTTATTGGCAAGGGAGGCGGGAGGGTGGTGAGAGCGAAGGAGGGTGCCCCCCCCCTTACGCTCCCCTTACGACACTTAAGAAAATCCTGGCCTCCGAAGTTCTATAAAGAAAGTCCACTTCCTGGTTGGCGTTCCAGGTGCGGAAATACTCAAAAGTAGCATTTCTTACGAATTTCTTACGAATCATTTCATTTTCATAACTTTTTTCTCATGCCTAGTACCTATTGATCCATTCACATTTGCAAGTTTACAAACTGCTAGGTTGGCAGAACTGGGGCTAACAATTAGAGCTCACCCCACTCCACAAATTCAAACTGCTGACCTTTTGGTCAGCGAGTCCCACAGCTCAGCAGCTGTTAAACTGCTGTGCCACCGTGGCCCCAATACACTTTCTACATCCATATACATATTCCAGCCTTAAAGAAATCCTTCACCCAAGGAATGTTCCCAGTTTACCACAAGTTTTGATCACAGTCATGATGGAGAAAGTGACCCAGTCTATCCCTACCAGTCGTGGTGCTTAAAGGGACACAGCCTGTCCCAACTTGATGCTCAGTAAATAAAATTCATGGTATTTAATGATTTCCGTGTCAGAAAGATGGTGATTTCATGCTGGTTTGTCCTATGAGTTTTAAAGCTAGCTGCTTTGGATATATGGTTTAGCACCTTAGACAGTTCCTTTAAAGTCCCGATTCATATCCCACCCCAATAACACGGAAACCATTGGATGTCACCAGTAAAGACGGATCATAAATATTATCACTTGCAAACATTTCTTGTTGGTACTTTTAGATCTCTCAGCGACTTTCAAGACTATTGACCATGGTAGCCTTCTGGAACGCCTAGCAGGGCTGGGAATCAGTGTTGCAATTTTTCGGTTGGTACCACTCAGGCAGCTTCCAGATGGCTTGGAGATACATACCCCTCCTGTTATATGGCATCCCACAATCAATCAATACCTCGGACCATTCATTACACAGAAGACTCACTGGGATCCCCATATCAAAACTACATTTTAATGGCTGGCCAGAATGCTAAGATAACACACCAAATGGCCCTTCTTCTACATAATTTTTTTTTAATTTTTATTTCAGGATTTTACCCCGCTCTTCTCAACCCCCGAGGGGGGACTCAGAGCGGCTTACAGTACGGCACAATTCGATGCCACATCATACAGTATAAAACCCCAAAACCCCACAACAATTAAAATACACCAAAACACATTAAAATACAGTTCAATCAGCAACATACACAGTCATTCCAAGTTAAAAACAATATTCACTCCATAAAAACATTGGCCCTTTTCATCCATTCCATTAAAATCCCCATCTAACATGCTGTTAGTGCTGGTGTGCAAACGCCTGGTCCCAAAGCCAGGATTTTACCTTTTTCCTGAATGCCAGGAGGGATGAGGTGGACCGTGCCTCCATAGGGAGCGCATTCCACAGGCGGGAGCCACCGCAGAGAAGGCCCTGTCCTCGTCCCCCACCAACCTCATTTGAGAAGTCGGCTGATTGCGAGAGCAGGGCCTCCCGGATGATCTTAGGTTACGGGTGGGACGTCAGCGGCCGATGCGTTCGGACAAGTAAGCTGGGCCAGAACCGTATAGAGCTTTAAAGGTCAAAACCAGCACTTTGAATTGAGCCCGGAATTGGACAGGCAGCCAGTGGAGCTGACACAACAGGGGGTGGTATGCTCCTGCATGTAGGAGGGGTTAGCAATCTGGCTGCCGCGGGGCTGGACTAATTGCAATTTCCGAACTGTCTTCAAAGGCAGCCCCACGTAGAGTGCGTTGCAGTAATCTATTCGGGATGTGACCAGAGCGTGGACGACCGTAGCCAGATCATACATAAAGCAACGCAGCGGAGAAATGCGTATTTGGAGGCGATCGGGGTAAACTGTAGGGGTGACGCAGATATCTGAACTGGATTGGGATTGTGTGAGAGCTGATCTAGTTTTAACCTTTGTTGTAACCTTAACTTCTGTGGTATGAAGTTTTACCTTGGCACTTTAATGATGATACTTTAATTAAATTAATCAAGTTTTAATTATGTTTTAATGTATGTTCACTATTACAGGAGTTTTAGGACAGTGGTTAGTATCTATTTGTGTATTTTCTTGTTTTTGTCTTTTACTGTTGATATGGTCTGTGGACTAATCAATAAACTTTAGACTTCCATGGCATCCCACAAGGAGCCACTCTATCTCCAATGCTTTTTAACATTTACGTGAAACTGTTGGGAGAGATCATCCATAGGGATGGGGCGGGGTGTTATCAGTATGCTGATGATCCCCAAACATAAAATCTGGGAAGGACCCAAGATAAAGTGCTATTAGAGTGCTATTCACAGATTGCAGGCAAAGCTAACATCTTAGTAATGGTAGTGGTAAATAAATGTTGAGGAACCTACCTTCTTCTATGCCTTTGGTTCACACACTTGTGCCTACAATGACAGTTATAAACTGTAAATCAGTTCAGGCTGAGAGTAACCTATCAAGCGCAAGCAACTCGCTTCCATGGAATCTGATTGGTTGCCCAGGACTCTAACTTAGGTGAAAAACAATTCCATCGTGTGAGACAACTACAAACTTCAGTAAATATAAAAATCAGTAAATGGATTTCCTGAATTTTTCCATTTATGATTCAAAACTGGTATGAAGACCAGTGAATATCCAGCTGGGATAGATTGCTGCAAAGGAATCCTTTTTACTAACTTTTGGGTTTTTTTCTTTGTGCATTGTGAATACTGTTTTCCCAATCATTTGATATGAGAGAGGAACAAAGGCCTCAGTTCTTTTTAGATAATAATAATAATAATAACACTTTATTTATATTCCGCCCTTCTCACCCCGAAGGGAACTCAGGGCAGATCACAAGTACACATACACGGCAAACATTCAATGCTGTTTGTATAGACCAGGGGTCAGGGCCGTAGCCAGGATTTTGATTTGGGGGGGGGGCCTGAGTTTGGGTGGAAGAGGGTCTACCCTAGCAAACCTTTTGTATTGTTATCCCAATAACCCCATTAATGTGGGATATAATGACCATGGTGATCAGATCATGAATAAACATAACAGTTTAAATAATGTACCAGTAAGGCCTTTTCGCGGACCACCCTGAGAATTTCAGGGGGGGGGGGCTGAAGCCCCCTCCCCCCCTGGCTACATGCCTGCCAGGGGTAGAGAACCTATGGCTCGGGAACCAGATGTGGCTCTTTTCATGATTGCATCTGGCTCTCCTGAGCAGCCCAGGCCTCGGTTTCCCAGCATGAAGTGGGGAGGAGTGACTACCTTGCCGACGTCGACACCAAGGTCCGCCTTGGCCCCGCGCCCTCCTCCCCCTTCCATTCTCTTCCTTTCTTTTTCCCTATCTTTTTCTTTCATTCTTTTTCCTCCCTCTCTCCCTACCTTCTTTCCTCTTTCCTTCTTCATTCCTTCCTTCCTCTTCCATTCTTTCCTTCTCTCCTTCCTTTTCCCTCCCTCTCTCCCCTTCCATCTTTCCTCCATTCTCCCTCTTCCTTCCTCTTCCTTCCTTTCTCCCCCTTCACTCTTTCCTTTCCTTCTCTCCTTCCTTTTCCCTCCCTCCCTCCCTTCCTTCTTTCCTCCATTCTCCATCTTCCTTCCTTCCTCTTCCTTCCTTCCTTTCTTCCCTTCACCCTTCCTTCTCTCCTTTTCCCTCCCTCTCTCCCCTTCCTTCTTTCCTCCATGCTCCCTCCCTCTTTCTTCCTCTACTATTCTTTTCCCCCAAGTCTTTCTTTCCTTCTCCTTCCTTTCTTTTCACTTCCCTCTCTCTCCACTTCTTTTTCTTTTCCTTCATTGTTTTACTTTTTCCTCACTCCCTTTCCTTTCTTTTCCCCACCCTTTCCTTTCCTCCCTTCCCATTTCCTTCTTTCTTTTCCCCTCCTTGTCTCTCTCCTACTTTTCTTTTATTCCTTTTCCATAGTTCGTTCTTCTTTTCTTTCTTCCTCTCCCCCCATCCTTTATTTCTTCTTTCTTTCTTTCCCCCTTCCTTCCTTCTTTCTTCTCTTCCTTCCCAGAGTCCTGAGCATGCCTTTTGCAGAGCCAGGTCTGAAGTGTCTCATTCTTCTCTTCTCACAGTATGTACGTATATACTCACATTTAGTTGAATTCAGTCTTAATTCATGGATGAATTCATGGATACCAAGGGAATCAGTAGTTACTGAAATGGACATCCAAGTGCCACCTCTGTGTTGATGGAGGCAGGCAGGATTTTCCCCGGGTACTGGTTGTGGGGGGTCGGGAGCAGGTGAGGGTTTTGCCCTCCTTTCTGCTAGAGATCCCTGTGTACAACTAGTGGGCCACCGTGTGACACAGAATGCTGGACTAGATGGGCTGAGGCCCGATTCAGCATGGCTCTTCTTATGTTCTTATGTTCTTATGTTAAAATATAGTATATATATTATATGGCTCTCACTGAAATAAATTTCCAAATATTTTGCTTTCATGGCTCTCTGAGTCAAAAAGGTTCCCGACCCCTGGTATAGACGTACACAGTACACAGACAGAACAGAAGGAGGTTTTTGTGTCGTGCCACCGGGGGTGCTGTCGCTCCATCCTCTATGACGAAGAGCTGTCAGGACTTCCTTATTCCAGCATTTTCTGATCTTCTTTGTCTTTATGGCATTGTAAAACACCTCCCCTACTTTTTAAAAAACGGTACCTAATTTCTCTAATTACAGCTAAAGCTGTTTTCGAAATGCTTAGGTAAACGGTGGGCAGGGCTGACGGTTGGCTGCCCACGTCAATCCGGGGTTCGAACTTGCAACAGGCTCCTCCAAAGGCAGGGCAGGGCGCAGCGGCAGCAGAGGGATCGACAAGACAGGGCCGTGGCTGCCTCGCCCTGCTCCTCGTTCAGGCCCAGCACTGCTATGGCAGTAGCAGCAGCAGCAGCAGCAGCAGCAGGGAAACCTGCTTGACCTGGACGCGGAAGCCCGGCCCTTGGGTGACACGTAGGAGCCTGGCAGAAAAGCCTCCTCCTGGGGCACCGTAGAGAAATGTGGGGTGAGCAAGGCCTCATCAGGGAAGAGGAGGAGGCAGCATCTACACTGGAGAAACAACAGGTATAGTGTTCCTCTCGCTACATGAATCTTTTAAATTCTTTTTTTTTTGGTAAAAACCGCAAAACAGTGAGTTTGTGGCAAGCGAACCGCGAAGCAGCGAGAGAACACTGTATTACGGTCATGTTGTCTTAAAGGGGAAATTGATGCTTTAACAGAAGAAACGCCAGGAGAAAGTGCTGCTTAGCATAGACTTTGAATAGTAGAGTCAGCTTGCCAGCAACAGTTAAAACAGAATAATCCACTCTGATTGGTCCACACAGGCACAGGCTGTGATTAGCCCAGAGAACATCATGTGCCTCTAGATAAGAAACAGTCTTGATTGGCTTAGCAGTCACCATGTGCGTGTGTTTACAAAGTTAGCAATTGGGTTAGGAGGTGCACATGGCAAATGATGTTCCCACTTGGCAGGTTTCCAGTGGGAACTTGGATAGCAAATGTATCGATTCAAGTACAGCCTGCACATAGGCAGATAACATAGAAGAGAGATGGAAATTTACACTGCGCAACGTTTGTCAGCAAATAGGATTGAGATGCTATGAATGCTTTGTTTAATTGGGTAGAGTAATATGGGTTCATGAATGCTAACCAGTAACAATGCATGAAGAAGGGAGGGACTGAAATATTGTCGCCATTGTTTGTATAAAACCTGTTCACTGGGAAAGATCGGGGTTCTGTCTTCCAGTGGCATTGTTCCACAAAGAGGGCAGGCCCATCAGCTGATGTCATGCAAATAAAGCTGGTTTCCTGAATCGCAGTAAGAATTGTCGCGTCATCCGTCCTTGCGCTCAGCTAGCAACGGCAGCCTAGCACCAAAGGTATTTGCCTTTGGAGTTCTGGGGCTCCAGTTACTGCTACAGTCTATTCAGTACTTCAGTTTCTTCAATGCTTAGAATATAGGTCTTTCACATACAGGACAAACAAATAAATACATAAAAACCAGATTATTAAATACAACATGAAATACATTAAAATACTATATAAATTATTAAAATGATACATAAATCAATTCAGTACTTGGTAGGAGCAGAGGCTAATGCTGACATTTGTTATGAAAGTGCTGGCTTTAGCCATTTAAAGCCCTAAGCAGTTCTGGTCCAACTTACCTGTCCAAACACATCTCTCCCTATGAACCATCGAGATGTTTAAGATCATCCGGAGAGGCCATCCTCTCGATGCCGCCTTCTTCGCAGGCGCGATTGGCGGGGACGAGAGACAGGGCCTTTTCAGTGGTGGCTCCTCGGCTTTGGAACGCCCTCCCTATTGACATCAAATTAGCCCCCTTTCTCCTGACATTTCGTAAGAAAGTTAAGAACTGGCTGTTCAAGCAGGCATTTGCAGATGAAATTTAATTGTTTAATTAGATCTATGGAATGATGACGATGTGACGGAAAGTGATTTTAACGAGGCGCTGAGAATTGTATTTTTATGTTTTTAATTGCTAATTGTTCGTTGCTTATATGTTTACTGTTTTAATAATGTTTAATCAGGAGGGCAGTAATTGCCTGTGCAAACCACCTCGAGTCGCTTTCGGGCTGAGAGGGGCGATATAAAAGTGTAGTAAATAAAATAAATAATAAATAAATAAATATGTTTGCTCACCATTAATCTTAATGCTTAATATATTGCATTTACAACCTTGGCAAAAGTCAAGCATAGTCACGTCAGCATAGGTGAATCTGTGCTTAAGTCCGTTCAGCAGTTCACCTACCTGGGAAGCATCATCTCTTCAGACGCCAAGATTGATAAAGAGATATATCAACGATTAGCAAAGGCATAGAGTGCATTCGGAAGCCTTCACAAAAGAGTCTGGAGCAACAAGAACCTGAGGCAAAGCACCAAAATCAGTGTGTACATGGCTATCGTACTGTCTATTCTCCTCTATGGGTCTGAAACATGGGTCACCTATCGCCAACACCTATGACTCCTCGAACGCTTTCATTAGCACTGTCTTCGCACAATCCTAAATATACACTGGACTGACTATGTGATTAATGTTGCTGTCCTTTAGCAAGCAGGGATCATCAGCGTTGAGGCCATGCTATTGATAACACAGCTGCACTGGGCAAGGCACGTTTCTAGGATGGAGGACCACCGCCTCCCAAAGATACTACTCTATGGTGAACTCTCCACGGGTCAGCACAAGAGAGGCGCCCCAAAAAGAGATATAAGGACTCCCTGAAACAACATCTCAGGCTTGGCCAGATTGATCACCAACAATGGTCCACCCTGGCCTTACATCGGGAGGCATGGGGACGCACTATCCACAATGCTGCGGCCTCTTTCGAGAAGACACGCCGAACGGGTCTCAAAGAGAAATGACAATGCAGAAAGAACCGCAACTTGGAAACAACATCACCCAAGGAGACTTTCTGCTGTGCTTTCTGCAACCGAACTTGCCTGTCTCAGATTGGCCTTTTTAGTCATCAACGCGCTTGTAAAAAGCGTGGGACAAGTCCTTCCGAAGGATCTTCGTTCGCGAAGTAATGCCGAGAGAGAGAGAGAGAGAGAGAACAAATCTTGGCAAAAGTAATACACATATCAATTGTTAGATATACCTATTAAATAACATTTTTGCAGTACAAGACTGCATGTCAAAAATATTTGTCTGATAGCTACTGCCCATCTCACAGGATTCAGCTACCTCTGCTGGTGATAGTTCATAAAGATTCCTTAAGAGTGACATCTCCTGGTCACACTGTGAAAAATGAGCTATGGGTCAGTAGTAATATCAACCGAAAAGAAGTCTAGCAGATCTACACTAGCTGATAAAAAAAAGTGTGACAGCTGCTTAAGTACTGGGCTTCAGGACATAATTCTACTTCCATTCATTATTGCCATACGTAAATATGGGTCAACAAGATTACACAGGAAAACATTTCTCTTCGGAAAGAAGCTTCCTAGCAATCTCTCCCCACTTTTAGGATTATACAGTTCATTCACCGCCAAGTCTCGCTGGCTTAATCCATGATATATCATTTAATTTGTATAAAAGATTGGTGCCGAAGTTCAAGCTTTTAAATAGGTCCTCTCCTTGGATGGGAAAGAAGCTCTGCTCCTTAATCCCAGGTAAAGGGCACCAGCTGCAACAGTTAGTGTAGATATGCTAAATGAATTCACATCTTCTCCCATTGAGTTCAGCTGAATTTGTGAAGTTCTAATTCCACGAAGTGGGGGTCCCCTTTTCCTTGCTTTGACCACTCTCTAAGTCAGTGGTTCTCAACCTGTGGGTCCCCAGATCTTTTGGCCTTCAACTCCCAAAAATCCTAACAGCTGGTAAACTGGTTGGGATTTCTGGGAGGTGTAGGCCAAAACACTCAGGACCCACAGTGTAGCACACCAGTTCTCGTTTGTGCCTGGAGGGCAGGGGGCAGCATCGGGGGTCCCACTAGCATTGGAGCCGGTTGATTCTGAAGAGGATTTGGAGGGGTTAGAAGAAGGGGATTTTGAGATAGCTGGGCCTTCTTCTCCCACAGAAAGTCTGGCTTGGGATGATGGCTGGCCTGATCCTTACGAACAGCAGGAAGGCCAGTCGGAATTCGAAAGCAGTGATAGTGAAGATTATGAGCGGCCGGGGGGGGCGAGGCTCGCAAGAAAGAATGTGGGAAACAACCGAGGGAGAGGCCCGGGAAGCAGATGGGGAGTTCGACTCTCACGGAGATAGGGAACCAGGTGCTGGGAGGCAAGGTCGAACCTTTGATAGGAGACGGAGCATTGAGACTAGCAGGAGGGGTTGGTTCCACAGCCTAGACAGACCGAGGGCTCGCAGCACAGATTGGAGGAGAAGAAGCCTAGAGCGTCGGGGCCTCGTCAAGGGATTAAGTATAGGATCCGTGGGAACGGATCCTCAGTACTCTCGCCACGTCTCACCTATGCACATGTGTAGCGAAGCCAAGACCACGTAGCTAAGTTTGGGGCTAGTGGCCTGCCAAGTAGAGTTTTATCTTGCAACCTTGTTTTGTTCCTGATCCGCTAGTTAAGCGGAGCCTTGCCAAGTTTTTGGAAGTGACTGCCAAGTTTGCCTTTTGGACTATACCTTTTACCTTTTGGATTACTTTGATATTTTTATGGACAATTACCTTTTCAACTGTTTTATACTTCAATAAAGTAGCTAGCTGATTATCGTCTCTGTGTGTGTGATTAAGGGGCCGGCCTAGGTCTTGCATCGTGACACACAGGTTGAGAACCACTGCTCTAAGTAAACAGACATTACATTCACTCTGCTGCCATCAGTCTAAGCATGGTTTTGATTCACATTTAATACGTATAAGTGAGATTCATTAGGACACATGAACAAGTCTAATAAAGTTCCCAAAAAACGTGTATTGATCATCATTTCACATCTTTATTAGCTGTTGCATTAGAGAATAAAGATGAAGAAACAAATTAAACCCCCCCGGAGCGAAACACACAAAACTTGGGAGGAAAATACATTCTAAATCAAACACAACTGAACCAGGCAGCCACAGACGCAGTTGCCACTGATTATTACAACAAAAAAATTATTTTCAACACAGTATGTTTCTAGCTTATTTCTGGAACAGAATACAGGAAAAACAATGGCAGACATAAACATATGCTTAGTTGTGTAAGTAGGAAATATGGCACCTTAAGACACAGAGTAACATAGCTCCAGTTTCAGAGCCAAGCGTTAAGTAATATTTATTTCTTCTGAAGGCGGCAAACAGCCACCGGTTTCAGATATCTACATGCTGTTAAACAAATGCACACTTGTGACATTAAATGAAGAAGTGCAGTTGGACACCAGGTTGATTTTTGCCTGCCAGAAGTTTAATTAAAAAGTCCCAATTTGTGCAGCTTGCCTGGCAGATTGGCCCAGTTTCGCCGGTTAGATGTATGTTGCGTAAATCCAAATGGAATATTTCCTAAGTCAAGCGGAATTTGGGCTTCTAGATGCCAAACCCAAGCTCCAGTGTAATACACATACTGTAGCTGGGTACCTGATTGCAGTCCTTGAATGCACGCAATAGAGACTATGGAGAAGAAAGAGGCTCAGAGCACAACAAACTTTTGCTGTTGCTTCTGATGCCTATGTTGTGCCGCATTCTCCGTGTCTTGCTATAGGGCAATTTTTGAAAGGGGGAGTTTTCCAAGATCTACTATAATTCATAGATCTTTCTCCTATCAAGACTGAACTCTTTTTTAATAAAAATTGCTATAATTAAGAAACAAAGAAATCCGGGAGTACAGTATATGCTTTATCCAAAGGATAGCTACACCTCAATGAGTGATTATTCATGTTTTATTAAGTTAAATTCAGGAAGCGGGCATGGGGTGCAGATAGATCAAAGCCTGCATGTTACTAACCCCCCTGCTGCATGACATGGATGGGGAAACTCTAAATGTTGCTGAACTATAACTGAAAAGTAACACTGGTATGGCTGTCTTCTCCATAACAAACCCAAAACAAGCAGGGTATTATACTATGTGAAATATATATAATTAATTATAAATAATTATAAATAATATAGTTCTCCTAATGTTAGTAACAATGTATTAAATGTATAGAAAACCACCAGTATTGATTTCTAATGAAATGAAGGATAATCCAGATATGCAGTATATGCAGGAATATCAATAATTCACTGTGATATAGTGAATTATTGATATTCCTGCATATACTTGCGATTTATTATTATATGTAAAATATATATAGATGACGAGATATTGTTCACCCAACAGTTCGAAAACAGCTCAGCTGTGATTAGATAAAACTGGGAACCGCCAAGCGGGGAAGGATTTTTTCAAAGAAGGACTTACAACGCCTAAATAAGCAAGATCGGCTGTCCGGTGGAATGCGGGAAAAAAACCAGAGGCTCTCCGTCATGAGGATGAAGCAACAGCACCACCTTGTGACGTAATGACGCAATCACACCCTGTGACGCACCCTGTGTTGCAGCCCGAAGGAAAATCCTTCTAAAATTGTATTTGTTATATGTTGTATGTAATTGTATGTGGAACCAGCAGGGACTGTCTGCTGTATGAGTAATGTAATCCGCTCTGAATCCCCTTGGGGGCGAGAAGAGCGGAATATAAATAAAGTGTATTATTATTATATGTTTTCCATTGATGTCTGTATACTCCACTATCTCCCATTAAGTATGCCACTACTTTTTTGATACATATAGTGGAATGTAATCTGGATTTTATAGCTGGATAATCTGGATTATCCTTTATTTCATTAGAAATCAATACTGGTGGTTTTCTATACATTTAATACATTGTTGCTAACATTTGGATAACTATATTATTTAACATACAGTAGTTACTGATATAGTACCCTGCTTGTTGCTGAACTGTAACCCCCATCATGCATGATTATTGGCTCGGACTTGATGTAAAGCCAACATGAGGATGAAGCAACAGCACCACCTGGAAGGCCTGTATCTCTATTTTCGTTTTAGGTTTCCCAAAGCGGCCTTTTTTCATAGCCTCCTCTAGGAGCACAGATGTTGAAAATGGTTTCTACTTTTGGAAACACAGAAGTATTTCTTAATGGGGAGCTGCCAGTGAAAGTACAAGTAGGATAACACTGGAGATGTCTCATAATTATGCCAGAATTGCAAAGCAAACAATTCACTGTAGTCCTTGGCCTGAGCAGCACAGTAAAAATTTTCCAAAATGCAAACAACTTCTGTTAAAATAAATATATGCAAGGATGTAAAAGGCAAAACCCACATGTGTGCAGAAACCCAAAGCGATGAGCATTTGCTTTAGACCAGAGGTGCTCATTAGGTGGCTCGCGATCGACTGGTCGATTCCGGGACCTTAAGAGGTCGATCCCAGTTGGATGGGGTGCTTCTGAGGGGGCGGAGCCATGCCACACCAAGCCCCACCCCCTCCCCGCTCTGGCTTCAGCGCTACCAAAGCTTCTTTAGCCTTGAGGAGGGTATGCCAAGCCAGTAGTGGCTAGCTATGCCACTACTGGCTTGGCATACCCTCCTCTAGCCTGGAGAAGGTGTGGTAGCGTTGTAGCCAGAGCGAGGAGGGGGCGGAGCCAGGCCGCACCAGGTCCTGCCCCCCTCCCCGGCTACAGCGCTACCACAGCTTCTTCAGCCTTGAGGAAGGGTATGCCAAGCCAGTAGTGGCTAGCTATGCTACTACTGGCTTGGCATACCCTCCTCTAGCCTGGAGAAGGTGGAGTAGTACTGTAGCCAGAGCGGGGAGGGACGGAGCCAGGCCACGCCAGGCCGCGCCAGGCCCTGCCCCCCCCCCCCGGCTATAGCGCTACCACAGCTTCTTCAGCCTTGAGGAGGGTATGCCAAGCCAGTAATGGCTAGCTATGCCACTACTGGCTTGGCATACCCTCCTCTAGCCTGGAGATGGTGGGGTAGCGCTGTAGCCAGAGCAGGGAGGGGGCGGAGCCAGGCCGCGCCAGGCCCCTCCCCCTCCTCCGTCCTGCTTCTCTTTCGGTAGATCTTTCTGACTTGGTTTTATCATAAGTAGCTTGCATGCTGAAAAAGTGTGGGCACCCCTGCTTTAGATCATATGTACGATTTGTTTGTTTTTGCAATTTGTTGCAGGGAGGATGAATTGACTGTGTATATAGCTAAAGCCCCGAAGTACTTCCAAGACGATCCTGTCTTTCCTATTTTCAAGGGTGAGATTAAAAAAGTGATATTGGCAAAACATGCTCTGTGTGAGTGGAGTGGCATGAGCAGGCTTGCAGTTGGCTGAATTGTCAGTGTTGTGTATCAACGGCTGGGGAAAACGTTATTTGAAAAGCGGTTCTTCTTTCACATCACAAGTGACTTACATCAATACACACTGACTGGTGGGCTGGTAATAAAACATACCATATTTGTTGGCATACACCTTTTTTGTGCAGGAGATGTACTAGCAACACTGATCGTGTGAACGCACCTGCATTTTGGGGATATTTTTGTTTTCCATGCAAATGTGTCAGTTTGATTGAAATGGGGAGGAATGAGAAAGCCAACTGAAGAAGCGTTTGCATGCGGAGCACAGAGATGAACCACTTTTCCCAGGCTTCACATTCCCAAAGAGCTTTTGTGGGAAGCAAGCTCCAAATAATGCACTACTGACAAAACCCTTATGTATTCCACTTCTCTTGTTTGTGTGCCTTTTTGATTGCCGGGAAGCAGGTTGAAGCATTGTCTTGCAGGGCATTTCTATATTTTATTCTTGTGATTTGCATAGTTTGGGAAGCCAAACTGGGAAATCATTATGTTTGAGTATTTTAAGGGCATATTGCCATAGATATTAACTAATTTATTGAGGCAGAAAGACCTTTGGAGCAAGTGTTCGGGCCGATGCCACATTCCGGAGTAGCCGGTGTTACTCTCTTTTTCTAAATTCCTGACATCGACCGGCTTTACAAACACACCTGAGGGCCTCCCAGTATGTTTCGCCACCAGGAAGTTCATGGCAATATCATCACAATTTTGAGTTTCATCTATCATGGCGTGCACAGCTTCAGGCTGTTTTTGAAAGAGTTCTAGGTATTCACTGTTGAAGAAAGCGGCTCCAATCAGAATCATTGAGTACTGATCCCCGTTTCCGATGCCAGGACCCTGCAGTTCAAAGCTCCCATAGCTGTATATCCCCGAAGGAGTAGGCACATGCTTTCTAGGAACAAACCCCACTATTTGATCTGGAAATTGCTGTAAGGAAAAAACAATAGTCTTAAATTTGAATGACTGGTTGAGTTGGTTGAAGGTTATCTGACTTTCACAAACTTCTATAATGACATATGTCAAAAAATATGCAATGGATGTGGCAGTACCATCAACATTATACCATACAGGTCCTTCTCAAAAAATTAGCATATAGTGCTAAAGTTCATTATTTTCCATAATGTAACGATAAAAATTAAACTTTCATATATTTTTGATTCATCGCACACCAACTAAAATATTTCAGGTCTTTTTTTGTTTTAATACTGATGATTTTGGCATACATATCTCAAAAAATTAGCATATTCCATCCGACCAAATATGTTAATTTTTTGAGATAGTGTTTTTGGGTTTTCAGGAGCTGTATGCCAAAATCATCAGTACAAAACAAAAAAAAGACCTGAAATATTTCAGTTGGTGTGCAATATATGAAAGTTTAATTTGTATCATTACATTATGGAAAACAATGAACTTTAGCACTATATGCTAATTTTTTGAGAAGGACCTGTAGGTGCAATCAAAAGTGGATGAATTAATACAGCATTATTTGATTAAACATTCTGAGGCGTATACTTCACAAAACCAAGGGAGCAGTATGGAAGCTGGACACTTAAATTGTTTTCACACATAGTTTATGCTCATGAATAATCTATAATTTCTGATTTGAAACTGGTTTGACAGCAGCTAGGGTGTCTCATAGTTTGATAGTAGAAAATATATACAGCTGGCCCAACCCATTTACAATTTGACTTCTATGGATTTTATTATTTACAGATCTGATTAAAATTGTTCTCCGTAGGACTCTCGAAGTTTTCTAGTACGACTGCTTGATGTTCATTATATAGTCATGCTGGAGGATCTAGAGCAGGGGTGGGCAATTATTTTTTCCAAGGGGCCACACGAGAGCCAAAAAATATTATGGAGGGCCGCGCCTAAAGGCTGAACTACATTCTAATCTACATTATTTATTTATTTACTATATTTACTATCTATTACACATCATTAATATTAACATATTAATATATCAAGAAATATTCATATATTATTAGTATTAATATCATAATTATTATATTATAGTATATCTATATAGACATAATATATTGAAATTATAATATAACATAACATATAATAATAAAATAATAATGAAAACCACTAAAATGAAATGAAATTCAAGAAGACAAGGTGCGAACCAAGATAGAGGCTGACATCCTCAAGAGAAGAAGGATCCCAAGACTGAATGGCCCAATGGACCCAGCCCAGAGGGTGACAAAGCGGACCCAGCCGCTGCCGCAGCAGAGCAGAACAGAGCAGACCAGAGCAGCAGATGATTGGAGGCTGCAGGCCTTTGCCCACTCTCGCCCCCAGCCGTTCCCCAGCTGATCGCCCTGCCATGGAGTGCCTGCCATCCCTGGAGGCGATCCGGGCCTGCAGGGGGAGCAGTCGGTGATCTGAGGTGGCTGATCGCCCTGGTGACCATCCACCGCAAGTTGGCGACTGCTCCCGCTGCAGGCCTGGATCACCTCCAGGGATGGCAGGCACTCCAAAGCCGCCGCTCCTCCGGCCTGTCTGCCGACACAGGCCCCACAGAGCCCGCGATGGGATGGTGGCAGCGGGCCATAGGTTGCCCACCCCTGATCTAGAGATTTCTAGAGAAAAGTTTTCCAGTGGTTGCCCAGAGTCTTGTTGGAAAACCTAGATATTCTTAGAGAGTTGTGCTCTCAGGTTAAAAAAAAATCAGCCTTTTTAAATTTTCTGTTTTTCACTTTTGCAAGGGTTTTGTGTCCCTATCCCTACTGAATGGGGAGGGCTGACTGTAGTTTGTATGCAAACTTTCCTATTTAAATTGTATTTTATTTTCACAAATACAAAAACGCCTATTTTGAATTCCTGATCAATTTAAGACTTGCTGCTGGTTGGCCTTGCCAATCACAGCTTTCACAGTCAATGCAGAAGGAAGATATTTCGTTACTGTATGGCATTATAATCGACTAAGGACTAACAACTAAAGTGACATTGCATGACATGTTTGTGTGTGTGTGTGTGCTTTCAAGTCGTCTGTCAACTATTCATGATTGTAGGGTCTTCTTAGGTAAGCAGTTAGAGGGGTTCTGTCAGTTTCTACCTCTGAAATACAGTATCTGGTATTTGTTTTTGTTAAATAGTTTTTTATTGGTATATTGTACAAGTTTCATAAAACAACATGATAGAAAAGAGGGAGAAAAGAGGTGCTGAATATGAGTAGAAGAGGATATGTGGATAAAACACATAAGGGCTGGGGACAAGATAGAGTTAGTAGGATAAGACGGGGGGGGGGGGGAAGGAAAGTGCTAATAGAAATGAAACGAAAAGAAGTATAGTTGCTTCCAGTCGGGTATCCAGGTAACCAATCCTAGCTTGGTAATTTTGTATCTCCATACTGGGTTTCTTTCACCCCTGTTTATTGTTGCAGATTTCTATAGTAGGTTAGAATTTTTCCGTCTTCAGGTAGCACATGGTGGGCTTCCAATCTGTTCTGTTTTTGACATCTGTGTTGTTAACCAGGTTTTTTAGGGTATCCATGTCGATGAGTTCGGCCAATTTGATGGCCCACTCTGTTGGCATCGGGGGGTTTTCTTGCTTCCACTTCCTTGCTAGTACCACCCTTGCTGCTGCCGCCATAAAGTAAAATATTTTGTCTTTGTTTCTTTCCAAAATTCTGTTTGTTAGATTTAGTAAAAATACCTCAGGTTTGAATTCTATTTTCGTTTCAAGTATCCTTTGGGCATGTAGATGGATGATCTTCCAGAATTTTTGAATTTTGTGGCAGGACCACCAACAATGAAGAAATGTCCCTGGCTGGTCTTTACATTTCCAGCATTTGTTGCTAGTATTCTTATAAAATTTAGATAATTTTTGTGGGGTCAGATGCCACCTGTAAAATATTTTGTGCCAATTTTCTTCTATCGAGGTTGCCCCTGCATATTGTTTGTTTTTCCTCCAGACTGCCTCCCACTCATTCAGTAGGATTGAGTGCTTAAAGTCCTGTGCCCATCTGATCATAGTGTCTTTCACCCCCTCCGTTTCTGTGTCCCATTCCAATAATTTGTTATATAAAGTTCTTATTTGCTTCTTTTATTTTTTTAACACAAAGTCCCAAGATATTTCATGCTCTGAGAAGTTATTTTGTTTATCTACTCTAAAATAATCTTTGACTTGGGCATACTGGAACCACGAAAGAACTATACCAGATGCATTAAGTTCTTCTTGTGTCTTGAGTTTCCATTCTTTCCCAACTTTTCTAATAAATTCTTGTATGTGGGCCATTCGGATGGTGTCAGTTCTCTCTTGTACTGTGCCTCTGTTGGAGAGATCCACAGAGGGGTAGCCTGGTAGAATCTTCTCTTGTATCTGCCCCAAACTTTCATCAGGGCTGCTTGAATGTGATGGTTGGTGAAGTTTCCCTCTACTTTAGCCTTGTCATACCAAAGGTATGAATGCCAGCCCCTTCTGGCATCATACCCTTCCAAGTTTAATAGCCTTCTTTTCCTTAGTGTGGCCCAGTCAACCACCCATGAAAGAGCCGCAGCATCGTAATAGAGTTGTAAGTTGGGTAAAGATAGGCCCCCTCTTCTTTCTTATCTATTAGATTTTTATATTTTAATCTAGCTTTTTTCCCTGCCCAAACAAATTTAAGGATGTCCTTCTTCCATCTGTTAAAGCAGTAATTGGTTCTTAGTATTGGAATGATCTGAAACAAGAAGATCATTCTTGGCAGGACGTCCATTTTAATTGCCGCAATCCTCGCTAAGAGCCCCAAATTCAGATGTTTCCAGCTTTCCATTTTTCTACTTATTTCTTTCCATGTTATATCATAATTATTTTTTATTTATTTATTTATTTATTTATTCTTGGGACTTCTACACCGCCGACTCCCGAGGGCTCGCGGCAGCTCACAAGAGCCAGTGGCACAGCGCCAATGGTTAAAACAAAACATTTTAAAAACAGAATTAAAACATGCAGCACTAACAATTAAAACAAAGACAGCAGCAAGTATAGTGGCCCAATGGATGTACAGACGGCCTACTCACCGAAGGCCTGTCTAAACAAATGAGTTTTACAAGCCCGTCTAAACGGGAGTAGGTCCCTCAGGGCTCTGGCCTCAGCCGGGAGAGCGTTCCATAGCGTAGGAGCTATCACGGAGAACGCCCTTCGGCGAGTGGATGTTAAAT
Source organism: Anolis apletophallus (assembly GCA_030556195.1). Classification (NCBI taxonomy): domain Eukaryota; kingdom Metazoa; phylum Chordata; class Lepidosauria; order Squamata; family Anolidae; genus Anolis; species Anolis apletophallus. The sequence goes on from JARBWK010000005.1 coordinate 126,354,427, forward strand.
GGGCCAGCTTTACAGATGGTATCACCAAAAGGTTTATGAGTTGGTTATTCTGTGCTGTAATGTTTATGCCCAGATACCTAACTTTGTTAGTCACCTGAATATTTGTTAGATCTTGTAATTTAACCTTCTGGTTATACTTCATATTTTTTGTCAGGATTTTTGTTTTCTTATAATTAATTTTGAATCCAGCGACTGCCCCGAAGTAGTTGATCTTCTTGATCCAATCCATTATGGTTTCCAGAGGATTTTCTATGATGAGCACTACATCGTCTGCAAAAGCTTTCAGCTTATATTCTTCCCCGTGTATCTTTAGGCCTTTCAACGATTTGTCATTTCTGATGTCTTGTAGAAGAAGCTCAAGAGTCATGATGAATAATAGTGGGGAGATGGGGCACCCCTGTCTTGTCCCCTTACGGATATGGACAGTGTCGGATGTTTTACCATTTACTATAATTTTTGCATTTTGTTTAGAATGTATCTGGTATTTGTTGATGGTCTCACATCCAAGTACTAACCAGGGCTGATCCCCGCTTAGTTTCCAAGGTCAAATAGGATCTGATATCTTTAGGGTATTTATCACCTTGGTGGTACATGAATGGGAGGTTGGTCTGGTTGAGTTATCATTTGCATGGTATTTTTCAAATATTTAAAGCACTTCATGAATTATCTAGTCGTAAATTAAGCTAGTTTTCCCTCAGACTGCAGATGGAGGTAGGGAGGAACTAAAGGCTAGGGATAATTAATTCTCATAGGACCCTTCCAAAGAGGATCTATATCCCAGGATCCGATTCCAGGTTTTCTGTTCATCCCAGATTATTTAGCAGTGCAGGCTCATATAATTCAATTTAAAGCAGAAAACCTGGGATCAGCTCCTGGGATATAGGGCCTGCCTAGAAGGGCCCTCACTCCCCTTCTCACTATGTTCACTATGGCCCATTCTATGCTGCCATATAATGCTGGATTGTATGAGTCTACACCAGGGCTGCCCAGGACTGGTCGATCCCGGGACCGAAGGAGGTCGATCCCAGCTGGATGGGGCGCTTCTCAGAGGGGTCGGAGCCATGCCGCACCAAGTCCCACCCCCTCCCCCGGCTTCAGCGCTACCACAGCTTCTCCAGGCTTGAGGAAGGTAGTGCCAAGCCAGTAGTGGCTATCTATGCCACCACTGGCTTGGCACTACCCTCCTCTAGCCTGGAGAAGCTATGGAAGCGCTAAAGCCAGAGGGGGAGGGGGCGGAGCCAAGCCGCACCAAGCCCCGCCCTCTCCCCTGGCTTCAGCGCTATCACAGCTTCTTCAGCCTTGAGGAGGGTAGTGCCAAGCCAGTAGTGGCTATCTATGCCACCACTGGTTTGGCACTACCCTCCTCTAGCCTGGAGAAGCTGTGGTAGCGCTAAAGCCAGAGGGGGAGGGGGCAGAGCCATGCCGCACCAAGCCCCGCCCCCTCCCCCAGCTACAGCTCTACCACAGCTTCTTCAGCCTTGAGGAGGGTAGTGCCAAGCCAGTAGTGGCTACTAGCTATGCCACCACTGGCTTGGCACTACCCTCCTCAACTTTGAAGAAGCTGTGGTAGAGCTAAAGCCAGAGGGGGGCAGAGCCAGGCCGTGCCAAGCCCCGCCCCTCCCCCTGCTCCGCCCTGCTTCACTCTCGGTAGATCTTTCTGACTTGGTTTTATTATAAGTAGCTCGCATGCTGAAAAAGTGTGGGCACCCCTGGTCTACACTGTCAAAGCAGATAATTTGGACTTTATATGGCAGTGTAGAAGAGGGCCTGTGTCAAATTGCAATGTTAAAGAACAAACGCAATTTACCTAGCATTTTAAAATTATGTGTAGCATATTGTTTGTATGCTCTTACAAAGTAACATACACAACAGAAATACACAACTTTATATACTGTAGCATTTGGTGGAAGCCTTGCTATGCCAATGGTCTCAAGAATTTGCCCATTGATATGAAAGTTATAGGAATGGACCTCTCTGAATGTGCTGGCGCCCAACAGACCTTCCAACGTAGTCAGAGTTTTGGGCAAACTGAGCTAATAAAAGTGTTTCTAGATCTGGATTTCATCTCTACTCATGGGACATTTGGTTACAAAGCTCAGCTAAAAAAAAGTAACCATGTTCCATGAGTAGAGATTAAATCTAGAGTTGGGCATTTTAAAAGAACATATGTGTACTTAAAAGCAAGTTGGGGATGATTTCTACACAAATCTGCATGAACTTAAAGCTTTAAAGAAATGCTCTATATCAAATATACTTTCTTTTGAATAAGGTGTGGGAAGCAGAATGCAAACCTTACCTGCCAAATGGAGAAAGCGAAAACTAGGTCATAGGCACTAACAAGGGTATCATCGTCCATCATCAAAACAGCTGAACAGAGAAAAATACATTTTGATGAGTGCACATGTTTTTTTAAAAAACATTACTTAGCAAAAGAGAGATGACAAATTGGAAATAGATTCGCTGTGACTAATCTTGTTGGAAAACAGAATCCCATTGTTTTGGGATGCTAGAGGCACACATTTCGGTGGAAAAAGAGGGGTGCTTTACTAAACTACTTCTGATGTAATAATAATACACTTTATTTATATTCCGCTCTTCTCACCCCTGATCATATGGTCTGCAGCCCTTCCTTCAACGTATGTGTATATGTGTGCATTGAATACCAATACACACATATACAATACAGTAAGCAATCTGAATTATATATATTATCCACTGGATGACAATTAGTTTCTGAGCACAATTTAAAGTGCTGGTTTTGACCTACAAAACCCTTTATGGTTCCAGCCCAGTTTACCTGTCCGAACGGATTCTCCCCTATGAACCATCAAGAATGCTAAGATCCTCCAGAGAGGTCCTGCTCTCGGTCCCACCACTTTCGCAAGCACGTCTGGTGGGGACGAAGGACAGGGTCTACTCTGTGGTGGCCCCTCGGCTGTGGAACTCTCTCCCAAGCAAGGTTAGATGTGCCCCTTCCCTCTTGTTCTTCAGGAGGCTAGTGAAAACCTGGCTATGGAACTAAGCATTCCCAGAAAAATGGCTGAGACTGGTTATAGACCAAAGTGAGTGACCACATTTACAGATTGAGTTGAACTTGTTATTAGTCGGCAATTTGGCTTTTATTTTATCTATTTATATTTTAATCTTGTTGGTGCCCCCTTGTCACGGGGGAGAGGCTTGCGTACCCTAATGAAGCTGTGAGCTATGCTGGCGGTGGCATAATAGCCACCGGTAGGGCCTCCCATGCCAGACAGGTCACAACCGAAATGTCTGACAAAGAGCGTCAACGGGTAGGATGGGCTCTCTAGCCTTTTGGCAACCATCCTAAGAGAAGGAAAACTCTAATTTCAAACCCGGGCAGATGGTGCTCATCTAAACCTGTAAGATCAACCATCTAGAGAAGGAAACTTAAATCAAACCTACGACCTGAGGACCTCGCTGCCACCGTCCTAAGCTTGCTAGGCCCCGGCAGATGAACCTTTGGTTTAAAGGGTGAGGCCAGTCCTGTGCACGATGTGCTCCACCAGAAAAATCCATTGCACAGGCTCGAAGGACACATCCAACTTCCTTAGTCATCAACGCGCTTGTAGAAAGCGTAGGATGGGTCCTTCCTAAGAATCTTCGTTCGCGAAGTAATGCCAGAGAGATTTTAATTGTTGTAGGATGTTTTTAATTTGTATTAGTAGCATTGAATCCTTGCTGTAAGCCGATCTGAGTTCCTCTATGGAGGTGAGAAGATCAGGATACAAAAGTTTCAAATATAAATAAATAAATAATGGGAGGCTTGAAGAAGGTTGCTATTTCCAACAAAGTTATATTCGATTAACGGAGTGGAACAAGTTTGTGTTCTTGCACCAACCCTATTTACAATCTCCTTCAGCATAATGCTCCAAAGGGCTACGGCAGATCTCGAAGAAGAAGACGGCATACAGTATATATATACGCTATCGTACTGATGGTAGTTTGTTCAACTTAAGCCGTCTGAGGGCTTGCACTAAGACTCTAAACCAGGGGTGCCCACACTTTTTCATCATGCGAGCTACTATATGAACAATCAAGTTGAAAAGATCACCTGTTGTGCATGTGAGCGTGCATGTGCACGCTCCTACTGCAGCCTTCCATCCGCGCGGGGCTTCTTTCTTGCCTGCCCACGAACTCGCCGCCGGGTGCACCCGGGAAGGGGATCCGCTTTGCCTGCGCGCTCGCTCTCTCTTACTGTCTTCGTTGCCTTCCTTCTTCCTGCTGCGTGCTTTCGCAAAGCAGGAAGTCCCCATCCCATCCTGCTTCTTGCGTGCACAGCAGGCCCCTCCCACGCACGCAGCAGGAGGGTATTTATAGGTGCACCCGCCAGCGCTCCGGCCAGATATGGCTTCGGCGGCGGCTCGGAAGGCACTGGGCTGGGAAGAGGGGCCGCCTGGCTGCTGCCTGGGCTGGGAAACTCAACCAGGAGAGGGACCCACGTGAGGCTGGAGCCTCCCCATGGCAGCCTCCCCCCCCTCCCTCGAGGCTTCCTTACCTGGGCAGGAGAAGGAAGAGTGGAAGAGGTGCTTCCCCAAAGTGACAGATGCAGCGGGGGGGGGGGTGCCCTTCCTTCCTTCCTTTCGAGGGTGTCACTCAGAAAGGACACCCAAGTGGACGGCTGGCAGGAAGGAGGACCCCACCCACTGGTGGCAGTCCATGCCCACGGGGGGAGAGAGAGAGAGGCTCGTCCTAGCCGGCTCTGACGAGACACCCTCTCACTCTCTCTCTCTCCCCCCGGTGGGCCCTCGCCGCCTTTCTCCTTTGAGGGCGAGGGAGGGCGAGGTGGAGAAAGGCGGCGAGGGCACAAGCAGCAGCAAGTGGAGTCTCCATCCCCGCAGCCCCCTCCTCCTCGGGCTCAGCCCCAGGAACACGGTGGAGCCCTCCCTCCTCGCCCCCAACCAAGGAAAGAAAGCAGCCCCACACAGCTCGCTCGCCCAGGTCTCGGCTTGGAATGGGAGTCCCGAGGGCAGCAGCAGGGTTTGCGGCGGGGCTTGCTTGGCTTTGCCCCACTTTGCCTGGCCTCCTTCATCTCTTTCTCTCTCTCCCTCCCTCTCTCCTTCCAGTGCCTGCCCGCCAAAAGGATCCGAAAAAGTTCTCCGGATTTCTTTCTTCTCTCCTTGGCTCTCTCTCTCACACACACACATTCCCTCTATCCCTCCCACAGCCTCACATCTTATCCGTGCATGTGCCTTCGCTTTGCTCCCCCCCCAGCAGCAACCAATGGGTGGTCATGTCACCACACCGTGCGTGGCAAGACGAGAGCCAGGGCCCGCCCACTAAAGCCTCATTTTGGCAAAAGAAGCCCTGCAAAGGCAGCGGCGGGAGCGCACGAGCGTGCGCATGGCAGGAGCACTCCATCTCGCTGGTGAGGCCCAAAGATCACCTGGAGAGAGGGCCGAAGATCACCTAGGTTCTCCCGATCACCGTAATGAGCACCCCTGCTCTAAACTATCTAGTCTGTCAGCTGCTTTTGGCTGATGATGCTGCCCATGTCACCCATTCAGAAGCAGCCCTGCAGTGCCTAACATCCTGCTTTGCAACAGCTGCAGAGCTGTTTGGGCTGGAAGTCAGCCTGAAGAAAATGGAAGTTCTCTACCAGCCCACACCACAGGAAGAACACCATCATCCCCACATCAGCATAGGCAAATCTGTACTTAAGTCCATTCAGCAGTTCACCTACCTGGGAAGCATCATGTCTTCAGATGCCAAGATTTACAAAGAGACAGATCACAGATTAGCAAAGGCATATAGTGCATTTGGAAGGCTTCACAAAAGAGTCTGGAGTAAAAAAAACCACCTGAGACAAAGTACCATAATCAGTGTGTACAGAGCTATCATACTGTCTATTCTCCTATATGGATCTGAAACATGGGTCACCTATCGCCAACACCTACGACTCCTCGAACGCTTTAATCAGCGCTGTCTTCGCACAATCCTAAATATACACTGAACTGACTATGTGACTAATGTTGCTGTCCTTGAGCAAGCAGGAATCACCAGCATTGAGGCCATGCTATTGAGAACTCAGCTGCGCTGGGCAGGGCACGTCTTTAGGATGGAGGACCACCGCCTCCCAAAGATTCCACTCTATGGTGAACTCGCCACGGGCCAGCACAAGAGAGGCGCCCCCAAAAAGAGATATAAGGACTCCCTGAAACAACATCTCAGGCTCGGCCAGATTGATCACCAACAATGGTCCACCCTGGCCTCACATCAGGAGGCATAGAGATGCACTATCCACAATTGCAGCGGCCTCTTTTGAAAAGATATGCCAAATGGGTCTCGAAGAGAAACGACAACACAGAAAGAACCGCAACTTGGAAACAACATCACCCAAGGAGACTTTCTAATGTGCTTTCTGCAACCAGACTTGTCTATCTCAGATTGGCCTTTTTAGTTATCAACGCGCTTGTCAAAAGCATGGGATGAGTCCTTCCTAAAGAATCTTCGTTCACGAAGTAATGCCGAGAGATATTCGATTGCAACTCCGCGAAACCCCCAAACAACAGCTTGTAGTCCAAAAACAGATATCTTCCAAGTTTAAGGGGGGGAAATATGAATATATATTGTGTGAAACAGCACTCCGTTGTAATTCTTCTCTCCAAATGGAAATAATAGTGTAGAAGTAGTAATTTTACATTTTAGGCATGGAGGAGGTATTACCTTTTGTTTCTAGCTCAGGGAAAGCCTGCAGCCTGTTCCTCATGCGATTCACGCTTTGCACTTTGAAGATCACTGGGATAGGATGGGGTCCAAGGGAGTTCCAGGTTTCCTCGGGCGTTTTCTCCCCAACGTTGTTCCATATGACAATCACTTTGTGCAAATGGGGAACAGCTTGATAATGGTTCAAAAGCTTCAAGAGCAAATCGGTTCTATTGTATGTCTGCATAATGAGAGTGAATGAGTCTGAGGCAGGCTGACTCTGGGATTTTCTTTCCCTTCGCAAAGTAAGCATTTTATCTTCCTTAATGTTTGGCAGCAAAGCGGTTAAGGCGCCTGCCACCAGAAGCAGCAAAAGGATCACGACAGAGGAAAAGTGCAGGAGCCGAATCCCCATAATTCTTCCAGGTAGCTTGCAGGTATTATAAAACCTTTAATTAGCAAAAACGAGAAGAAATCAGGAAAGTTGATCAGTCATAATCATACCTTACACCGGTGTTTTTCAACCATTTTTGAGCCGCGGCACATTTTTTACATTTACAAAATCCTGGGGCACACCACCAACCAAAATGACACTCTAACACAGTAATACATATAATATAGTTAATATGTTTTTTAATGTATTTATACACTCAGTGTGAAACCTGGGCCTGTTTCGGTGAACACAACATATATATAACTTCCTCTCACATATTTATACATGGCTTCATGTCTTCTCTCAGCATTCTCTTCTGCAGGTTAAACATGCCCAGCTCTTCAAGCCGCTCCTCATAGAGCTTGTTCTCCAGACCTTTGTGAAATTTCACCCTGAGTGAAACTTGCTTCCAGTTAACTATGGATGTCATGAAGCTGTTATAAACAGTTCCCTTTGGGGGCGGGGGGAGGACTCCAGTAAAATAGTAAAAAAAACAACATTTCCAAGCAGAGAGGCTAATTTTGTTTATTGGAAACCTGTTGGGGGCTGATAGGAGGGGGGGGGGGAGAGCCAATATCCCACGGCACACCTGACGATCACTCACGGCACACTGGTTGGGAAACACTGCCTTACACAATGCAAAGTAAACACTACCTAACAAAGGCTTATTAACATCAAGTGCATTCTGCTGAGTTGATGTAGAACAGTGTTTTCCAGACTCTGGTCATCCAGGCTCCTAAAATCCGTAATCATTGGTGAAGGCAGTTACAGCTTCTGGGAATTGAAGTCCAAAACATCTGGAAGACTAGAGTTTGAGAATCTACAGCGTATGACATGCAAAAGATCATGCAATCCAGGCTGTCACCATAAAGTGTGTGACAGTGAGGGTAAATACAGAAAGCTTAGTGCTTTCTGAGCATTGAATATACATAATCCTTCCACACTGCCCCTGTATCCCAGGATCTGATGCCAGATGATCTGTTTATTTCAGGTTATCTGGCAGTGGAGATTCACACAATCCAGTTTAAAGCGGATTACAATAAAATCAAATCAAAAACATCAACAACACAATAAAAATACAAACGTATAAATAAAAGAACAATATGCAACTGCAATATCTAAAATCACAAATGACAAGGCGGGCCGCATGCACAAGATAAAACGTTAAAAACTCAGGGTGAAATTACAACACATTAAACATTAACAAAATAAACATATAAATATACAAACTGTTAAAAGCTATTAAAACTATATTGTTAGAGCTCTCATTATTCCACAGCATTGAGCCATGGCAGTTAAAGCGGTGTCAAACTACGTTAATTCTACAGTGTAAACATACTGTTTCAGAACTGGGAATCCTTTCTTAGTTGAGAAATGCACCACATGCACACGCAGAGATGAAGGGTTGCTCCAGCCAAAATATTGTTCTGTAATTCATTCTACATTTTTTTCATTCTGCTAGCCCAGTGTTTCCCAACCAGTGTGCCGTGGCACACTAGTGTGCCGTGAGCGATCATCAGGTGTACCGTGGGAAATTAGAACCTCCAATACCCTTTCTTCCCCCTCCTGCCGAACACTTTTCCTTCTCCACTCAGGCTCCCTTCTTCCCAGCCTCGCTCTGCTCGCTTAGCCTCGCTTTGCTCTGGGGCGAGTCTGCGCAGTAGCGCCCACTCGGGTCACCTCTTCCTCCCTCCCCCTCCCCTCCTGAACACGCTCACACTGCCCCCTCGGATCAAAATGGCAGCAGAAGCGGCAGTGTAGGAGAAAAAGTAAGTGTTTGGCAGGAGGGGGAAGAAAGGGCGCGAAGGGGGAGGACGAGGTCTCAGTCAAAAGCTGGCATGGGCAAACTTGGACCTTCCAGGTGTTTTGGACTCCAACTCCCACCATTCCTAGCAGCCTCAGGTCCTTTTCCTCCCCCCCCCCCAGCCATTTAAGCAGGAAAGGGCCTCAGGCTGTTAGGAATGGTGGGAGTTGAAGTCCAAAGCACCCAGAGGGCTGAAGTTTTCCCATGCCTGTTTTAGGGACCTTAAAGTGGTGAGCCTCCTTCCAACATTGTGATTCTGAATAGAAAACAAACAACAACATAACATAATATTGTTTGAGTCCACAGTGCTCTCTGGGTGTAGGTGAACTACAACTTCCAAACTCAAGGTCAATTCCCAAACAAACCCTTTCAGTACTTCTGTTGGTAATGAGAGTTCAATATGCCAAGTTTGGTTCAATTCCATTGTTGCAAGAGTTCAGGATGCTCTTTGATTGTGTGCTAACTATAAATCCCAGAAACTATAACTCCCAAATGTCAAGGTCTATTTCCCCCAAATTCCATCTGTGTTCGCATTTGGGCATATTGAGTATTCATGCCAAGTTTGGTCCTGATTCAACATTGATTCAGTCCATAGTGCTCTCTGGATATAGGTGAACTACAACTCCAAAACTCAAGGTCAATGCCCACCAAACTCTTAAAGTATTTTCTCTTGGTTATGGGAGTTCTGTGTGGGAAGTTTGTGTCTTTCTGCCATTCCTACCAGGATATCTATGTTGTGTTCATCGAAACAGGCCCAGGTTTCACACTGAGTGTATAAATACATTTTAAAACATATTAACTATATGTATTACTGTGTTAGAGTGTCCTTTTCTGTCATTTTGGTTGGTGGTGTGCCCCAGGATTTTGTAAATGTAAAAAATGTGCTGCGGCTCAAAAAAGGTTGAAAAACACTGTGCTAGCCAAACACCAATGACATTTCTGAATACAAGTAGAGTATCCCTTATCCGGAAATCCAAAATATTTCAAAATCAGACATTGTCCACATGGGTGGTTGAGACAGTAAGACTTTTTTTGGGCCATTCACTATAAACAAACTTTGTTTCATTAACAATGTAATTAAAAATGTTGCATAACAATTACCTTCCGGTTATGTGCAGAAAAGGTTTATGAAACATAAATTAATTTCATATTGACTTGAGTAATATATCCAAGATATTTCATTCTGTACGTATATACAAAAACAGTATACCAAAATCCAGAAAATTCTGAAGTCCAAAACAGTTCTGGAAAAGGGTTACTCAACTTGTACTTACATGTTTCAACCAACACCTATTTAGACATTAGAGACATAGGCAGTAATTAAAAAAACGTGAATGCAAAATATTTCAGCGAGGGAATACATTTTACACGAGAACTCACCTCATTCCTTCACTGGACGGTTGATTGTTAGTGTGCCAAGGAACTCTACGTTTAATTGATTTTTTTCTCTCTGCTGAAAAAGGAAGTCATTCACAGTTACTTATTTTCAGAATCTCACTATAAAATTATGCAACACATAGCTAACACATTCATCAAAGAAGCTTGCTAAAGTGTATGCACCGAGAATGTGGCGCAGCTGGCTGGGTGTCAGCTGCATAAGATCTCTACTGACCAGAAGGTCATGAGTTCGAGGCCTGCCCGGGTCGAGGTGGGCTCTCAACCTATTGTGTAGCCTGTTGTCAACCTTTGCATCCCGAAAAACAGTTGCATCTGTCAAGTAGGAAATTAAGGTACCACTTAGTGGGGAGGCTAAATTTAATTAATTTACAAGGCCATAAAAAAGGTCTCCAGAAAACACACTGAGGAATGAAGGAGTGCGACAGCTCCCCCTGGTGGCCAGATGTTAAATTGCCTCTGTCTGTCTTGTGTGTTTGTGTGTCTAAATGTAATGTGTACACTGTAATCCGCCCTGAGTCCCCTGCGGGATGAGAAGGGCGGAATATAAATGAAGTAAATAAATAAATAAATATGCAGTACTGTTAATGCTCTCAATTCCCTGGGACTTAGGGCCCTTCCACACAGCCATATAACCAAGAATATCAAGGCAGAAAATCCCACATTATTTGCTTTGGACTGGATTATCTGAGTCCACGCTGCCAGAAAATCCAGTTCAATGTGGATTTTATACAGCTGTGTGGAAGGGCCCTCACATCTCTGAAAGTGCAGGGATGAGAAGGCCTGAATCTACCCGGACTTGTCACCAGAGATCCAGAAATTGCTGCAAGGTGGTGGTGGCCATGGTGGCAATCTCTACTCAGGTTGTAATTTTAATTTCCCTACAAATGTCAGAAAAACATGACTCTTCAAAGCCAGGAGGCAGTATTTTGTTAGCAACTAAAAGCAAGAAAATAGGTCTCTAGGGGCCCTTCCAGAAAGGCCCTATACCGCAGGATCTGATCCCAGGTTTTCTGTTTGCCCCAGATTACCCCGGGACTGTGGCCGAAAGGTCATAAATTTGAAGCCAGCCCGGGTCGGAGTGAGCTTCCGGCCAATTTTGTGTAGCTTGTTGTCGACCTTTGCAACCCGAAAGGCAGTTGCATCTGTCAAGTAGGAAATTTAAGTACCACATATGTGTGGGGAGGCTAACTTAACAAATTTGCGAGGCCATAAATAATCTCCAGCAAAAAGCATGCAGGGAATGTGGAAAGTACTTCATCAGTGTCGCAGATGGACGTTGAAGCGACAGCTCCCCTGGTGGCCAGGAAAAAAGTTAAATAGCCGACTGTCTATATGTGTTGTGTGTCTATGGCATTGAATGTTTGCCATGTATGTGTCCATTGTAATCCGCCCTGAGTCCCCTGCGGGGTGAGAAGAGCGGAATAGAAATACTGTAAATAAATAAATAAAATTATCTGGCAGTGCAGACTCATATAGCCAAGTTTAAAGCAGAAAACCTGGGATCATTTCCTGGGGTATAGGGCCTCTCCGGAAGGGCCCTGAGATGCTTAGGAACCACATTTTCTCTCCAAACAGCCAAAATGCAACTCCCAGGATTCCACAGCATTAAGCCATGGCAGTTAAATTGGTGTCAAACTGCATTAAATCTACAATGTGGAGTCCTTCCACACAGCCCTATATCCCAGAATATCAAGGCAGAAAATCCCACATTATCTGAATGTGGACTCAGATAACCCAGTTCAAAGCGGATATTGTGGGATTTCCTGCCTTGATATTCTGGGATATAGGGCTGTGTGGAAGGGTCCTGAGTCGGGTGTGGAATTGTACAGTTACTGCTGGCCAAAACAACGTCATGTTACCATTTATTTATTTATTTATTTATTAACAGTATTTATATTCCGCCCTTCTCACCCCGCAGGGGACTTAGGGCGGATTACAATGTACACATACATGGCAAACATTCAATGCCATAGACACACAACACATATAGACAGACGGTCAGAGGCTATTTAACTTTTTTCTGGCCACAAGGGGAGGTGTCGCTTCACCGTCCATCTGCAACACTGATGAAGTACTTTCCGCATTCCCCGCATGCTTTTTGCTGGAGATTTTTTTTATGGCATGGTAAATGTGTTAAGTTAGCCTCCCCACACATAGGTGGTACCTACATTTCTTAACTGACAAATGCAATTGTCTTTCGGGTTGCAAAGGTCGACAACAAGCTACACAATTGGCCGGAAGCTCACTCCGACCTGGGCTGGCTTCAAACTCATGACCCAGCCAGCTGCGCCACAGTCCCGGTGCAGTCCCCTTTCCCCCCTCCCCACTTTCAATGCATCTTTCTCAGCTGCTTGTTCTTTATTGAATGACTTTGGGCCCTTCCACACAGCCATATCACTCAGAACATCAAAGCAGAACATCTGCAATATCTGCTTAGAACTGGGTTATCTGAGTCCATACTGCCATATATCCCAGTTCAAAGCAGAAAATGTGGGATTTTATTCAGCTGTGTAGAAGGGGCCTTTGCTAAAAAGCATACTTGGCTATCCATGGCTGTGGATTGAATCTCATTTTTGGGGTGGTTAACTATGAGTTTCAGTTGCTTTCAGACGCCATGAAGAAAGTAAACCGAGTCTTGAAGGCCCGGTCTCATTATATGTTGGAAACCAGGCAGGATCAGATTTGGAGAGTGCTTCAATGGGGAACACCTGCTGCTCTAGGCTGCATTTCAGAAGCCGTCCATAGCAACCCCACTTTGAGTATTTCTAGATGACTATATGAAATTGCAGAGGTCAACTTCAGTCGACAAGCATACACTAGGATTACACCTCTATCTCACCCTGGGTTTTTAATATTTTAAAATTTTTATCTTTTACATGTGGCCTGCTCATTGTAACTGTGTCTGAATGATTTCATTTTATTTTGTTGTATTAATTTATATTGTCGTGTGTATTTAATGATTTATTTATTTCATTATGTTGCTGTTTTGTTTTGTATTATTTTATGTATGCTGCGCTGGGTTTGGCCTCATGTAAGCCGCCCCGAGTCCCCATTGGGGAGATGGTGGCGGGGTATAAATAAAGATGATGATGATGATTTAGGTGGTATATTTCAGTGCTGTCCAACTTCTGGCGGGTCCAGGGCCGGATAAAGGGTGCGGCGACCTGCTTGGGCCACTCGGCCCGCCCCAGCAGGCCCCCACTCCTAAAGCCGCCGAAAAGGATGGTGGGGTGGGCGCCAGAGCAGCGCGTCACAGGCCTGGCAGTGACGCGCTGCTCTTTTTCACCGCTCCTCCTCCCTTTTCGGCGCCCCCTCCTTCTGGAGCCCGGGAGCCGCCCGAAGGAGTAGGCGGCGCCAAGAGCAGCACGATCACGCGGGCCTGTGGCTCTATGTGGCGCCGCCTTCTCTTGGAAACCAGGCAGGATCAGATTTGGAGAGTGCTTCAATGGGGAGCACCTGCTGCTCTAGGCTGCATTTCAGAAGCCGTCCATAGCAACCCCACTTTGAGTATTTCTATATGACTATATGAAATTGCAGAGGTCAACTTCAGTCGACAGGCATACACTAGGATTACACCTCTATCTTACCCTGGGTTTTTAATATTTTAAAATTTTTATCTTTTATTACATGTGGCCTGCTTATTGTAACTGTGTCTGAATGATTTCATTTTATTTTGTTGTATTAATTTATATTGTCGTGTGTATTTAATGATTTATTTATTTCATTATGTTGCTGTTTTGTTTTGTATTATTTTATGTATGCTGTGCTGGGTTTGGCCTCATGTAAGCTGCCCCGAGTCCCCATTGGGGAGATGGTGGCGGGGTATAAATAAAGATGATGATTTAGGTGGTATATTTCTTTTGCCCTTGATTTTTTGGCAAAACAGAGAGGGTGGAAGCAGTTGCTCTTAGACCTACCTATTCAAGACCTTTTCAGACAGGCCCTATATCCCAGGATCTGATCTCGGGATTACTGCTTTAATCTGGATTATATGAGTCTTCACTGCCAGATAATCTGGGAGAAACAGAAAAACTGGGATCAGATCTTGAGCTATAGGGCCTGTCTGTCTGTGAAAACCTCTCTTGCTTGCATCCTAGGAACTGATTTCCACATAAGACTGTATATAATCTTGATTCAAGTGATGTTTATCTATATATCCAAAACACTGTGTACTGAGCAAACAACCAACGCGATTGAAGAGCAGAGGAGCAGTGAGGCCAAAAGGAACAGGTCTCAAAACAAAACAATAACCAGCAGCTTTCCCTCCTTATTTATTTATTGACGACATTTATATGCCGCCCTTCTCACCCCGAAGGGGAATCAGAGCAGCTTACAAGTAAAATGAAAATACAATATATATTATTGCCATCGCACATTAATATTATATATTACATTGTACTATAACATTATACTGTAATATTATTAGTAATATTACATGTAATATAAAATATATAATTATAATACCATATTATTAGTAGTAGTAGTATTATATTGTGTTACATGAAGGCCAGCGCGGTCAAGTCAGATATGGCGATGCTCTCTCGGAGCCCTTTCTCATAACTAATGGAGTGAAACAAGGTTGTGTTCTTGCATCAACCCTATTTACAAACTTCTTCAGCATGATGCTCCAAAGGGCTACGGCAGACCTCGAAGAAGAAGACGGCATTTATATACGCTATCGTACTGATGGTAGCTTGTTCAACTTAAGCCGTCTGAGGGCTCGCACTAAGACTCTAAACTATCTAGTCTGTGAGCTGCTTTTTGCTGATGATGCTGCCCTTGTCGCCCATTCAGAAGCAACCCTGCAGCGCCTAACATCTTGCTTTGCAGCAGCTGCAGACCTATTTGGGCTGGAAGTCAGCCTGAAGACAAAGGAAGTCCTCTACCAGCCTGCACCACAGGAAGAACACCATCATCCCCACGTCAGCATAGGCACATCTGTGCTTCAGTCCGTTCAGCAGTTCACCTACCTGGGAAGCATCATCTCTTCAGACGCCAAGATTGACAAAGAGATAGATCACAGATTATCAAAGGCATATAGAGCATTTGGAAGGCTTCACAAAAGAGTCTGGAGCAACAAGAACCTGAGGCAAAGTACCAAAATCAGTGTGTACAGAGCTATCATACTGTCCATCCTCCTCTATGGGTCTGAAACATGGGTCACCTATCGCCAACACCTACGACTCCTCGAACGCTTTCATCAGCGCTGTCTTCGCACAATCCTAAATATACACTGGACCAACGATGTGACTAATGTTGCTGTCCTTGAGCAAGCAGGGATCACCAGCATTGAGGCCATGCTATTGAGAACACAGCTGCGCTGGGCAGGGCACATCTCTAGGATGGAGGACCACCACCTCCCAAAGATACTACTCTATGGTGAACTCACCACGGGTCAGCGCAAGAGAGGCGCCCCTAAAAAGAGATATAAGGACTCCCTGAAACAACATCTCAGGCTCGGCCAGATTGATCATCAACAATGGTCCACCCTGGCCTCACATCGGGAGGCATGGAGATGCACTATCCACAATGCTGCGGCCTCTTTCGAGAAGACCCGCCGAATGAGTCTCGAAGAGAAATGACAACGCAGAAAGAACCGCAACTTGGAAACAACATCACCCAAGGAGACTTTCTGCTGTGCTTTCTGCAACCGAACGTGCCTATCTCAGATTGGCCTTTTTAGTCATCAGCGCACTTGTAAAAAGCGTGGGATGAGTCCTTCCTGAATCTTCGTTCGCGAAGTAATGCCGAGAGAGTGAGAGGGATTATATTGTATTATGTTATAATATTATCAATATTATATGTATGTACAATATACAGGTCCTTCTCAAAAAATTAGCATATAGTGCTAAAGTTCATTATTTTCCAAAACAAAAAAAGACCTGAAATATTTCAGTTGGTGTGCAATGAATCTAACATATATGAAAGTTTAATTTTTATGATTACATTATGGAAAATAATGAACTTTAGCACTATATGCTAATTTTTTGAGAAGGACCTGTATATTATAAGCACATTGCAGGAGGCAAGATGGAACTGCCTTCCTGGCCCCTCTCTTCACTCTGATCTCATATATCTGTTTATATATCTGTCAAATGTCCAGGGTGGGAGAAAGAACTCTTGTCTCTATGAGGCAAGTGTGAATGTTGCAATTGGCCACCTTGATTAGCTCTGAATGACCTTGCAGATTCAAAGCCTGGCTACTTCCTGCCTGGGGAAGTCCTTTGTTGGGAGGTGTTTGCTGGCCCTATTGTTCCCTTCTGGAATTCCTCTGTTTTTTGAGTGCTGCTCTTGATTTACTGTCCTGATTTTGGTTTTTAAAAAAAAATAATACTGGTAGCCAGATTTGTTCATTTTCATGGTTTCCTCTTTTCTGTTTAAATCGTCCACATGCTTGTGGATTTCAATGGCTTCTTTGTGTAGTCTGACATGGTGGTTGCTTTGAAGTGGATTATATCTTTTACATGTGGCCCGCTCATTGTTACTATGTCTGAATGATTTTATTCTGTTGTATTATTTTATATTGTCTAGTGTATTTTTATGATTTATTTACCTCATCGTGTTGCTGTTTTGTGGGGTTTTTTGGGGTTTTTTTTGTAATGCACTGTTGGGCTTGGCCTCATGTAAGCTGCCCCGAGTCACCGTTGGGGAGATGGTGGCGGGGTATAAATAAAATTTATTATTATTATTATATGTATTATTATAATATATTATATATAATAATTATTATTATTGGATTGTATTCTCCTCACTGCCATATATTATTATTATTATTATTATTATTATTATATGGCAGTGAGGAGAATACAATCCAGTTCAAAGCAGATGTAGAAGGGGCCTAAGAGTAATCTCCAGACTTGGACAGGACAATATATTTATTTATTTATTTATTTACTTACTTACTTACCATATTTCTAACCCACCCTTCTCAACCCCAGAAGGAGGACTCAGGGCAGCTTACATTCAGCCCCACCAAGAGGCTATTTCAACAATACAATAAAATCACAACATTCACAGAACATGATAAAAACAAAATAATTAAAACTATACAAAGTCATCATTACACATTAAACCAGCCTCATCAGCCTTCACGCCAATCCAGTTCATCCCTTAAGGTGCTGATTGCATTCATTGATCAAATGTCTGGTCCCACAGCCATGCCTTTACTTTCTTTCGGAAAGTCAGGAGGGAAGAGATCGATCTTATCTCAGTTGGGAGTGTGTTCCATAGGCGGGGAACCACCACCGAGAAGGCCCTGTCCTTCGTCCCCGCCAGGAGCATTTGAGCTGTAGACAGGAGCGAGAGCAGGGCCTCCCTGGATGATCTTAGATTTCGAGGTGGGACGTAGGGGTGGATGCATTCGGACAAGCAAGCTCGGCCAGAACCGTTTAGAGTTTTATAGGTCAACACCAGCACTTTGAATTAGGCTCGGAGGTGGACCGGCAGCCAGTGGAGCTGACATAACAGGGGGGTGGTATGTTCCCTGTATTTCGCCCCCGTTAGTAATCTGGCTGCCGACTGTTGTACTAGTTGGAGTTTATGAACCGTCTTCAAAGGCAGCCCCACGTAGAGCGCGTTGCAGTAATCTATACAGGATGTAACCGGAGCGTGGACTACCGCTCGTTCTGTTCTGCATACACAATGCAGTTTGATAAATGTCTCGGTTGAGAGCGTGGATCCTAAGGCTTGCCAAATCCTATATAGCAGCAGACCCTTTTTGGATGTACACTGCCCTATAGTCTTTCTCCATCCAGACCAGGGCTGCTCATTGGGTCGATCGCGATCGACCAGTCAATCGCGAAGGCGGAACTGGTCGATTGTGCAGCCAGGGCCGGATTTCTGAGGGGCGGTTCTGCCCCGCGTGGCGCGCATCTTCCTCCAGACTTTTTCAGGCTGCCCCTGATGCGACTCCCCCGCGGGCGCCCCCATCCTCAGTGCCGACTGCTGCCGTCGCAGGAGGAGGAGGGGGGAGGAGGAGGGAGGGAGAAGGAGGGCAGCAGAGGGAAGGAGGGGGCGGGCGCCCGGCCCGCGCATTTGGAGCCACAAGGGAGGACAACAACAAGGAGGCTTTGGCAGCCATTTTCTGCCAAAGCCGAAGATCTGTGACTGGCAGGAGTTCATCTGCACAGAAGCTTTGATCAGCACTGAATGGCCTTGCAGCTTCAAGGTCTGCCTGCTTTCATTCTGCCTGTTTATATCTGTGGAATGATGTCAGGGTGGGAGAAGGAACTCTTGCCTGGATGCATTTTTGCATGTCCCATTGGCCACATTGATCAGCATTGAATGGCCTTGCAGCTTCAAGGTCTGCCTGCTTTCATTCTGCCTGTTTATATCTGTGGAATGATGTCAGGGTGGGAGAAGGAACTCTTGTCTGGATGCATTTACATGCCCCATTGGCCACCTTGATCAGCATTGAATGGCCTTGCAGCTTCAAGGTCTGTCTGCTTTCAACCTGCCTGTTTATATCTGTTGAATGTCAGGGTGGGAGAAGGAACTCTTGTCTGGATGCATTTTTGCATGTCCCATTGGCCACCTTGATCAGCATTGAATGGCCTTGCAGCTTCAAGGTCTGTCTGCTTTCAACCTGCCTGTTTATATCTGTTGAATGATGTCAGGGTGGGAGAAGGAACTCTTGTTTGGATGCATTTGATGAAGTGTCCCTTATTTTTGCGAAAAATCACGTAAATGTCCCTTTATTTCTTCTATCAAAATATGGGTAGGTAGATCATTTTGACTTGGTTGTTTTATGAGTAGCTCGCATGCTGAAAAAGTGTGAGCACCCCTGATCCAGATGATCTGCTTTGAACTGGATTAGATGAGTCTATACTGCCCTATAATCCAGCTCAAAGCAGCTCACCTGGGTTAGGTGGCCGTGGAGATGCTCCATAGAAGCAGGCCATCATCTTGCCTTATGAAACCTTAGTTAATATTCCCTTTTTTATTTCAGACACACACACATATGAAGGCATGGATACAATCCTAATAATACATGAAATATGAGATATAAAACCGCAAACAAGGGAAAAGACCAGGAAAGGTCAAAAACAAAGGCTCATCTGCAGCAGCAGCAGCAGCAACAGAGATCTTTGCTATACCTGCAGGCAGGATTGGATTGGGCGGCCCAGTGGCTCCCCTGCCTGCCTTTCCCTCCCTCCCTGCCAGGGCTGTGCAGGGCCCTCCTGTGCTGACCTACCTGCCTGCCTGCGAGGCCACTCACATCCTCCGCCCCAGCCGCCTTCCCAGGCTCTGCTTCAAGTGCTTCTTCCCCTGCAATTGGAAAACATCCATCGCAACGCGAGAGGCGCGCAAGAGGGGCTGAGCCAAAGCCGGCAATCCCTTCCCTTTCGCTGGCCTTTTGCTTCCTGTCTGGGGGAAGGCGGGCGCTCCTCCCACGGACCCCCTCCCCTCCTTCTCCTAGTAGGCCCACCTACACTGCCAGGTGGCTCATTTGCTAGGGTTCTCAACCTGTGAGTCCCCAGGTGTTGTGGCCTACAATTCCCAGGAATCCCAGCCAGTCTACCAGCTGTTAGGATTTCTGGGAGTTGAAGGCCAAAACATCTGAGCACCCACAGGTTGAGCATCACTGCCCTTGGAATTGGACCAGGGTTGAATGAAAAGTAATGCCTCCACCTTTGTAACTCCTCAACAGATGGCAGTACTGGTCTGCGGCAGGTACTGGCTTGTTCAGTAGACCAGTGTTTCTCAACCTTCCTAATGCTGCGACCCCTTAATACAGTTCCTCGTGTTGTGGTGACCCCTAACCATAACATTATTTTCATTGCTACTTCATAACTGTATTGGGGTGTGTGTGTGATTTTATCATTTGGAAGTTGTAGTTGCTGGGATTTATAGTTCACCTACAATCAAAGAGCATTCTGAACTCACCAACAATTGAATTGAACCAAACTTGGCACACAAAACTCCCATGACCAACAGCAAATACTGGAAGGGTTTGGTGGGCATTGACCTTGAGTTTGGGAATTGTAGTTCACCTACATCCAGAGAGCACTATAGACTCAACAATGATGGATCTGGACCACACTTGACATAAATCCTCAATATCCCCAAAAACGAACACTGGTGGAGTTTGGGGAAAATAGATCTTGACATTTGGGAGTTGTAGTTGCTGGGATTTTTAGTTCACCTACAATCAAAGAGCCCCTTGCACCTCACCAATGATAGAATTGGATCGAACTTCCTACACAGAACCCTCATGCTTTGAAGAGACTCACTGGCGTGAGCCTCTATCCCACGCACTCTCCCTCACCCACACATGTGCATCATGCGCCAAGCACGCCTGCTCTCCCCTCCCTGCTTGGAGTCTCAGAAACAACCCTCCCCATTGGCTGAAGAAGCCTGCCAATCACAGCAGAGGAGAGCTTTAGGTGGGGAATTTGCAGTCTGTTTCCAAAAAGAAAGAGAAGGACAAGCGAAGAGATCTTCAACCTTCTCTGCCAAAGGGCTTCCTCAGACCATCATAAATATATGTTTTCTGATGGTCTTTGCCGACCCCTCTGAAACCCTCTCGCGACCCCCCTGGGGGTCCCGACCCCCAGGTTGAGAAACACTGCAGTAGACTCTCCTCTACAACTCTATTTTGACAGGAAGCCTTCGCATTGAAAGGTTGTGTTGTTAAAGTGCGAAGTATGGAACCCAGCGCAGACGGTCGGTCAGTGCGGCTTAAGCAACATGCAGTCATTATTATTGATTATTTATTACACTATAATATAAATATTACACGAATATACATTATATTATTAGCATAGTACGGTATAAGTATTTTATATACAGTATATATATATATATATATATATATATATATATTATATAAAGGAGGTCCTGTCGTCGAACCACTGACAGAGACAGAGAAACCTTCCAAGGCAGAGACACCAAACTTGCCAACACAAATAGGCCTCAGGCAAGGAAGGTTTTTAGCAAAGAAACTTTTCCCCCCAAAACCTAGAAGGCCCCCAAAACAACAATACAAAAAAACCTACATTTCCCAGCATCCTCTGCGGCAGCCAGCGAAACCCATTGGCCAACATCGGCCCACACAAAATGCAGGGAGGCTGAGTAACCATAGTAACGCTGGGCACAGCCAGCCATGGCTAGGATAGAATGCTGAGTGATTTCTGTTCAGTCAGTTGGTGTTTGAAGGTTAAACTGTCAAAACCAAACTCTATGAGGGAGCAATTCTCCAGCAATTCCTACACACATAACACAACACAACTTCCTATCACAACCCATCCCCCCAACCTTATGGGATCCCGCACACACAACACCTACCACCACCACAAACAAAAACCAACTCCACCTATACTCCAACCACAACACAACACTGCACTGATACTCTACAAACACACACAAACACCAAAACACCCCACCCACACACGCATTCCACAACATACTGTACTACCACCCACAATTCCACCACACACCCACTAACTCACCAAAAAAGTAATACCTACACACAACACAATACGCACATAACACAACCTTGTGTCTACTGCTCAACCCATTTGTATGCCATTCCTTCCTTCCACACAGGCAGAAACTGACCCAAAAGACAAGCCATGCCTTCTAAAAAGAACAGCATCGGACGACACATTCGCAACACTACATACATCAAACAAAAAAGGGCAGAACAAACGCCAGAACAGAAACACACTGCGCAGCAGAGACACAGACAACAGGTCACTGCACGAACGCCAGGAACACCACACACCGACAACTCCCCAGGACTTCAACATCCCACCCACCAGAACAACCCACAACGACACAGCCATGACCCCACCAAGACCATAAGTAACATCAATTCCAACCCTTACATACTCAGACTTTCTCGCATCTCCTAAATAGGGCACAGCAACGCGTGCCGGGTACAGCTAGTATGTGTGTGTGTGTGTGTGTGTGTGTGTGTATATATATTCAATTTGTACACCGCCACTCCCAGAGGCTCAGGGCGGTTTACAGAATTTCAACACAGTCTCTCTCGGCATTACTTCGTGAACGAAGATTCTTAGGAAGGACTCATACCACGCTTTCTATAAGCGCGTTGATGACTAAAAAGGCCAATTTGAGATAGGCAAGTTCGGTTGCAGAAAGCACAACAGAAAGTCTCCTTGGGTGATGTTGTTTCTAAGTTGCGGTTCTTTCTGCGTTGTTGTTTCTCTTCGAGACCCGTTTGGCGTGTCTTCTCGAAAGAGGCCGCAGCATTGTGGATAGTGCGTCTCCATGCCTCCCGATGTGAGGCCAGGGTGGGCCATTGTTGATGATCAATCTGGCCGAGCCTGAGATGTTTCAGGGAGTCCTTATATCTCTTTTTGGGGCGCCTCTCTTGCGCTGACCCGTGGCGAGTTCACCATAGAGTAGTATCTTTAGGAGGCTCTGGTCCTCCATCCTAGAGACGTGCCCTGCCCAGCGCAGCTGTGTTCTCAATAGCATGGATGATCCACTAATGTTTCCTCTACAGTTATCAAGGCAACCTAGAAGTAAGCTATGAATAAGAATGCTGACAACAATAACATGGCTGAGCATCCTTTGGCAGAGAAACTAGCATTACTGAAGTTTTTATGAAATCCTTGGAATTGTAGGCCCCTTCTACACTGCCCTATATCCCAGGATCTGATCCCAGATTTTCTGTTTTGAACTGGATTTTATGAGTCTCCACTACCAGATAACCTGGGATAAGAAGATAATCCGGGATCAGGTCATGGGATATAGGGCAATGTAGAAGAGCCCTACAATTCCCAGGATTTCATAGCAACTTTACAAAGGTTCTAGTGCAGTGTTTCTCAACCTGGAGGGGTCACCGGGGCGGGGGGGGGGGGGGTATCAGAGGGATTGCCAAAGACCACCAGCAAACAGTATTTTCTGTTGGTCATGGGGGTTCTGTGTAGGAAGTTTGGCCCAATTATGTAGTTTGTGGGGTTCAGAATGCTCTGTGATCCCAGCAAATACACCTCCCAAATGACAACATCAATCCTCTCCCCCAACCACAGCAGTATTCAAATTCAGGGATATTGGTATTTGTGCCAAATTTGGTCCAGCGAATGAGAATATCAGATATACTTGCATATCAGATATTTACATTCATAACAGTAGCAAAATTACAGTTATGAAATAGTAACGAGAATAATGTTATGGTTGGGGGTCACCACAGCATGAGGAGTTGTAATAAGGGGTTGCGGTATCAGGAAGGTTGAGAACCACTGCTCTAGTGTTTCAAGAAAGGTGTTACTGATGGAAAATAATTATTTAGACCAGTGTTTCTTAACCTTCCTAATACCGCAACCCCTTAATACAGTTCCTCATGTTGTGGTGACCCCTAACCATAAAATTATTTTTGTTGCTACTTCATAACTGTAATTTTGCTACTGTTATGAATCATAATGTAAATATCTGATATGAAGGATGTATTTCCATTCATTGGATCAATTTGGCACAAATATCCCATACGCCAAAATTTTAATACTGATGGGATGGGGGGGGGGGGGGGTTGATTTTGTCATTTGGGAGTTGTAGTTGCTGGGATTTATACTTAACCTACAATCAAAGAGCATTCTGAACTCCAGCAACGATGGAATTGAACCCATCTTGGCACACTGAACTCAATGACCAACAGAAAATACTGGAAGGGTTTGCTGGGCATTTACCTTGGGTTTTGGAGTTGTAGTTCATCCACATCCAGAGAGCACTGTGGACTCAAAACAATCATGGATCTGGGCCAAAGTTGGCACAAATACTCTTATGGTGTCCTGGGGGTTGCAATTTAAGGAGTAGTATTTTCCAGCCCAGGAGCTGTAGTGCCTTATCAAACTATAAACTAGGCGCCCCTAGGATGCATCCATGACCATTCAAGTGGAATTAAGGGGCTATAATAGTGCAATGTGAACAGTATCAAAGTTAGGTCCTAACTGACACTAAATGTGGAGCAGAATTATCCATCAAATTACCAGTAATTTGTTTTCTGTCGTCCCAGAAGTTTCTATCATGGGCTTGTCTACACCATCAAAGGAATACAAGGTGCATTGTAGGGCATGCTTTGACTTTGTGTGGCCACAATGCAAGAATTTGCAGTTCTGAGAACTGAAGTACTGACAAACAAGGCACTATTGAAACAGTAACAACAAAAGTGGCAAGAAGCTTGGAAGCCAAATGCTATTTAAAGTTTTTGGTATTTAATATAATGGAAACAGGTTAATTACCCTAAACCACCTCCTGGACATTGTACCTGCTCCATCTTTATAAACAAACATATATCTAAGTACAACTAATTATGGGACATATTGTTCATTCACGCTTACATGTCTTCTCAATTTCCAAAGGCAACCATGTAACAAGCGTCTATACATGGACAAAAGTGGTATGTAACAAGTGTGGAAGGACAGGATACAGAGAAGGTGACATTAGTTCAACAGTGGCTTTGAGCAGGTGAATAGTGTCCAGGGACTAGGTGACTAGGTAATTGATTCTCCATAGGATCTTGGAAGACCACACATTGCAAGTGTGCTATACTGTGCTCTCTGCCCCAAAACAAAAAGTTTTTTTAAAAAAATCTGATTTGCTTTAATGGCTTGCCAACCATACCAGGGGACATGGGGGCAGCCTTATCCCACCGTATGACACTGGATCTTTTTAAGCCCAAGTGAGTCTTTCAAAGCCAAGCAGAAGTCACATAATACCCAACAACATTATCTTGCAGAGGTGGAAGTCCCTGGTTATACCACATGAGGGAGAAAGTAGCTTTCAACAAAGAAGTGAGCAGAAAATATTTAAATGCTGTATACCGGACCTGTGTAACAGGTGGTCCGTGGGCCGCACACGGTCCGCCAGCCCCTTGGATGCGGCCCGCCTATCCTCCTGCAAAAAAATCAGCTGGTTTTTTTTAAAGTTGATTTTTTTTTAAAAAAATCGATCTCCAGGAGGGGGCCGCTTGTGGGGGGCGGGGCCACTCGCGGGCACGCACGGCAGGGCAGGAGCAGCTCGGCGCCCTTCGCCTTGTTTCTGGGTGCTGCACCGGCCGCCCCGGGAGCTTACCTTCCTTTCTCTTCCTTCGGAGAAGGAAGGGAAGCTCCCGGGCGCGGCCGCTGCAGCAGCCAGGGACATCATGGAGGGCGCCTCGCCGCTCCCCCGGCCCGCCTCCCGCCCTGCCACCCATGCCCGGTGTGCTGCACGCCCCGCGCCTTTTCGGCGGGGATGGGTGACGTCAGGCGTTGCGCCGGTGGCGAAGAGGAAGAGGTGGAGGCAGAGGCCCCGGCTTCCCTCCACCTCTTCCTCCTCGCTGCCGCCCCCGCCCCCCGCTGATCAGTGACTGGAGTTTCGGCTCTTGGGCCGGTAGAAGTTGGACAGCCCTGGTGTATCTTGCAAAGCAAGATGGTATTCAGGAGAATTTTCCTTTTTTTCATCTAGGAAACCTGGTCTCTAAGGCTGGATCTACAACTTTCAAAATTTTGTTATAAATGTCAGTTCCTAATTGGTTCTGTCTTAAAAATCGCCAATAATGAAATAATAATGAAGTTTTGAAAGTTTTGTTAGAGTTCTGGAATGACATGGGGGACACCAGTTGCCACTGACCACTTTATCAGCAGTGGCAACCGACTGATAAATGGTATTCAGCTTTTCGGATACAGGCAAACCCGAAGTGTGCCCCACCTTCAACGAATACCATCTTAACTTTTAATATTTGTATCGGATAATAGCCACTGCCCCCTTCTACATTACTAAATAAATTCCAGATTATCTGCTTTGAATTGAATTATCTGGCAGTGAAGACTCATATTCAAAGCAGATAATGTGCTTTGATAATCCAGATTATCTGGCAGCGTAGAAAAGACCTGAATCTTCCTGAGGTTGTTCCTAGTCTAGGGTATACTGCCTGTAAAAAATAGGCAGGTGAGATAAAAAAAGGCTTGTATATTGAATACTGACGGGGATCATTCTGAGTGCCTGCTGTTCATCATCTCTTCTCAGGCTTGGTCATATTGAGACTGCAAGACGCCTTCAAATTATTTCCAATTTATGTCGAACCTATCATGGGGTTTTCTTCACAATGTATGTTCAGAAGAGGTTTGCATCTGAGCTCGAGTCTCCTTCTACACTGCCATATAACCCCAGATTATCAAAGCAGATAATCCACATTATCTGCTTTGTACTGGATTATGAGTTGATACTGCCATATAATCCAATACAAATATGATAATCTGGATTTTATATGGCAGTGTAGGGAACAAGGTGGATTGGTTGTAGCTACATAAGGAACTGACTTGCTGCTAGATGGAGCGACCCTCTGTGATGTCACTGTGAGGGAAAGGGGGTGAAGCAGATTAGCTCTTGCTATAGTGCAGGGCTGTCCAACTGGCGGCCCGGGGGCCGTATATGGCCCCCCAGCCCCTTCCCTCCGGCCCCCTAAGCTTTTTAATAAGAAATAAAAATTGAAAAATAAAATAAATAATAATTTTTTTAAAAAAATACCTACTTCCGGGTTTGGAGCAAGTATCGCGAGAATACGCAATCCACATGGGATTTCGCTGTCAACGCGAGATCACGCTGGCGTTGACAGCGAAATCCCATGTGGATTGCGTATTTTCGCGATACTCTTCGGCTACTCTACTACTGGATCGCTGAGGCCCACAGACGCGATTAGGACCTTCCCTCCCCCCATCTCCCCTCATGTATTAAATATAAAATTAAATATAGTTAAAGATGAAATAAGGGGAGATGGGATACATTAAAATAAGGGGGGGAGAGGGGAGGATGGAATTAAATATATTTAATATTAAATTAAAATAAGGGGAGAGGGGAGGATGGAATTAAATATATTTAATATTAAATTAAAATAAGGGGAGAGGGGAGGATGGAATTAAATAGATTTTATATTAAATTAAAATAAGGGGAGAGGGGAGGATGGAATTAAATATATTTAATATTAAATTAAAATAAGGGGAGAGGGGAGGATGGAATTAAATATATTTAATATTAAATTAAAATAAGGGGAGAGGGGAGGATGGAATTAAATATATTTAATATTAAATTAAAATAAGGGGAGAGGGGAGGATGGAATTCAATCTATTTAATATTAAATTAAAATAAGGGGAGAGGGGAGGATGGAATTCAATCTATTTAATATTAAATTAAAATAAGGGGAGAGGGGAGGATGGAATTAAATATATTTAATATTAAGTAAAAATAAGGGGAGAGGAGAGGATGGAATTAAATAGATTTAATATTAAATTAAAATAAGGGGGAGGGGAGGATGGAATTAAATAGATTTTATATTAAATTAAAATAATTTAATATCTTATCCCTGCATTTTATCTCACTAAAATATTATATTTGGCTGTATGCATGCAGGGGCGGGGGCGGAGCCAAGGGAGAGGGCAGAGCCGGGGTGGGGAGGGGCGGAGCCAGGGGCGGGGCAGACCCTACGGCCCCCCAGGTCATCAGTGACCGGAATTCAGGCCCCTGGGCCGGTAGAAGTTGGACAGCCCTGCTATAGTGACATGTGTGATGGGAAGATGGAAAGGGAAGGAAAGAGAGAAGGAAGGGAAGAGGGGAAGAAAGAAAATGGAGGAAAGGAAGGAATGGGGAAAAGGTATGAGGGGAAGGAAGTAAATAAAAAGAAAAAAGGAAGATGACGAAAGAGGGTATATGAGGGAAATAAATGGGAAAATAAAGGAAAGACAGGAAGGGCAAAGGAAGGATGGAAGGGAATAGAAAGGGGAAAATGTATGAGGAGAAGGAAGTAAAGAAGAGAAAGAAGGAAGAAAGGAAAGAAAGAAAGGGGGTGAAGCAGAAAGAAAAAAAAGGAAAAGGAAGGAAAGGAAAGGAGAAGGAAGGGAATAGGGGGAAAAGAAAAAGGAGGAAAGGAAGGAAAGGGAAAAAGAGATGAGGGGAAGGAAAGAAAGAAAGCAAAAGAAGGAAAAAGAAACGAAGGAAGAGAGGAGGGCATATGAGGGAAAGAAAGCGAAAAATAGATGAAAGACAAGGGCAAAGGAACGGAATGGAAAGGGTAAAGGTATGAGTAGAAAGAGGAAAAGAATAAAATAATAGAAAAAAGAGGTGAAGGAAGAGGGAAAGAAAAAGACAGAGGAGTGTGTGAAGGAAATAAAGGGAAGAATATGGAAAGGAAGGAAGGGAAATAAAAGACAGAGGATGGTGTATGATGGAAATACAGGGAAAAATAAGGGAAGGAGGAAGGAAGAGAAAAAGGGGGAAAGGTATGAGGGGAAGGAAATTAAAAAGATGAAGGAAAGGGAAAGGAAAGAAGATCGTGTATGAGGGAAAGAAAAGGGGGAAAGGGAAAGAGAGGAAGGAAAGAAAAGAAAGACAAGGGGAAAGGTATGAGGGGAAGGAAGTACAGAAAGAGAAGGAAAGGAAAGGAAGAAAGATGAGGTTGTATGAGGGAAAGAAAGGAAAAATAAGGGAAAGAGAGGAAGGAAGAGAAAGAAGAGGGGAAAGGTATGAGGGGAAGGAAGTTTAAAAATGTGAAGGAAAGAGAAAGGAAGGGAAAGAAGAGGATGTATGAGGGAAAGAAAGGGGGAAAGAACAAGAAAGAAAAAAGGGGAAAGAGAAAAGAAAGGAAAGAGAAAAGAAAGAAAGAGGAGGTTGTATGAGGGAAGTAAAGGGAAAAATAAGGGAAAGAGGAAGGAAGAGAAATAAAAAGGGAAAAGGTATGAGGAGAAGAAAGTGAAGAAAGAGAAAGAAAAGAGGTTGTATGAGAAAAAGAAAGAGGAAATAAGTGAAAGGAAGGAAAAGGGGAAAAGGTATGAGGGGAAGGAAGTACAGAAAAAAGAAAGGAAAAAAAAGAGGGTGTATGAGGGAAAGAATGAGGAAAAATAAGGGAAAGAGAAGAGAAAGAAAAAGGGAAAATGAATGAGAAGAAAGTAAAGAAAGAAATGGAAGGAAGAGAAGGGTATATGAGGGAAATAAAGAGAAAATAAGTGAAAGGAAGGAAGGCAGGGAAAGGGGAAAAGGTATGAGGGGAAGGAGGTCAAGAAAGACTGGAAAGAAAGGAATGAAAGAAGAGGGTGTATGAGGGAAAGAAAGGGAAAATAAGTGGAAGGAAGGAAGGGAAAGGGGAAAAGGTATGAGGGGAAGGAAGTACAGAAAAAGAAAGAAGGAAAGAAAGAAAAGAGGGTGTATGAGGGAAAGAATGAGGAAAAATAAGGGAAGAGAAGAGAAAGAAAAAGGGAAAAGGAATGAGAAAAAGTAAAGGAAGAGAAAGGAAAGGAAGGAAGAGGAGGGTATGTGAGGGGAAGAAAGGGAAAATAAGTGGAAGGAAGGGAAAGGGGAAAGGTATGAGGGGAAGGAAGTACAGAAAAAGAAAGAAGGAAAGAAAGAAAAGAGGGTGTATGAGGGAAAGAATGAGGAAAAATAAGGAATACAAGAAAGAAAGAAAGAGAAGGAAAGAGAAGAGAAGAGAAAAAAGGGAAAAGGAATGAGAAAAAAGTAAAGGAAGAGAAAGGAAAGGAAGGAAGAGGAGGGTATATGAGGGGAAGAAAGGGAAAATAAGTGGAAGGAAGGGAAAGGGGAAAGGTATGAGGGGAAGGAGGTCAAGAAAGAAAGAAAGAGAAAGGAATGAAAGAAGAGGGTGTATGAGGGAAAGATGAGGAAAAATAAGGGGAGAGAAGAGAAAGAAAAAGGGAAAAGGAATGAGAAAACAGTAAAGGAAGAGAAAGGATAGGAAGGATGAGGAGGGTATATGAGGGGTAGAAAGGGAAAATAAGGGAAGAGAAGGAAAGGAATAGAAAGGGGAAGGAAGTACAGAAAAAAGAAGAAAGGAAAGAAAGAAAAGAGGGTGTATGAGGGGAAAGATGAGGAAAAATAAGGGAAGAGAAGAGAAAGAAAAAGGGAAAAGGAATGAGAAGAAAGAAAGAAAGAGAAAGGAATGAAAGAAGAGGGTGTATGAGGGAAAGAAAGGGAAAATAAGTGGAAGGAAGGAAGGGGAAAAGGTATGAGGGGAAGGAAGTACAGAAAAAGAAAGAAGGAAAGAAAGAAAAGAGGGTGTATGAGGGAAAGAATGAGGAAAAATAAGGGAAGAGAAGAGAAAGAAAAAGGGAAAAGGAATGAGAAAAAAGTAAAGGAAGAGAAAGGAAAGGAAGGAAGAGGAGGGTATATGAGGGGAAGAAAGGGAAAATAAGTGGAAGGAAGGAAGGGAAAGGGGAAAGGTATGAGGGGAAGGAAGTACAGAAAAGAAAGGAAAGAGGCAAAGGGAGGGAGGGGAGAAAGGAAGAAGCAGAAACTGTATGAGGAAAAGGCAAGAAGGAAAGAAAAGAGGGAGGAGGTGTAATGAAGGAAAGGGACGGAGGAAAACGAGGAAGCAGAGAAAGAGCCAGGAAGAGCACACCAAGGCAAAGGAGGAAACCCACTTCCTCTCTGGCAGAGGCCAGTCTAGGCGGGACCCCTTTCCCCGCTTCCTTTTCCTCCCTCGTGACGTCACTGGGCCGGCCGCGCAGGCGCACTGAGCCTGGCCTCACTTTGGCCGGAAGTGTCGGCTGGCGGAGAGGGCCGGCGTCTGGTCGCGCGAGGGCGGCTTCCTGGCCGGCAAGGGGGCGCGAGGGGCTGACGGACGGACGGAGGGAGGCTCCCGCCGCTTCCCCTCACTCTCGCGCCAGGCCCGAGGGAGGCCAAGATGCTGCCTTTATCCATCAAGGACGACGAGTACAAGCCGCCCCGGCTCAACCTGCTCCGCAAGGTCTCCGGGTGGTTCAGGTGAGGGGCCTGCGGGGAAGAAGAAGGGGTGGCAGTAGGCCCCACCCCAGAGGGGGCGCCTCAGGGAAAAGGGGAGGCGCGGGGGGGTCTTCAGTTGGGCTTGCCTCAGAGCTGGGGAAAGGGGGCGTCCATGTGCATCCCCCCCCACTCTTTTCTATTACCTAGACCACGCCTGGGCAAACTTGGGCCTTTCAGGTGTTTTGGACTTCAACTCCCACAATTCCTCACAGCCTCAGGCCCCTTCCAAAGGAAGGGGCCTGAGGCTGTGAGGAATTGTGGGAGTTGAAGTCCAAAACACCTGAAAGGCCCAAGTTTGCCCAGGCCTGTTCTAGACACACAATGAGGCGTGACATCTGTTGCCTTGAGGTGGGATGTGTGAAGTTAGATTTCAGAGCTGGAGAAATAATAATAATAATAATAATAGTCGATCTTATTTCATTTGGGGAGTGCGTTCCATAGGCGAGGGGCCACCGCCGAGAAGGCCCTGTCTCTCGTCCCCCACCAGCCGCGTTTGCGATGCTGGCGGGAGCGAGAGCAGGGCCTCCCCAGATGATCTTAGACTGCGAGATGGGACATAGAGGCAGGTGCCATCTACATTGAATGCGTACAACGTGAGAAAGCCAATGGCACAACTGTACATGTTTCAATTGGTCTACTACAATACTGGGGAGGAGCGGTCAGAAGTGATCAGCGCCCTGAGGAAGCGATTACGTAAACGGCCATCTTGGCGTCAACAGCTTACCTCCAGCCGTTGGCGCCTGCCCACCATAGCAGCCACCAGCTCTGCCACCTACCGAGGTTCCCCTATTGACTCAGTCGCAGGTCCATGGGTCACTACACCCAGGACTTCACTAAGGGAATACTCCTTCGCCCAACCATGTATATGGGCTTGTGATTCATGCTCATACTGTGTATTAATCACATGATTGATTATTTGCATTACATTGTACTGTTTGTAATATTGTTCTGCTATTGAGCATATACTGCCATACAATATAGTGGTTTTTACCTATATATGCTATGTCTTGGTATTCCTTTGACACTGCCCCTTTAAACATTGTGGTTTAGCAGTGTGTATAGAAGTTACAACTGTACATGTTGGCATCCACCCCAGCAAGGTGGGGTGGATTCAGACAAGTAAGCTGGGCCAGAACCGTATAGAACTTTATAGGTCAATACCAGCACTTTGAATTGGGCTCGGAGATGGACAGGCAACCAGTGGAGCTGACACAGCAGGGGGATGGTATGCTCCCTGTATGACGCACCAGTTAGCATTCTGGCTGCTGCCCGTTGGACTAACTGCAGTTTCCGAACCGTTTTCGAAGGCAGCCCCACGTAGAGTGCGTTGCAGGCCTGACTTTCAAGGCCTTACATAGTTTGGGGCCAGTGTGCTTGAGGGAGCGGCTTACCCCATACGTGCCCAGAAGATCACTGCGCTTAGAGGGTCTTAACATGCTTGAGGTCCCAAGTCGAAGCTCTATAGGCTCTCCAGAACACGGCAGAGAGCGTTCTCGGTGGTCCTGTGGAACTCGCTCCCGGCCGAGACGCGGGCCCTGCGGGACCTGATGGCTTTCTGCAGGTCCTGCGAGACCTGGTTGTTCAGGCAAGCATTTGGCCTGACCGGTGCTTGAACGGCTAACCCCCTGCCTAGCCGTGCTGCAATACATTGTCTTTATTAGGAATCAGCCTTGCTCTGATCCGTGTGATTTTATGTTTTTAGGTGATTGTAATTGGTCAGGATTGTTTTATGATATTTTCGGATTTTTAGGATGTTTTTAAACTTTGATGTGTTTTATATGTTGGAAACCGCCCTGAGCCTCTGGAAGTGCGGTTTAGCAAATTGAAATAATAAATAAATAAATAAACCAGAGCATGGGCCACTGTGGCCAAGTCAGACTTCCCAAGGTACGGGCACAGCTGGCGCACAAGCTTTAATTGTGCAAAAGCTTTCCCGGCCACCGCCGAGATCTGGGCTCCAGGCTCAGCGATGACTCCAGGATCACTCCCAGACTGCGAACCTGCACCTTCAGGGGGAGTGTAACCCCATCCAACACAGGCTGTAACCCTATGCCCTGTTCGGCCTTACAACTGTCCAGGAGTACCTCTGTCTTGTCTGGATTTAGTTTCAATTTGTTAGCCCTTATCCAGTCCGTTACAGTGGCCAAGTTTATTAGACACACACAACTGACATGAAGAGTTGTTGTTGCATTCCAGAGCTGGAAAAAGAGCTGTGTGTACATGCATACTCTGTGTTGTCAAAAACTTTCATGGCCAGAATCCCTGGATTTATTTATTTATTTATTTACATCATTTATATTCCACCCATCTCACCCCGTAGGGGACTCAGGGCGGATCACAATTCACATATACAGGCAAGCATTCAATGCCATTGACCTACAACATACAGTATATAGACAGACAACGAGCTACACAATTGGTCGAGAGCTCACCCCGACCCGGGTAGCCTTCGAACTCATGACCTTCTGGTCAGTGAAGATCTTATGCAGCTGACTCCCAGCCAGCTGCGCCACATTCCCGGTGGATTGCTGTGAGTTTTCCGGGCAGTATGGCCATGTTCCCGAAGCATTCTCTCCTGACGTTTCGCCTGCACCTGTTATTTGAGTAACACAGAAATGTGGGACCACTCTGGCAACCTCCATTTTATTTATTTATTCACAACATTTATGTGCCGCCCTTCTCACCCTGAAGGGGACTCAGTGGCTTACAAGTAAAATGTAAATACAATATATTATATTATTGCCATAGCACAATATTAGTATTATATATTACATTGTACTATAACGTTATACTGTAATATTATTAGTAATATTACATGTAATATAAAATATATAATTATAATATCATATTATTACTATTATATTGTATTACATTATAATATTACCAATATTATATGTATATTCGATATATTGTATTATATGACTCGTATATTATAAGCACAGTGCAGGAGGAAAGATGGAACTCTGGCCCCTCTCTTCACTCTGATCTCCGAGCAGTTGTGGGTGCTGGGGGGGGGGGGGGGCTCCCAACTGATGACACTGGAAGCAAGATGGAACTGCCTTCCTGGCCCCTCTCTTCACACCATTCCTGACTACACAGAGAAGCCATTGACATCCTCAAGCATGTGGACAACAGAAATGAGGAAACCATGAAAATGAATAATAATAATAAATTTTATTTTTTAAAATAAATAAAACAACCTTCACTAAAACATAAAACCAATCAGCCTCATAAATAACACAATAGGCAGTTAAAGTCTGTATAAAATATGAAAATGTGGCTCTTCAATATGTTAAGGTAATATAATTATTGTCAGTAAAATGAACAAAATCTGTCTACTAGTATTTTTAAAAAATCTTCAAAATCAGAACAGTCAAAACTCAGCAAACGGGAATTCCAGACAGGAAACAATCAGAGCCAGCTAAAATCTCCCAACAAAGGATTCCCCCGGGCAGGAAGCAACCAGGCTTTGAAGCTGCAAGGCTATTCAATGCTAATCAAGGTGGCCAATTGCAACATTCACACTTGCCTCCAACAGACAAAAGTTCTTTCTCCCACCCTGGACATTCCACGGGTATATAAACCCCACTTGCCTAGTTACCAACAGACTTCGCAACCTCTGAGGATGTCTGCCATAGATGTGGGTGAAACATCAGGAGAGAATGCTCTTGGAACATGGCCATACAGCCTGGAAAACTCACAGCAACCCTTGCATACTCTCATATGTATTCACACACACGTTTTCACTCTCAAGGTGCAGGACTGCAGAATTAATGCAGTTGGGCACCATTTTTAGCTGCTTTGGCTCAATGCTGCAGAATTACAGGAGTTGTAATTTGGGGTTTCACAAGCACTCTTTGCCACTCAATGCTATGGATCTTGTGAAATTGCAGCTCCCACAATTCCATAGAATAGAACCATGTCAAACTGCATTTATTTCACTGTGTAGATGTAGCCTCAGACATGCTCTGTAGTGTATGATAGCTGTTGCCTGACATGGGGTATGTGGTTACATTTCAAAGTTGGAGAAAGACATCCTGTGAGTATCTATGTGCATATGCAAACACACTCTCACACACACCTTTATATACACATGCATACATTTATACACACATGATACTCACATGTTCATATGCAAACACACTCTCACACACACCTTTATATACACATGCATGCGTTTATATACACATGATGGAATGTGATAGCTATTGCTTTATGTGGGGTATGTGGTTTAATTCCAGAGCTGAAGCGGTTCTATGTGTCTATGTGGTCACACACACTTTCTCTCAGATTCATACACAAGGTATCTCTTAGAGACACAATATTATGTGGCAGCTGTTGCATGATATTAAATTTCAGAGCTGGCAAAAGAGGTCCTGTGAGCATCTATATGCATGTATATGCTCTCTCACATACACATTTCAGATTTACATGATAGTGTGTGGTGGCTGTTGTCTGCGAGTGTGTATGATTGAATTTAGTGACTTGGTGTAAATGAGTGGAAGAACAGAGCTGGATGCAATTAGCTTCTTTCCATCATGTTTTCCTGGAGGCTTTTCTTTGTTGTGGGGAGAAAAATCATGTTTAGTTAATGTCCCCAGTTTCTCTCCCACCTCTTCATCCTTTGATCTTTCTTCTCTCTCACTTCTCCAGGTCGATCCTATCGGACAAGACGTCCCGAAACCTCTTCTTCTTCCTTTGCCTCAACCTCTCCTTTGCTTTCGTTGAGCTGCTGTATGGCATCTGGAGCAACAGGTACTTGGGAGGGAGGGAGGGGGTGAAAGGGAGGGAGGAGAGTAAAGAGGCGGCGCTTTCCTTACTGAACTCACAAGTTCAGCTCCGCTGGTGTTGCCACGTCTCTCACTGACATGCTTGTTTTGAGGAGGAAGCCCGGAGAGTCCTGGCCTTGAGAGTTGAGAAGAAAGGATATACTGTCTTACACAATCCTTCCTGGAGCAATTGTTGAATGAATGCAGGATTTTAAAAATATTTATTTGGAGATTAATCTTTTAAGTCCATATTCTTAAGAGTAGATTATATAAACACCAGAAAGGGAAATAAATAAAAGTTTTGACAGAGATGGAGGAAGTCTGTATTTCAGGAAGTTGATCAGTTTTACCTCTTTTTGACATACATGGAATGTCTTGTGCTGGGAAAAGGACAAGATATAAATGAAGTACTTTATATTAAAAACAGATTACACTTTGTAACATGATTGTTGTTCCTGGGTTATAAATGTCATTTCCTATTTGGTTCTATCATAAAAACATGGGAAAAGTTTATTAAACTTCAAAAACTTTGTTCTTGCGGGACATTCTGCAGCACATTTTGCTATAGTTTTTGAATGAATATCTAATAGAGTCTCAACTAATTCAATGTAGTTTGTGGCAGCCACAAAACCAAATTTTCTGGAGTATAACAACTTTTTTCAAAGTACGTACCACACAATTTAGCAGGAAATAACACTTCCAAACCAGGAACAGAAAAAAAAATCCATATTTAGTTACATAGTGTAACTAAATTACCTAATTTCTGTAGACAAGTTCTGGTACCTTTAGTACTCTTCGGGAATTCTAATTTATTGCTATAATTAGTATACTTTATACATATTGGAAGGTCAGCTGAAATATATTCACTGTGCATAGGATCACAGTAATTAAAGCTTAACTTGGTTTAGGAAAATAATAAACATAATCAAAATTTCTTACTTGCCTCTTCCCAAGGTGTGTTTCAACATAATTAAAATAAAGTAGATAAAGGTATAAAACCATTTAAAAAACATAGATTAAAACACTTTGGTTGGATCTATATGGCCAAATACTACAGTTTGAACTTCATTATATGATCAGCGTAGACCCATATAATGCAGAATTGCATTATGTGGGTTTACACTGATCCTATAAAGCAGTTCAAGCTGCATTATTTATTGGTGTAGATCCAGTCATAGATGTAAGATTAAAACACAAATTAAATGATAATTAAATTTTTATAGTTTACCATTACTTCACCAAACCTGTGGAATTGGTTCTACATTAAATTGGAAATTCACTTCTGTTTGGGACTTTCAGTCGGAAGTTGATGCCACAACGTGTACATGGGCATCCACTGTACTTTCCCATCTCTTCCTTCACTGCTTGTATATAATAGACTGGGACTTGCTTGAGGCAAAATATGGCTTAATTTTCCTGAGTAGCTTCTTCTGAAAACATTTATGGTTGTATGACTCAGGATGCAGTTGTAAATTTACTGAAAAGGATTTTATTGGCTATACAGAGGTGTGTGTATATACATATATAATTTATAACTGAGGATATGAAACAATATTTTCAGGTGTGGTTGGCATTTGTATATTAATGTGGAAACCATAACTAACTAACTAACTAACTTTATTTATGAGTCGCCCTCCATGAAAGGTGCTCTGGGCGACTTACACAATTAAAATAAACAGGTTACATAGTCACCGCTTGTTACTAACAATCATAGGCTCTTCTGAAAAACCATGTCTTAAGTGCCCCTAAGAATGTATGTAGATCGGGAGTGGCTCTTTGGTCTGGCAGTAGGGAGTTCCACAAGATTGGGGCTACAATGGAGAAGGATCTCTGTCTTGTGGACTCCAAACGGACCTCTCTAGGGCCAGGGACATAGAGGAGATTCTCATGAGCTGACCGTGGCAGTCTCTGGTGGTGGAGTGGCATTAAACGGTCTCTTAGATATGGAGGACCCTGACCTCGGAGGGCCTTGAATGCTAGGACCAGGGTCTTGTAGAGGACTCTGTGTTCAACCGGCAGCCAATGTAAGCGCTGCAGAGACGGCGTTATATGGCACCTAATTGATAAGTTGGCACTACGTTTTTGGGGGCTGTATTTTCTTATTCCATCTTCAGCTTGGAACAAAATCTGGGTCAGAAACCTATCGTTTACACAATTAATTACTCCAAACTGGCAAGGACAGTAGCCATTCAAGAGAAATCCTGGCAGATTTGTTTTAATATAAAATGCACAAGGGTTGCTTTCCCAACCCACCTTTCTTGGGTATTTAGGGTTACACTTTAAGAAGCTACAAACACAAAAGTGAAATACCACAAGAACTTCCTAACATATGTGTATGTGCAAAATAAATACTCATATCACACTTTGCTCATGGATTTTTATGAAAGCCAAGGATACGTATTTGGCAGCTGTGTGGATGTTTTAAAATTTTATTTTATATTTCATTTTCCCTGACCACTGTCCATTCCAATTGAGGTTGATGGAACTATAGTTCAAAATAATGAATAAAAAACATGGATGGTTGCATATTGCTCATCATTTAAGAGATATGTATGAATCTGGTTCATTCCATATTTATTTGGCTGTCTTTAAAGAAAGTATATTCTCACATATAATTAGGAATGACTACTCACACTTCTCTTCGTTTGGCATCTTTCACAAAGGCAATGCAGCAAAGGCATTTATTCTTCTAAGCTGGAGTTTATTAGGTAGAGCCCTTGAAGAAGTTGTTATTATTAAAGAATTATAAAAAGTACAAATGCTTGGGAAACATGGCAGCTTTTTAATGTGCACGGAAAATAAAGAGCAGTATGGAAAAGCTAAACAAGAATTTGACAACGTATCTTTTATGACAGTCTTACCACAATTGGAGAGAAAATCTTGCTTGTTAGGTGTCGGGGAAACCATCATGATATAAATTAATGTTTACCTGTCTTCAGTGTGAATATTTGTAATACAGTAGTCATCCATTGAAGTTAAATTAAAGAAGTGCTTTATACAGTATATACTTAAATCACACAATTATGTTATATAAAGTGTAATGCTGGTCACCAGGTGGGATAACTTAAAATTGTGATTTGATACGTTCATGAAAGAAAAGCTATCGGTGGCTGTAGATGTAACTACATATAATCTTTACTTGAATACCAGTTGCTGGGAAACATTAGTGGGAAGTGCCATTGCTTTCATGTCCTTCCAGTGTGCTTCTCATAGACTTTTAGGCAGCCATTGTGCGAAGTACAGTAGATAAAGCCTTTAGTCTGATCCAGTTGGGGGTTTTTTTGCATTGTGAATGAATGCTGGGTATCTAACTCTGTTCCTATGATGTGTCTGAACTTTGAATGAGAGTTACCTAGGCTTCAATAGTTCTTGTCATAATGGAGTGCCAGCTCCTGGTGAGTGTTATTGTGTGGACTGCCTTCTTCCAATGATTGAATGTGCTGAAGTTTATGGAGATTGTGCTGGCAGTTCTTTGGAAATTCCTATCACTTTATCATCCCCAAAGCTATGAGTCTTTGGAGAAACTACATTTGCTAGCTGGAGAGCCTTGACTTCACAGGGCCAAATCAGTGTCCTAGTAACATCCTTCGGATCATTTCTCAATTGAAGTAAGAATGTCTCGTTGGGATGTTGGTGTCAAATGCTTCATCTGCTTTTCCCTTCAAGGTAGAAGAGCGGGCTTAGATTCTGGCAATAAGATTTTTGGCTTGGTTAGCAAATTATCAAACATGTGATCATTCCTGAGTGTAAGAATTGTCTGTATGTATGCCATACACTTAAGGTTCATCTACAGCACTGGTTCCCAGCCATTTTACCAGCTGTTAGAAATTGTGGGAGCAGAAGTCCAAAACACCTGGAGGACCAAAGGTTGGGAACCACTGATCTAAAATGTAGAGTTAATGCAATTTGAATCTATTTTGTCTCTCATGGATCATTGGTATGGAATTCTGGTAGTTTCAATTTGGGGAGGCACCTCCTATCTTTGGCAGAGAAGGTTAAGGAATCATGACAAAGTAGTGTCAGCCTGCATTATTTCTACAATGTAGATGCACCCTTAGTGGATAGGGTAAGCAGGGATGTGTTTGATGACAGTCTAATATTGTTCTATTGATTTATATTTTTTACTGTATGCTTTACTTATTGTCTGCTCTCTTTGAGCCATGTTGTAAACCGCTCCGAGCCATTGGGAGTGGCAGTCTACAAATCCAAATAAATAAATAAAAATTAAAAATAATAGTTTATTTGCTTCTAATTTGCTTCAGTCCCCCACATTCGCTAGGGTCAGGGCACAGGACACCTATGAAAGTGAAAAACCACAAATAAATA
This sequence comes from Anolis apletophallus, assembly GCA_030556195.1. Lineage (NCBI taxonomy): Eukaryota > Metazoa > Chordata > Lepidosauria > Squamata > Anolidae > Anolis > Anolis apletophallus. The sequence continues at coordinate 126,394,550 of JARBWK010000005.1, forward strand.
GTGCTATTTGTGTTGTGTTTCTTTTCTACATCTCAATAACAATATTTTTAATTTTTTTTTATCTAGCAGAATACCTTTCTAGGGATTTTTTTCCCCTTCAGCATGAGTCTGTGGTTAACTTCCACTGAAAACTGAGCATAGAATTGTACTGGAGGCCCCAGGTCCCATCTACACTCCAGTAATTATATAATGCAGTTTCAAGCCGTGTTATATGGCAGTGTGGATGGGGTCCAACAGATTCAAAGAGAAAACATCTTGGTCAAATCCATGAATAATCAAATCTGCAAAAGCCAAAACCCCAAATGTGGAGGGCCAATTCACTTCATTCATCCTATATCTACTACATAGTGGGCATTTTGTAGACTTCTCTGAATCTTTTCTTATGTTGTCTTCTTCTATACCTTGATGCCGCTAAACAAGGTTTCAAAGTAACACTATGTCCTCATAACACCTGACCTGGAGGAAATTATTTTGACCCTATTCATGTTTTGATCTGTGTGGTATCCTATATTGGTTTATACTTTGTATAATTTCACTATATCTTTTTTATCAGAAAGGGTGCACACATAATTCCAAAGCTTTTGGTCTCATAGTCCTTGTGCTCTTGGTAACTATTATGTAAAGTTTTTTTCATTATTGTCGTATTTCTTCTATACATTCAGTGTGTGTTCTTAGTTGCTTCTCCAGCAGATAAAAATATTTATAATACTTATAAATAAAAATATAATAAAGTATAGTATTTATAATAAAAATGTTATTCCTGGTGTATTGGGTGTCATGACTACTAGGAGATGTGTTCAAGTTTAAACAATTGGTAAGATTGGCAGATGGGAATGCTGTTTCCGATGCAGGCGAACTTTTCCCAATCTAAGACATTATCATGATTTAGCCATAATATCTCCAACTCTGACTAAGTCCTATATTTAATATGTGTAGTCTATAAGCAGACTTGTTTCTAAATTACTTGAGCAGACTAAAGTTCTTGTATGAATTAGACCCTGGGTAGATCTTTACACATTTATTATGACTTATGTATGTACTCCCAGAAGGAATTTTGAAAATTAAAGTTGTAGAGAATCAGTACTGCAATATTGCCATTACTGCAAATGAGATTTAATGTTTTAATCACACACTGTGTTTTCTGACACTTTCTGTGCCTAACATATTTTTTCTTTTTCCTTTTCCAGTTTAGGTTTAATATCAGATTCATTTCACATGTTTTTTGACTGTACAGCTCTGTTAGCTGGACTGGCAGCATCTGTCATTTCAAAGTGGAGATCAAATGATGCTTTTTCTTATGGGTAAGCATTTTTAGTAGGTGAAATATATTTTTTATTTGTTGTCTCATATATATCTTTTGATAATGAATCAGAGTTTGTGCAATTTTATTACAGTATGCTGACAAAAAGTTTTGCAATTGTTAATTTTGCTAAAATGAGTTAATGAAATAGAGTCAAGCCACATTGAAGTGCCCAGCTCTTATATATAAGGACCACTTGAGTACTTCTGGTATTATAACAACTGCAGTTTAGTATGTTGAAAATAATAAGGCTACACTTTGTGGCTTCCTTTGAATGTGCTAGTGACTTGTAATGATCAAAATTGGTATCAAATACAGTAATTTGAAAGCTACCCCTGGAACATTTATTGTTAACTGCATAATGTCAACAACAAAAGTACTGCTTATATATTGTAGGAACAGATACGAAGTATGACTGAGTATGAGTGTTTGCTACAAGAGAATTTAATTGTATGTATGAGAATGTATTTGTTCAGAGGTAATGTTTGTGCAGAGTAATTGATCTTTTGATAAGAGTGTAATAATTAAAAATGAGGGCTCTCTCCAATTTCATATATGTATAGCAGGGTAACTTGGTTTAGATTTATTCATTTATTTTATTTACTTTATTTATATTCCGCTCTTCTCACCCCGAAGGGGACTCAATACACATACTTGCAGACAATCCCTGCAGTTCAACATATGACATATAAACATGCGACATTTATCACAGTACAGTACATACATTTTGACATATTATACAGTACATATATTGACAAACAGAGGCAAACTTTCTGGTCACCAGGGAGAGCTGACGCACTTCTCATCTCTCTCAGCGTTTCCTTCCAGCGTCCCTTGTTGTTTCTTCCGCATTCCTCAGCAATTCTTTATGGCCTCATAAATCAGTCAAAATTCGACTGATTTTTGGATAGCACACACATTCTTCTTTTACTGTGATGTTGACTTTATTCTGCTAAAGCTGTTCTAATTGAGTAAATAAATACTTTGCTCAAGAGGTTACAAAAATCTAAAGCTATTTCTCCGTAGCAAAGTGCGCTGTGTATTCTCTAGTGTTGGCTAATAAGGGAGGGGCTAGTAGTCCAGGCTGTGGCATATGTCTTTGGAAAATCAGTTTGGAAATGAAATTTGACTCTTGGGATTTTTTCTCCCCCAGATAGTTCTAAATACCTGAAATTTTCCTCCCAATAATCTTAAATACATGATGCTTGTTTTGCGTAGAAATGACCAGAGGTGATATGACATCACTTTTGGTTCTCTGAACCACAGCAGTGGTGGAAATTGGCTTCTATGCAGTTTCCCACCCTTGCTTTAATGTCAGTTGGCAGATTACTTGTTTGGTTCAACTTTGTGAGTTCATATTTGTGAAAGGGAGGAATGGCTCTTCAGCCAGAATTGATCAATCCCATTGCCAGTTTACTTGGATGTTTCTGCTTGCCAAGTTGCAGAAGTGCTCGTATGTGCTCAATATGCCACCTTCAGTTTGGCTTTAAAATAAACATGGATGAGGTTCTGCTTTTGTCGTTAAAAGGGGAGAGTGCAGAATTGGAGAGAACACTGCCTTGCCTATCCTTTATTTGTATCCCACTTCTAGTGATTTTGTTAGAAAAAGGTTTTCAAGTAATAGAACATGTAAGTGAAGAGTGGATTTTCCCCTTGTGTGTTCTACTTGGTCATTAAAAAGTAAACACACTCCATCCCTGGTGTGAAACTGGAAAATTTGCCCATGTGTGAAATAAGAAGTAAGAGGCAGGAAATAAAAAGTACATTCCATTTCCTGCCTAGGAATGACACTTGTTGCATAAGATGCCATGCCCCTAGCTAGTTCTACTCTCTGAGTTTAATAAAGTATAAACCATTAAGCAACTGCATTGAGACCCTGTACACAATTGTTAAAAAGGAGGGGAAGTCCTCCAGAACTTGCACATTCTGGCATTTTCAGATGAAAGGTGTGTCTTACATGGTGCTTTTGAAATAGATTTCCTTGCTATTTCAATAAATGGCAAAGCTATACTAATACCTTAGTTATAGTACATACCCACCTACACTTTAGACTGAGCATTCGGCATTGCAGTTTTGGATTCATAACAAAGAGTTACAGATTTGTTACTGATTCTTCTTCACTTATGCCACAATAATAAATGTCCTCTGAATCCTGTCTTAAATTTTAGAGCGTGACTTTGTGTGACTGAGGAATGTGGTGCAGTTGGGTGGAGCACATGGCTGGCTCCCTCATCTCCTGGAATCATGGTGTGATGAGGAGGCTGCTTCTCACACTGCAGCTTGTCACCCTTCAGCTTGGGAGCAAGCTGGCCGTGTCATTCTGAAGCACCCCACTCAGCCATGCTGCAGATCAGTATTTCACAAAACAGACCCCATGGAATTAAGTTATTGATACCTTAGGTCAGGGGTGCTCACACTTTTTCAGCATGGGAGCTACTGATTAAAAAACCAAGTCCTAAAGATCACCTACCCAGAAATGTAAAACATATAACTATTTTCTTATTTATTTATTTATATTTATTATTCATTTTTATGTACCACTCCTTCCAGCAGGCTCGGGGCAGTTTACATAAAATGAAGTTATAAAACATCAACATTTCAATTTAATAACAACAATATAAAACAGAGCATAAAAATACATCCAACCACCCCATTTCTCCCACACTGCCATATTACCACACATATTATCAGCCAGAAAGTAAGAGAGGCTTTTGAACTGCAAGGCCATTTAATACTCAGCAAGGTAAACAAAGGGGCATGCAAAAATACATCCAACCACCCCATTTCTCCCACATTTCCATATTCCCCAACATATACTTCTCAAGGAACAAAGCAAGCAAAGAGACTTTGGAGCTAAAATGCCATTTTTAAAAATAAAAAGGAAACAAAGAGACATGCCACAGTACAATCAAGCACCCACCCCAAAGTAAAAAGACGACCTTTGAGATGCGGTAAGGAAATGACCCCAAAGCGTCCTTCTTCTCCTCCGTCTTTGCTCCTATTTCACGCCGCCAGCATGCGTGCCGCCTCCAAGAGCTCACGAGAAGTCCGAGAGGCAAAATGGGCGCTTCTGCGCATGCTCGCGGGGCCAGCCATGCATCACGTCATCCAGGCCCGCCCCCTTTGGTCTCCTACAACTCTGAGTGGCTGGAGAAGGATGGAGGGAGGAGGAGGAATCCAAAAGAGGGGGCCCATTCTGCCTCTTGGACTCTGGAGCTTTTGGAGGCGCGCGTGAGCAGGAGCGGGGAGGAGCAATGATGGAGGACTTCTTTGCAGCGTGCAGGGGCGCGTGAAGAGGACCAACAGCAAAAAACCTGGTCAGGGGCCTGAAGATCACCAGGATGAGGCCCGAAGATCACCCTGGTGATCCCGATCACCATTCTAAGCACCCCTGCCTTAGATCATTTGTAGCTATGTTTGTGTAAGTATAAAAGTAATGTTGGTCTATAATTTTGTAATACTTACCTATCACTTAGCCCCAGTGATCAAATCTGAACTTACCAGCGATCAGCTTTTAGTGTGGTCTCAAAACAGACCTGTGCCATACCTTCCATGTGAAGCCTGCAAATGTTTTTGTGGTTGAACTGTCACTTGAGGAATAAGCAATACACAATGCTCATGTTTTGTTTTTTAAACCATGTTTTGGGGAATATTATCCAACCTCTGGCTATTCTGTGCTTGTCACTGTTGGGGGAAATGTAAGACATAAAATTGTATTGGTATTGTGCTGAGGTAGAATGTTCTTAAGTAATGGTTTTCTTGATTTATCTAGGTATGTTCGAGCAGAGGTGCTAGCTGGTTTTGTAAATGGTCTGTTTCTAATCTTCACAGCTTTCTTCATTTTCTCTGAAGGTGTTGAGGTATGTAATGAAAATAGTTATAAATGGTTTTACCTCATAAAGATAGTTGTATAGCAGAGACGTACAGATATTTATTTGCTAGGAAGTCTGGTGGTTCTTAGTAGGACATATCCTCAGTTAGGAATTATGTTTTTATGGCTTGCTTATTATTAGCCAAGATGTTGGTGACTAAAATTCAAGATACCAGATGCATTTTTGGTTTTATGTCCTAGTTTCTGTGATATTGTTCCTGGAACTAGAAGTTCTGTATAGCCATCAAAAATAGGTTAATAGCCACTTTCCCCTCATTAATGACTTCACTGCTGTTGAAGCCATCTAAGCCAGTGGTTATCAGTACTTCTTAATCAGTTATGTGCTCTGTGCAGAAATACTCTGTTTTGAATTTTCTTTCTGTCAGTTGTCAATTTGATGGGATGACCCAAGTTTTTGCATTAAGATACATTATTTCCTGCGAGCCATCAGAAGATTATTTCCTGATTAACAGTCACTGATTTCTATATTGAATGGCATTATATTTTTCTCAGAAATGACATTTAGAAAATGCAATAATTCATAATAGTGGTAAATTAATTATACTATAACTTTCTGCTTCATTTTTGTAGCGTGCGCTTGAGCCTCCAGATGTGCATCATGAAAGACTCCTTCCAGTTTCTATCCTTGGTCTCCTTGTAAATCTTGTAGGAATTTTTGTGTTTCAGCATGGTGGACATGGCCACTCCCATGGCTCTGGTAAGATTTCCAAACAACAATTAACGCCAGTAGTTACCGTATTTTCCTGTGTATAAGATGACTGGGGGTATAAGCTGACCCCCAACTTTTCCTGTTAAAATATAGAGTTCGGGATATACTTGCCGTATAAGACTACCCCTCTTCCAACACACACCGAATAAAAATTTAAAAAGCATCAGATTTGATTTCAATATGGTAATTTTCCTATTACTGTACTTCCTTCTCTGCCTCTCAGATCTCGCACATGCACACCTGCACCGCTTCACTGCAGTCTTCAGGAGCGAGATCTGAGAGGCAGAGGAGGAGATATGGTAATAGGATACAAGGACGGGCCAGACAGGTAAAAGAGGTGTGTTTTTCTGGGCCCAGAGCCACTCTATCTCTTTTTTCCATACCCCGGGGGCCCTGGACACCTGCAGCTTGCTCCGCCCTTCACTTACACCACCGGGACTGCATTAAGTCTATGAATCCTGATGAATTGATTTTCTTCTACTGTACTTGTACAGCGCCACCCTTAATGCTTTCATACTATCGCTGCATATGGCAGGCATGCCATTTTGAGCTCTCCCCCACAATATGCGGCAACGACAGATTCTCCAATCCAGATTGGAAGTTTCAACACCCGCTCTATAAAACAACTCCCACATATAAGACGACCCCTGACTTTTGAGAAGATTTTCTTGGGTTAAAAAGTAGTCTTATACACCAAAAATATGGTACTTCTGTCTGCAGTTGCAGAAAAGGGTCACATCCTGTAGCAGACGATTCAGTATTATACCCAGTTTAATTCCTTTTACTTTCATCATGTAGCTTCATTTGGATTGCTATCTTATGATGTCATGTTGACAACAGTTGGTTCTGTTTAATCAGCAAGGTGAAAATTTTGGAAGGCCTTTGTTTTCCAGGGTCTTTTTCATGGGCCTGTTACCATGTTAGAGCTGGGATCGGTAATCTGGCACTTTCATGAAATTTTTAGCTGAATCTCCCATTGATTGGCATGCTAGCTATGACTGATGGGAGCTGTAGTCTAAGGGCCCTTCCAGATAGGTCCTATATCCTGGGATCTCATCCCAGGTTTTCTGCATTATATTGGATTATGTGAGTTCCCATTGCCAGATAATATGGGATAAACAGAAAACCTGGGATCAGATCCAGGGATATAGGGCCTGTCTGGAAGGGCCCTAAAGCTTATGATGGTGGCACATTGCCTACCTTATGATACATTTATTCGTAGTAAATGGCATCATCAAACAGTACAATAAAAGACAAGTGGGGATTAGTTGTTAGAAATGCCAGTATGTTGGAAGATATGGTGGGATCTAATAGTTATCGTGTTTTTATTGATGTGCCAGTTATGTTCCGGGTACTATACAGCTGTTGCAGCTGTGGTTATTGTGTTGCTGGTGTTAGATTTTTAATTGCTTTCAAACCATGATAAGCACAATGCACTTGTTAAATGTGACATGTAAATAAAATAGTTTCAGATTGACAGTGAGCAGTCTGAAATGTATGAATGATAGGAGATACCTTGCACACCAAAAGACTATAGCATTCACAAGCCAAGCATGCTGCAGCTTATAATAATAAAAATATACTTGATAGGAATAGGAAGTGTTACTGTCTCATCATGTTGTACCAGCTTGAGATAAAGACACGTGCCTTGTGTTTCATAATGTGTGTGAGCATGCCTTTAAGTTGCTTGATGACCTATAGCCTCATTAATTTAATAGGGTTTGTTTAGCAAGAGATACTCAGAGGTTGTTTTGCCAATTCTTTCTGCTGAAATATAGCTAACAGCACCTGTTATTCATTGGAAATCTTCCTTCCAATTTCTAACCAGCGCTGACTCTACTTCATTTCTAAAATCAGAAAAGATCTTGTGCCTTTAGGATGTTTAGGCTCTTTGTGCATATTCATGGTTTTTATCTTGACTTACTATACCATAGTTTCCAGTGGTACCCAACTAACAAACGTGCCTAATTGCTACTTACAAAGTAAGATTCGAAACGAGGTGAATTGGTCCAACACAGTTGCATCTGAACTGGGCCTTGGTCTATTAATTATATTGCTGGGGCATCTTTTAAGATGGTTAACCACCGTCTGTATGACCGATCAATGGGAAATTCAGTTCAACTTTTAATCAGTTAAAATGCCAAGACACTTAAAACTACTTTAATTCATGTATAGAAATGAAGAGATAAATAATTGATGTGGTGTAGTGGTTTAAGTATTGGACTAGAATTCTGGAAGACCAATGTTTGAATTCTCACCCAGCTATGAAAACCTAATGGGTAGTATTGGGCAAGTTAGACTCTTTCAACCTTAGGAATGAAATGGAAACCCTCTCCAAACATATCTTGCCATGAAAATCCTAGGGTTGCCATAAGCCAGAAATGACTTGAAGTCACACAACAACAACAAAAATGGCAGGTAGCAAGTATTCCTTCAGTGAGAAGGAAAGTAGAATGCTGTTTCTAGGATATTATCTGTATTCATACATGAATTGTATTCCCCCCCCCATAAAATTATAGTTTGATTATTTAAAACAAATACTGCTCATCAGTTGGATGATATCTGATCAAAGGTGTTCCTTGTACAAGGGTGAGACAGATTGCTTCACTAGATTCAGGGGCATTATATTGTCTGTGCTAATTCCTGGAGTGAGTTGCAGGAGAGAAGGGAAACCATTTATTTATTTACTATATTTCTATCCTGCTCTATCTCACCCTGAAGGGAACTCAGAGCAGCTTATAGTATAACAATATTCAATAAGGCATAAACAAAGCAAATATTCCATACAATACAACATAATTAAATTGGCAATAAAACAGATAAAACATATAAATACAATTAAAACTGTCTGTCTGTGTTACAATTCAAACACTTGGAATGAAAATATCTTTACTATTTCTGTCATGTTTACTCTGTATCATGTTGCGCATAATAGAATAGAAAACTTTGATCTTGAGAGATTACAATTATGATGAAATTAACCATTTTCTAACTCACAAATCTTTTTTTAAATAGGACATGAACATAGCCATTCATTGTTTAATGGGGCTTTAAGCCATGGTCACAGTCATGGAGGTCATGGTCATAGTCATGATTCCAAGCATGGGCATGGCCATGGGCACTCTCATAGTCACAGCCATGGACATGGACAGAGCGAAGATTATTGTCATGGTAAGTGTGTGTTTGAGATGGAAGAGTCACCTTTTTGACTGATCTTGACAGTCAGTCCTCCACATTCGCTGGGGTTACAGGCACAGGACCCCCATGAAAGTGAAAAATCTCAAATAGAACATCTCTCTAGGAATGTCTTTATCTCTCAGCACAACTCTGTGGTCAACTTCCTGGAAGCTGACTATAGAATTGCATTGGATGATCTATAGCAGGATTCCCTAAACTAAGGTCTGTGGTCTGGAAGTGGCCCTCCAAGGTCATTTAACCAGCCCCAGTTCTAAACTTTAGATTTAGGATGGTCCTTAATCTGAAGTGACTTGAAGGCACACAATAACAACAATCCTGATTAACTTGACTATCCCTACAGCCAAAAGCAAGCCCACACTTCCTTTTTCAATACAGTCAGTTCTCAAGTTATGAACAAGATAGGTTCTCTAGGTTTGGTCTTAAGTTGAATTTGTATGTAAGTCTGAACAGATACATTTTTAACATGCAACTCTATAGCGCTCTCTCTCACTCACTCACTCTCTCACTCGTTCTAAGCTTTTGATAGCATAGGGAAAGTCTAATAACCCAGTGGTGTTTGTTTGTTCTCGGTGTCCCTGTTCAGAAGATTTCATCTCACTTTCTTTCCCTGTGATAATTGGATTTCGAAAAATTTGGCTTGTTTTGGAAACAAGACTTGGTGATAAATCTTCAGTGTAGATCTCTTTTCCCCATGATAACTCCTTTCAGGAGTGAATTTCCATTCTGAGGGGTAGATTTATCTCTCTGTTGTCTCATCCCAATTTTTAACTATGAGTCGGATGTTTGTAACTTGGGAACTGCCTGTACTAGTACGTTTATATTGGTTAAAATTATTCTTCATGTTAAATATTATTGTTCTTTCATGCTTTTTTGCACTACAAATAAGATATGTGCAAGTGTGCATAGCATTTTTTAAAAATTTCAAACTGTAGTCCGGCCCCCAACAGTCTGAGGAAGCTTGAAGTGTCCCTCTGCTTTAAAAGTTTGAGGTCCCCTGATCTATAGATTCCTATAGAGGTTTTTTGTCTAAAAATCTCTAGTTCTTCCAACATGACTAGAGGAAGTTAATCATAGTCACACTGGAAAATCTAGAGCTTTCCAGAGAGATCATTTTTAATCAAATCCATGAATAATCAAATCTGCAAAAGTGAAAATAGCAAATGTGGATGGACGATTGTATTGTCTGTCTTCACTGTGAAATATTGATATGGATATATCAGCTCAATAGAAATTCCTTCCTTACACTCTGGCTATTTCTTGGAGTTGACCAAGAATCAGCTCTGAAAAACTTCCCAAGGCCTCCAGATATTTGGGCCTCCCAACTACCAGAAGCCCTAGCCAGCTTGCTCAATGTTCAGGAATTCTGGGATCTGAAGTCCAAAACATGAGAAGGGTTGCAGATTGAAGGGGCTCGCTCTAAAGCAAGCTTTTGGATTTCACAGAGAGCTACAATATTCTGTCGGAAGTAGTCAAGTATTGGATTCTACCCCTTGAAATCTGCTAGAGGAAGATAGATGTTGTTGCAAAATCTGACCTGCTGGATTATCCATGTATTTCAGATTTATACAAGCCATTCTGTTTTGTAAAAATGTTAGACCCTCTAAATGTGTAATTATGTGTGTAGTGTTGTTATGTCCCATTGGATTATTTTTATTCTGTTTTCATGTTGATGCTTAATTATTTTGTTATAAGTTTACTATTATTATTGTGCATTACTCTGTGTTTTTGATGTGTTTCTACTTATTTGGGGCATTGAATGTTTGCCTTTTGTGTGTAAACTGCCCTGAGTCCCTTCAGGGTTAGAGGGTTGTCTAGAAATAAAGTTGTTGTTGTTAGAATTATTCTTGTCATTTGAAAACAAACACCCAGTAGCCTATTTTTTCAGCTAGTATTTTTTCAGTGGTGTGCTAGTAATCCAGTGAGTTGATGTACTATACTAGTTAGGTTCTGGACTAGGAGTATGGTGTCCAAGGTGAAATAAGCAAGAGTTCACCCTGTGACCTTAGGCTACTTGCCATCTCTTAGTCTAATCTCTTAACAGGATAGTGCTGGGAATAAAATGTGTGTGATGAGACTCATTTGGAGCAACAGCGGCATTGTTGACAAACACTATTCGTTTTCCTGTTTTGAAAGAAATAATAATTTGCTAGTCTTAAGTATCGTGATGTTGTTCTTCTTTTCCAAAGAACAGTTTCCTACTATTTAGATGTTGGAACTAATATATTGGGGCAGGCAAATGAAACATGAGTGGTACAGCTGAAGAACAGTTTTGATCCTTGAAATAGTATGGGACAATTCATGCCTGAATTCTCAATGTTCATTCTCAAGGTGGGGCTGTGTTTCACTTGCTTCTGAATTCTCAGGCCCTTTCCACACAGCTGAATAAAATCCCACATTACCTGCTTTGAACTGGAATATATGGCAGTGTGGACTCAGATAACCCATTTCAAAGCAGATATTGTGGGATTTTCTGCCTTGATATTCTGGGTTATATGGCTGTGTGAAAGGGCCCTCAGACAACACCACTCATAGTTTTGAAAAACCGAGAGTTATGATGCTGTGACCTTGCCAGCAACGAAACCTTTCCATTGGCTGACTCACCTTTGCTAGTTTTTTTTCCTTCCTCTGTTTACTTCTCCCTGCTATGCTTGTGTTTTAAAAAGTGTCTGGAGGTTTTGTGTTTTGTAGGTTTAGGCATGTATTTTCTTAATGTGTTCCCAGCTCTATTAGACTGAAGAGATCAGTTGTATAATAAGCAGCTCCTGAAAATAATATCCCTTTATAATATTCTGTGCTAAACAACATCTCAACAACATTAAGAGGATAATAAGGATATACCTTCTTGTTTTTACAGATAATCAACCCATTGAATTGTCTGGTGGATCCAGCAAGCAAATTCTAGAAGGTAAGATGTGAAGAAGTGGATCTAATTCATGTCTGCTGACATGAAACTTTAATAGTAAAGCAAGAACCTGGAAGAAATAATACCTCATATAAGTTTTTTAAAAAAAATGTTGGTTAATAATGAGCAAACCAAAGTCTTCCTGCTTAACCTTGTTCAGGGTTCAGTAGTAACTATGGAAGGCTAAAAGCCACATTACCTTAGAGAGCTACAACTGTTCCCTCCAAAAATCCAAAACGTTGGGGAATTTTCTCCAAGTTTTGAGTTTCAAAAAAACCCCTTCCTCATCCTAAATTAGCTCAGGGATATGCTAAAATATGATGAGACATTTTGTGACCACTCCGTGGACATTTTGCAGCATTTGGGGGCAAAACTTTCCCGCCAGCTGCCCTTCACACACACCATCTGGGAAAAGTTGGGAGCCTGCCCATTATTTTTTGTTGGAAAAACGAGGATCTTGTAATACCAGAATATGACTTGTCCTAAAAAATATTGTGATGAACATAAAACAAATGGGGAAATGTGAAGTTCATAAGAACAGTATTAATTCGGCTTTTTTAAAATACGAAAGGATCTTGGTAATACAGTGCAGACTAATAGATAGACTCTGTGCAGTATAGTGTTCAGAAGAAAACAAGAAATATACAGTGAGTTGCTGTGTGTTTTTCGGGTTGTATGGCCTCGTTCCAGAAGCATTCTCTCCTAACGTTTTGCCAACATCTATGGCAGGCATCCTCAGAGGTTGAGAGGTCTGTTGGAAACTAGGCAAGTGGGGTTTATATATCTGTGGAATGTTCAAGGTAGGAGAAAGAACTCTTGTCTGCCTGAGCCAAGTGTGAATGTTGTAATTAGCCATCTTGATTAGCATTGAAAAGCCTTGCAGTTTCAAAGCCCGGCTGCTTCCTGTCTGGGGGACTCCTTTGTTGGAAGCTATTAACGTTGTAATTGTTTCATGTCTGGAATTCCCCTGTCTTCTGAGCGTTGTTCTATTTACTGTCCTGATTTTAGAGTTTTTAAAATACTGGTAAGCCAGATTTTGTTCATTTTCATGGTTTCCTCCTTTTTGTTGAGATTGCCCATATGCTTGTGGATTTCAATGGCTTCTCTGTGTAGTTTGACATGGTGGTTGTTAGTGTGGTTCAGCATTTCTGTGTTCTCAAATAATATGTTGTGCCCAGGTTGGTTCATCAGGTGCTCTGCTATGGCTGACTTCTCAGGTTGAGCTAGCCTGCAGTGCCTTTCGTGTTCCTTGATTCATGTTTGGGCATTGCTGCGTTTGGTGGTCTTTGCTCTTGTGGCTTAGAAATATACACTTCTAAACATTTATTTATTTATTCAAATTTATTCGTCACCACTCCCAGTTGGCTTGGATTAAACAAGGATTAAAACAGACATTTTAAAACCATGTACAGGATTAAGAACAATAGCAATAAAATACACATAGTATCAGGAGAAGCCGAACAATTTAAGACCCAAAGGCCTGTTGGAACAGTAGGGTCTTGCAGGCCTTCCGAAAAGCTAACAGACTCTGAAGGGCCCTGACTTCGAAGAGCAACGCATTCCAGAGGATTGGAGCTATGATTGAGAAAGCACTTCTCTTTGTTGCGGTCAGATGGTAAACCCTGGAACTTGGGACCATGAGGAGGTTTTGCATCTCTGAGCGTAGGGATCTGTTGGGACACTATGGGATAAAGCGGTCCCTTAGGTACACTGGCCCCAGGCCATTCAAGGCCTTGGAGGTCAGAACCAGCACTTTGTAGGTAATCTGGCATTCCACAGGGAGCCAGTGCAGTTCACACAGGATGGGTGTGATATGACAGCTCACCGGGACACCCGCGAGCAATCGAGCTGCAGCGTTCTGCACCAGCTTAAGTTTCCGGATTACTGACAGAGGAAGGCCAATGTAAAGAGCGTTACAGTAGTCTAGCCTTGAGATGACCGTAGCTTGGACCACTGTGGCCAGGTCGCGGCGGGACAGATAGGGGGCCAGCTTCCTCGTCTGGCGTAGATGAAAAAACGCCACTCTGCTGACGGTGGAGATGTGAGTCTCCATCGACAGCTGAGGGTCAAAAGTAACACTGAGGCTCTTAACTGACGACGACGGACATAATGTCACACCGTCCAGGGTTGGAACCTGAACCTCTGTACCGCCCGGGCGGCCAAGCCACAGGATCTCTGTTTTTGCTGTACTAGCATTTCAAAAGAAGTTGGTGTGTTACTGAGAGGCAGACCTATCTTAGAAAGAGGCAGATAACTAGGATAACTTCCAGTTTGCCAGCACATGTATGGATTTTTTCCCCGTTTGTCTTGATAATAGAATTAACTACACAGAGAAAATGAAAGTAAAATGAAAGTTCTGCTTTTTGTTACAGTTTTATAGTTTTCTGTTAGTATTGATATATATTTTTCTTTCCATTTTAGCCTCATGTTGTGGGTGCTAAATATGATAGAGTAGATATAAACCCATGTATGACTTGGGTGTGTTGAATGGTGTGTCTTTAAAATCACATCTCCCCATGACATTTTTTAAAATTTGCTTTTCCAGCGTATGCCTGCAGAGGGTGCCAGATCCACTTAAAAATACTTTTACATGTTATGTTAGGTAGAAGCATCAGAATGATTATTTGACATTTGTGGTAGACTTCTGGGTCTTGTAAGTTAACATGACATTCTGCTAACTAGTAAAGGCTTCTTGATTTAATCAGGGTGTTGAAACATTTTTTAATGGAGAAGTGGCATATTTTGATTTTCATTGTTACATTTTAAATGCTTTTAAGTAGTTTTAAATTGGTGCTTTTTAATACCGTGTTTCCCCGAAAGTAAGACAGCGTCTTACTTTCTTTCCCCCCCGAAAAGTCCCACTACGGCTTACTTTCGGGGTACGGCTTACATTGGCCGTACCCCGGCCGCCCGCGTCACTCGGTCCCGTCTCCTCCTCCTCCGCCGCCCTCCCTGCGGCCACCTCTTCTCGGATGGGAAGAGGAGGCTGCAGGGAGAGCGATCGCGGGGTTCCCCTGCAGTCTCCTCTTCGGGAACGGACCAGAGGTGCAGAGGGAGAGCCCTCTGCGCCTCTCTTCCATTCCCCAAAGAGGAGACTGCAGGGAACCCCGCGATCGCCCCTGAAGCCCCTCTTTGGGGAATGGAACAGAGGCGCAGAGGAGAGCCTTTGCACCTCTCTTCCATTCCCCAAAGAGGAGACTGGGGGGAGCCCCGCGATCGCCCCCTGAAGCCCCTCTTTGGGGAATGGAACAGAGGCGCAGAGGAGAGCCTTTTGCACCTCTCTTCCATTCCCCAAAGAGGAGGCTGCAGGGGGAGCCCCGATGTCGCCCCTGAAGCCCCCTCTTTGGGGAATGGAACAGAGGCGCAGAGGAGAGCCTTTTGCACCTCTCTTCCATTCCCCAAAGAGGAGACTGCAGGGGACCCCCGCGATCGCCCCTGAAGCCCCTCTTTGGGGAATGGAACAGAGGCGCAGAGGAGAGCCTTTTTCACCGCTCGTCCATGCCCCAAAGAGGAGACTGCAGGCGAGCCCCTCGATCGCCCCCCCTGAAGCCCCCTCTTTGGGGAATGGAACAGAGGCGCAGAGGAGAGCCTTCTGCACCTCTCTTCCATTCCCCAAAGAGGAGACTGCAGGGGAGCCCCGCGATCGCCCCCTGAAGCCCCCTCTTTGGGGAATGGAACAGAGGCGCAGAGGAGAGCCTTCTGCACCTCTCTTCCATTCCCCAAAGAGGAGACTGCAGGGGAGCCCGCGATCGCCCCTGAAGCCCCTCTCTTGGGGAATGGAACAGAGGCGCAGAGGAGAGCCTTCTGCACCTCTCTTCCATTCCCCAAAGAGGAGGCTGCAGGGGAGCCCCGCGATCGCCCCTGAAGCCCCTCTTTGGGGGAATGGAACAGAGGCGCAGAGAGGAGGCCTTCTGCACCTCTCTTCCATTCCCCAAAGAGGAGGCTGCAGGGAGCCCCGCGATCGCCCCTGAAGCCCCTCTTTGGGGAATGGAACAGAGGCGCAGAGGAGAGCCTTTTGCACCTCTCTTCCATTCCCCAAAGAGGAGACTGCAGGGGAGCCCCGCGATCGCCCCCTGAAGCCCCCTCTTTGGGGAATGGAACAGAGGCGCAGAGGAGAGCCTTTTGCACCTCTCTTCCATTCCCCAAAGAGGAGGCTGCAGGGGAGCCCCGCGATCGCCCCCTGAAGCCCCCTCTTTGGGAATGGAACAGAGGCGCAGAGGAGAGCCTTCTGCACCTCTCTTCCATTCCCAAAGAGGAGGCTGCAGGGGAGCCCCGCGATCGCCCCTGAAGCCCCCCTCTTTGGGGAATGGAACAGAGGCGCAGAGGAGAGCCTTTTGCACCTCTCTTCCATTCCCCAAGAGGAGACTGCAGGGGGAGCCCCGCGATCGCCCCCTGAAGCCCCCTCTTTGGGGAATGGAACAGAGGCGCAGAGGAGAGCCTTTTGCACCAGGGGGGCGGAACCGGCGAGAGGGAGAAGGCGCCGCTGGGAGGAAGAGGAGGAAGAGGATGGAAGACGCCGCTGGCGCCCGCTGGCGCCCGAGGCCCGCTGCTGCCCGAGGCCCGCTGCCGCCCGAGGTACGGCTTACTTTCGGGGTACGGCTTATATAAGCCGACCCCTCTGACACCCCCGATACGTCTTACAATCGGGGGTGTCTTATTTTCGGGGAAACACGGTAGGATGGTTTAATTTTATTTTTATTATAATTGTTTAATTTTACTTTGTTTTATTCTATGTTGTGAATTGCCTTGGGTCCCATTGTGAGGAAAAGATGGGGCATAAAATAAATCAATAAATCATATTTTTTCTCAAATTAAATGACACTAAAGGCAATATGTGGAAGCTTTAAAAATCTTGTAAATGTCATTCTACCTTCGGATATGTTCTTGGCAATAATATCTTCAGCTACCAGTAGAGGGATCCACAGGCTTGGTTTTTGATAGCTGCTATGAGGATTGATTGGCTTGACACTTGCCCAGATTTGTGTGATCTGCTGGAACTAAAGTATGAGTAGTTTATTTGGCAAAATAATATGTGGTTGGTACTAAAAAAAAGAAATACTGCAGCTCAAAACACAAGGGATCTAGGAAATTGTTTTCATTTTGCTAGTAAAAACAGATTAGCTGTGGCTCAGTCTCCCATATTTTTAATCTTCTTTATATCTTATAGACTGGGAGTTTTTATTTGTTTTAGCTGAAACTATTCTACAGCAAATGGCTTACTGCAGAAAAACTGTCCCTTGTTTCCAAACACTAGAGGCCCCAAAATGTGATCATTTGGAAATCTTAAGTATAGCCCTTTAAACAGATAGATTGATTTGAATGGCCCATAGATTTTGCTGCTATATTTGAAGCATAAATAAGAGATTAACTGTGGCAAATATGGAACTAGATCCATGTTTTGGGAAGAGGCAGTTCCTTATAAATGAGGAAAATATTCATAGGGAAAATTATTGTCTGTTGCCACCTCAAGTATCAGCATAACCCCTTATTTAAAGCCCCAATGAGCTTTGATGTTGAGAAAATGCATTTATACTCACTCTCATCTCATACATGTTTTCTTGTAGGTGTATTTTTGCACATTGTTGCTGACACACTTGGAAGTGTTGGTGTTATCATATCTGCACTATTGATGCAGAACTATGGTTTAATGATAGCGGACCCTATCTGTTCAATGCTGATCGCTCTTCTTATAGGAGTAAGGTAAGTGCTATACCTTCTTCACATTTTGAAAACTTGGGAACTGGGACAACTAATTTCACAGATCTCATTGTCAACTGCTATAACCATGCAGAACCTGTTAATTTCATTGCTTATTGGGTTTTTTCCCATCTTGTAGTAGTTTGTTTCCATACTTAAAATATACTTTCTCCTGTCAGTAGACAGTCTTTCTTGCACATGTAATTTTGTGTATTTTAGGCTTGTAAAACAGCCTTTCTGACCCACATTGTAGAATGTCTTCCCTGTTTTGTGTGGTTTATATAAGCAATGTACTGTACTACTAAATAGAGCAGAATGGCCTCAAATTCAATGGAGCCCAGCCTGCTGGCACACAGTGTGTAGTCTTCACTGAGCTAAGCTGCCAAACTTCTCATAGAAAGCCGCTTAGTGTCTGTATTTGTCTGCTGAAGCTTCTTGCTGTCATTTTAATAGGACTTCTCAAGTTTAAGCATCTCACATACCAGTGGATATTTGAACCAGAACAGTCTTGAAGGTTCACATTGCTTTCTTGCTATTGTTGCTTTTCAGGATTGATAATGGAAGCTCACAATGTAGCCTACATATTTTTCAGCTGTACAAGAGTTCTTTAGTTGGCAAAATGTGAAGAAACACATTTAAAAAGCAGTTTTAAATGAGGTTAGGATTTTCAACATGTGTTTGCAGTATTCCAGATTGTATACTGGAATCGCACCTTGCTTTAGATAGTGATACAAGTTGAATATCTTTGATCCAAAATGCTTGGAACTAGAAGTATTTTGGATCCCCCCGATTTTGGTATACCTGTATTTGTGTATATTGTATATAATGAGATATCTTGGAGATGGAAGCCAAGTCTAAACGTGAATTTCATTTGTGTTTCCTATATACTTCAACCATATAGCCTCACGGTAACTCTATACAATACTTATAATAACCGTTAAATAAAAAGTTGCAGGTTGATATCCAAAATGCAGTAGAGCAGGATTTTGCAGAGAACACAAGCACATATCAATAAGGGTATTAAAACTAGATAGTTGGCTTTATGTTGATTGTAATTCAATAAATCCTTTTATTTAGTACGGGGAAAACACATTTAACTGTTTCACCTGTCCAAGGCACTACATGTAGGAGTCAAGTACTTTTTCAACTCCTCTCCATTGGCGCCCCCTTGTTGTGGGGGAGAGGCTTGCATACCCTAATGAAGTTGTGAGCTATGCTGGCGGTGGCATAATAGCAGCCGGTAGGGCCTCCCATGCCAGACAGGTCACAACCGAAGGGTCTGACAAAGAGCGTCAACGGGTAGGATGGGCTCTCTAGCCTTTTGGCAACCATCCTAAGAGAAGGAAAACTCTAATTTCAAACCCGGGCAGATGGTGCTCATCTAACCCTGTATGGTCAACCATCTAGAGAAGGAAACTCAAATCAAACCTATGACCTGAGGACCTCGCTGCCACTGTCTAAGCTTGCTAGGCCTCGGCAGACGAACCTTTGGTTTCAAGGGTGAGGCCAGTTCTGTGCACACTGCGCTCCACCAGAAAAATCCATTGCAAAGGCTTGAAGGACACATCCAATTTAGTCATCAACGGGCTTGTAGTAAGTGTGGCATGAGTCCTTCCTGAATCTTCGTTTGCGAAGAAAAGCCAAGAGGAGAAGACTTTTTCAACTATGTCATGCTGGTATCTGTTAAAATTTGGGGGGGGGGGGGGGAGAGTTTTCAATAGGCTGTGCTTGTTAATGTTAGATATATAACATATAAAATTTTACATTACAGTGTACGTTTGTGTCAGTTTGTGCTATAAAACTTCATAATACATAAAATAGTTATTAAAAGAACCTCGCAACATAACTTGCCAATCTATTATATAAATGGGTTCACGTCATGTGATGTATACCTCAAACAAAGAAACCATACAACGCAGAAACACAATAGTTGCCAACAGAAATAGGTCTCAAGCAAGGTACGTTTGTAGCAAAGAAACTTTCCCCCCCCAAAACCTAAAAGGCCCCCAAAACAACGAGTAAAAATAAAACTACATTTACCAGCATCCTCTGGGGCAGCCAAAGACTCACCCAGCCTCTACATTCTGAACAACATGATTGGCTGCCAATAAGGGCGGATTTGCATAACTGCTGCACTGGCCAGCCAACATGAAAATTCCGATCCATAATAAACTGCCAAAACAGAATAAGGAAAAGGCCTGAGCCAATCCCCAACACCAACACCCAAATCACTTCCAACCGAAAATTTACACCCCAAAAAATCACAGACCACGCCCAAAATTGACAGTAAGGCTTCATTAACTTGATTTTCCTAACTAGCCCTCACTTACTGGGAAGCTGTTTACGCTCTAAATTGACAGTAAGACTTCATTAACTTGATTTCCCTAACTAGCCCTCACTTACTGGGAAGCTGTTTACGCTCTGAATTGACAGTAAGACTTGATTCTCCCGACTAGGCCTCAGCTCATTGGACATTGTGTATGGCCTGAATTGACAGTAAGGCTTCATTAACTTACTGTTACTAACTAGGCCTCAGCTCATGGGACATTGTGTATGGCCTGAATTTACAGTAACCTACCTTGGCACACAGAGCCCCGACCATGCATGATGGGACTTGAAGTACCACCATGGAAAATGGGATTTGTAGTACTTCAAAACCCATCATTCCCCACAGACCACTGTGGCCCAGAACCAAAACCAATAAAGACCCAACTTGGCACACCATGCCCCCCATGACCCACACTCCATCCAACTGCAGTTTAGAGGAGGGCACACCGTGGATGATTGGACTTTCTCGCATCTCCTAAAAAGGGCACAGCAATGCGTGCCGGGTACAGCTAGTATATATATAAGCACTATGGGTCTGCTTGTGCAAGAAGGTCATGCTTTGTCATTGAGAGGTAGCACGGCTTCAGCAGCTTCAAACCAAGACAATGACACTGCGCTTTATCAAAACGGAACTTGTTATGAAAGTATAGTTATGCTGACATTTATCTTTAAAGAAATGATCCAAAAGTCAACAAAACACTCAGATTTTGCTGTCATCAGCTTTAGACACCAATGTGTTTTTCAAAGCACAACATTGGTGTTGCGTTGGAAATGGTTAGAAGCCAATATTGCCAGTAAGATTTGGATTTTTCCCCAACAATATGCAATTAATGAAGTTCATTTTCCAGTGGCAGCTTAAACCAAGGCAGAGGTAGAATAGCTAATACACAACCATGTTTCCCCCTTCTCCTCCCAAGTTCTGATCATACATACTTTCTATAGCAGCAAGCAATTTATACTTTATTTTTGCCATGAAACGCCTCACCTGACATGCTACACTTCAAGGAGAAATAAAAGAATCACATGCAGGGAGTTGGAGGGGAATGCAACTTCTCAGATTGTAAGAGAGGAGGCAGGAAAGACCCCTCAACCTTTTATGCAGTTCCTTTAACCTTAAACCACTGAGACAGAAGACTATGGGGCAGAAGGGCACACTCTGTCTAAAATTGAAAGGCATTATGGTTGGAATTTGAAGGCAGCATTAAGGATCCTCATAATTCAAGCACTGAAAATAGTTTTGAGGTAGATTTATTAGGGTTTAAGTTTTTGTGGTTTGTACACCTTTCATGAAATAGTGTGTTGTCATTAATTGGCAGATGAGTCAATTAAAGAGTGGCCTCAGAAGCCACGGACCATGCTAGTGATTGTGATGATAAGGTGGTTTTCACCTTTAATAGTGGGTGGGGGAATCTTTGGTTCACATATTCCTAAAATAACATATAGAACTTCATATATACATAAGCAAACATGTGAGCCATTTATTACAACCACCAAGAAAAGTGCTTATACTGGTACCTAACTTTAGCATACTAATGTTATGAAATTACAGACTTCCTCTATTTTGATTGTGGAGATTGCGTAATGCTGATCAATGTCGACAATATCTTTAGACTAGATCTGAAAACATAGCAGTCATTACATTTTTTCTAATGGCCAGACTTCTACTGGTGCACTATGCTGACAGTTGCATTTTTTCCAGGTTTGCACAGCTGTGTCAAGGAAAGACAGGGAAAACCATTGGTTCGAAGCAACTGTTCCATTAGTGCAGGCATGGGCAAACTTCGGCCCTCCAGGTGTTTTGGACTTCAACTCCCACAATTCCTAACAGCTGTGGGAGTTGAAGTCGAAAACACCTGGAGGGCCAAATTTTGCCCATGCCTGCTCCAGAGTCTGTTTTTTTACTGCTACTTTCATTTACGGCTATTGTGTCTGCTGCCCTTATCCTAGTGCCATTTCATATGTCAGTATAGGTCACTGGATCAACAGAATTCTTGACCCTATAGCAAGGTGGGTAAATCTGGCCCTTCAGGGTTTTTTTAACCTATAACATTAAGCAGAGGCCCTGCTCTCGGTCCTGGCATTTTCACAGGCATGATTGGCGGGGACGAGAGAGAGGGCCTCCTCAGTGATTGCCCCTCAGCTATGGAACTCTATCCCTGGTGAAATTAGATCAGCCCCCTGCCTCCTGTCCTTCAGAAAGATGGTAAAAACTTGGCTGTGGGACAAAGCCTTTGGGATAGTGCAATAAGGTAATAACAGGAAACCATCCAGTATGGCTGGTCTGAGATGGTTTCAACAATTTGATTTTAAAGTGGATACAACTGATTTTAATGTTTGTGTATATTTATAGTTTGTTTTATTCTGGCATTGAATATTTGCCATATATATGTTGTGCTCCGCCCCGGGTCCCCTTTGGGGTGAGAAGTGAGGAATATAAATCCTTTAAATAAATAAATAGATAAATATATATTGTTGGTTTTGCTGCAACACCTAGGAACTGGTCAACAAACTACTGATGAAACACTAGGGATGGTAAATTGGAAGAAGGATATAAGCTGCCTAATAATTGGGCAAAGGAGAGCACTGGATTATTCATTTTTGTGGCATCCTTAATTTACTGCAGGTATGGGCAAACTTCGGTACTTTGGGTGTCTTGGACTTCCAATCAGAAATCCCAGCTAGCTTACCAACTGTTAGGAATTGTGGGAGGTAAAGTCCAAAACAACTGGAGGGCCAAAGTTTGCCTATGCCTGATCTGCAGTGTCCCCCCCCCCCGGTGTCAGGAGTGATTTGAGAAACTGCAAGTCATTTCTGGTGTGAGAGAATTGGCCGTCTGAAGTAGCACTGAAACCTATTTTAATAAAAAGTTTTTTTAAAAAACAGTGAATAAATGTGTTTAAAAACCACTAAATTCATATAATCTTAAAACACAGTAAACTTATTGAAAAGAATAATAGTGAAAAAAAAGCTAATTCTTTGATCGTGAAAAGATACTAATATCTGTGTTAAATGTGGCACTAGTTTACTCTTTATACCCAGGGTGTTGCCATACTGACATTTCTCCCCCCACCCTCGATTTTTTTTGGCTTATGAAGCAATCCCCACTGTTAGTGAAAAAAGAATCTGATTAAAAATAAAATAACATACATTTGATTACAAATGTCATTAAACAATGTGTCACCACAAGGCAAAAATGGTTTTCTAGTAAAAAAAAATCAAATCATACCCTTTAATATACATAATTTTAGTATGTGCAATTGCCTAATTATTATTTATTTTTATGCTAGAATTATTCTATGGAAAGGAAATGATGAAATTCAGCTGGGGCCCATATTAGGTACAGTGTAGGCCAGGGCTGGTTACATTAATTCAAAATAGATTGTTTTCTTTCTTTCTTTTTTTCCTTTTTTTTGCAACATCTATGTCAAACAAATTGCTGACAGTCTTAAATTTCCGTTTGTGGTTTGGATGCAGTATATGTGGTTCTCGTCCACAATCTTCCATCTTTCTCTCCAGTGCTGACCTGATCTTATCCAATTCTGGATATCTTTTACTCCAGTACATTACTATTCATAATTGATGCATGCCGAATCTATTGCTTTGTGCCACAATGTGATATAAATACAAAATTTGTTTCATAGCTTTATGAAGGATTTCTCATGAGACTGGAATTGTGCAAAGTGAGAGTAGGAAGGTGGTATCTCACCTCTCCAGCATGGCCCCTTTGCCACTCATGCATTCAGCAAACGTTTCCAGTGAACAGCTTGCTGTAGTCATTTATTTATTTATTACCTATATTTATACCCCACCCTTCTCCCCCTGAAGGGGGACTCAGGGCGGCCTAACAAAAGCATCATATGATGCTAGCATCATAAAAACAACCACAGTACAATCAAAATATTAAAAATATTGAAACAAAAATTAAAACAATATAGGCTCTCCGAAGTCCATAAAATTTTCACTGTCCATGCAGGACTGCACATATCAATTATCTCCCCACATTTTTGCAGATACTGACTTTTCAGCCCACGGAGGGACATAGTAGTGCTGGTTACAGGGATATTCCAAGAGAGATGTAGCTAGTCATTTTGCACAATTCTAGTTTCAGGAGGAAAACACCAGTTGGAGAGTGCTAATATAAAATACTTAACCAGTATTTTAAATTATGTCATGATTCATAGCAATAGATTTAGCAATCCTATTAGTGTTGGGAAAGGAGCACTTGAGTAGGTCTGTGAAATTCTCTTTTACGCAAGCACTTAAGACCTGGTTTTTTTTAGCAGAGCTTTTGATCTATAATCTGATTTTAATATTTGTTTGTTCAGTGTTTTGTACTTTTATGTAAATCGCCCGGAGCATCCTGGATGGAGGGCGATTAACAAATAATAAACTGATGATGATGATGAATTAGAGATGGGTTTTTATCTCTGTGTGTATATGTGTGCACGAACGTATGTATATATCTATATATCTTCCAAATATATTTTCTTTTATTACCACTTTCACCACTTTTTAGCATTGGTCTAGCAATCCTTTCTTGAGCCAGGAATCATGCTGCCCTCACACTGCTTCAAAATGACAATACAACCTGACTAGAACCAGATGACAACACTATAAAAGGATCCAACCCAGGCCTGATCACCAAGACACAGCTTATAGATGGCTTTAGTGACCTGGCTCAGGTGTAATACTCAACCTATGTTTGGGGCTGCATAAATGAAAATTGGAAGAATACCTTCCACATGATGGTTCCATGCCCTCCCTTCTGATTGATCAAACCCTTAACACCAGGTGATTTGTGAAGGGCTATATTGATAGTGGGGATATAAGCATGCCTGTAGCTCCATCCTGGATATCTCTGCACACGGGATAATCAGAGACCTCCGTATGATGAGGGCCTTAGTGGAGTTGATAACTTTGGTTGATTAAATATGGTCCTAGATCTTCTCTGATGATTGGCAGGGTCCCTTTAGAGATGTTCATGTGAAGCTTGAAAACAGCTTAGTATTGTCAAAACTGGTTAACTGTGACTTAGCCCACAAACCAGACTCCCCATAACATATTTGTCTGAATCACTTCAGTGTGGAGATGAAACATTGCTTTCCCTGGCCTAATTGTCTTTGTCTAGATTAGCTGGCTTGTTAAAATTGCCTCAACATTGCGTACCAGTAGTCATCCATGAAAGCTTCACTCTAGCCTATATATGCAAATCTTATGCAGTCTACTCACGCAGGGCCTTTATTTTCTCTTGCTGTTGTTTTCTTCGGTCTGGAGCAAGTGCTAAGAATAGGAAAGAGAAGTTGAAGTGGGTGGTGTCTCAGAAGAAAATACTTTAGTTTTGCTGTAGTCACATGACTAGTAACTGAAAAAACAATGATCTAGATAAAGAGATAACTTGGCCATACTTTTTATCTGACTCTTAAGTAGGGAATCCAATCTTTCCTTGAATCAACATGGATTATTTCCCAAGTTTTCCCTCACCAAGTAAATTCATTCGATTGGAGCAAGATAGATTGCATGACATGTAGGCGTAAGATCCAACAGGAGCAGAGGGACATTACTACAGTACAGAGAGATTCCAGGTGTTTAGATTCATTTTGGCACCCTTTGGTGTCCTCCTCTTTTTATTCCTGTCTTGTTTGTTATGATGATGTTCCATTACTTTGAATGGGCACAGAATAAAGAACAGGACAAAGTCTTTGGGTATGGGAATAAAGTATAAACACTCATTGCGTGGAGTGATGGACTTTCCTCCCTTCCCCTTACGTTTCATTCCTGGTGCTCTTATTTCAATCTTATTTAATATGATGGAAGAATTGTTCTATTATATTGAACTAAGTTGCAGTTGGGAAGTTTTTGGTGACTTCGCCACTTGAAGATCCAGTACTCTGATACAGTAGATTCTTAATTAACTAGCACCCATGGGGATTAGTATGTAACTGTATAAATGTAATTTTTGGTTGTTTGAAAGTTACTGTTAAAAATAAGCCTAACTAATCGTATTCCCTTTACTATATCATATTATAAACTCTGTACTGACTTGATATTAATATTGAAATATAATGAGTAAAAACAAATAATGACAATCTTATTGTAACACAGTTTTATTGTATTACTAGCTTTACTCGCCACGTGTTGCTGTGGCCAACCTTCCCTCCTTCTTTCTTTTTTTCTCTCCTTCCTTCCTTTGCTCTTTGATTCCTTCCTTCCCTCTCTCTTTCCTTCCTTCCTTCTATTTCTTTCCTTCTCTCCTTCAGTCCTCCTCCCTGCCTCCTTTCTTCTTCTTTCCTTTCTTTCTTTCTCTCTCTCTTCTCTCCTTCTCTCCTTCAGTCCTTCTCTCTTTCCTTCCTTCTTCCTTCTTTCCTTCTTTCCTTTTTCCTCTTTTCCTTCTTTCCTTCTTTCCTTCTTTCCTTCTTTCCTTCTTTCCTTCTTTCCTTCTTTCCTTCTTTCCTTCTTTCCTTCTTTCCTTCTTTCCTTCTTTCTTCCTTTCCTTCTTTCCTTCTTTCCTTCTTTCCTTCTTTCCTTCCTTCCTTCCTTCCTTCCTTCCTTCCTTCCTCCCTTTCCCTTCTTCATTCCTTCCCTATAGACATAGGCCTGAAAAGAGTTGGGCTTCAAGGCAGCACTTGAGAGAGGTGTGTTCCTGCTCTTCATGGTTAGTAAGCTTCCTGCCATGAGATAGGGGGATTGTCTCGTGGCCCCAGGCTGGCAGGGGAGGGGTTAAGTGGAAGTGTGCGGGGCCTGTGGCCAGATGGCCAGCCAACCAGGTCCCCACCATGGCACTTGTAGGCAGTGGCCCAAGCTTGAGGCGTGATCTGAGCCACTTGGGAAATTTCCCTGGATGCTCATGTTAGATGTGACTGACTACCCCCCCCCCCCCCACACACAACCTTTCCTTGTGCCCTTACGTCACCCTCAGGTTTACTCGTTGCTCCTCCCAACTGCCACCGTCTTCAGGGTCACAGGACAGGGGGCCGAACTGCTGTTGGCCAAGGCCGCCCATTGAGGTGCGAATTCGTCCAGTGGTTTTTGTGTTATGTAAATTTCATAAGTGAACATTACATTTTTATTTGTATAGATAAAAACAACTTTGTGAATGCTGTATGCAATTTTAGTTAAATGGCAGTCAATAAACTTTTCAAAATCAACACCACTAACATAAGTGACTCATGGCACACTGGAAGTGGATCCCTTGTGAACAGCTAAGCTTCGGCCTTCTAAAATCATACCAAGTCTTTAATTAATAATAATATAAAATTCTCCCTTTAACCAACTGAGTTGTTAGGGTGTATATATCTCTTCAAGTGAAGAGAGAACAGTCCCCTCCTTTGCTTTGGTACAATAGCAGCAGTATGTGAAAGGGTTGACAGTACCTAGTTTGCTCTGTTGGTCAATTGTTCTGGCGACACTGCTCTGTACATGTCTCACGTGTCCCCTGCTTTCTCACTGTATAGCTGTTCTTAAAGAAATTGTGGGCAGCTTTCGTAAATCCGGGGCCAATGTCTTCCTCTGTAGACATGCAATTTGTTGTACTGGCTGCCAAAGCCACATGTGAAGTCCTCTTTGAGTTTTGATGTTTTGGAAGATTGAGAGGACTTTGGGCGGATAGTTTGTGCAAAATCACTGTTTGTAGAGGCTTCAGAAACAGCCAATGACTGTGTGTTGTATCTACTACTACGGAGGGTCCTTGAGATCAGTACAGAAATAGCCTAAGAGAAGCAGTGACACATTGGCTATCTATTTCTTATCCGCTGCAACAGCAATATGAATAGAAGGTGAGATTTTGTGGACATTTTCTTCCCATGCACTTTGGATGTTTGCAGTGGTATTATAGATCAGGTATGAGTAAACTTCGGCCCTCCAAATGTTGTGGACTTCAGTTCCACCAGCTGTTAGGAATTGTGGCACAGCTGGCTAAGTGTCAGCTGCATAAGATCTCTCTGACCAGTAGGTCATGAGTTCGAGGCCTGCCCGGGTTGAGGTGGGTGCTCGACCTTAAGTGTAGCCTGCTGTCGACCTTTGCAGCCCGAAAGACAGTCGCATCTGTCAAGTAGGAGACAAAGGTACCACATTAAAGTGGGGAGGCAAATTTTGACTGATTTATGAGGCTATTAAAGAACTTCAGGAATCGCTGAGGAATGCGGAAGGAACAACAAAGGGACGCTGGAAAACGCTGAGAGATTAGGAGTGCGTCAGCTCCCCCTGGTGGCCAGAAGTTTGCCTCTGTTTGTCTATATGTCATATGTTCGTCTATATGTCATATGTTGAACTGCATGGATTGTCTGCAAGTATGTGTACTGTAATCTACGTGGGGCTGCCTTTGAAGACAGTTCGGAAATTACAACAAGTCCAGTGGGCGGCAGCCAGATTACTAACTGGAGCTACATACAGGGAGCATACCACCCCCCTGTTGTGTCAGCTCCACTGGCTGCCTGTCCACTTCCGAGCTCAATTCAAAGTGCTGGTCTTGACCTATAGAGCTCTATACGGTTCTGGCCCAGCTTATTTGTCCGAACGCACCTACCGCTACGTCCCACCTCGTAATTTAAGATCATCCAGGGAGGCCCTGCTCTCGCTCCCGCCAACTTCTCAAATGCGGCTGGTGGGGACGAGGGAGACGGCCTTCTCAGTGGTGGCTCCCCATCTGTGGAATGCGCTTCCTAGCGACATACGATCAATTCCATCCCTCCTAACATTCAGGGAAAAAGTAAAAGCCTGGCTATGGGACCAGGCGTTTGCACACTAGCACAAGGCAGCATTTTAGACTGGATTTTAATGGAAGGTTGATGAATAGGGCTCAATGCTTTTTATGGACGGAACACTGTGGTTTTTGTTTGTTTGTTTTTGTTTGTTTGTTTAACTTAAATGAATGTGTATGATATGTTGATGTAATTGTATTTCAATATATTTTAATGTGTAATGTTTTGGGGGGTTTTATACTGTGTTTTACTGTGTTGGCATCAAATTGTGCCTTTTTGGAAACTGCTCTGAGTCCCCCCTCGGGGGTTGAGAATAGCGGGGTAAAATGCCGGAAATAAATAATAAATAAATAATCCGCTCTGAGTCCCCTTCAGGGTGAGAAGAGCGGAATATAAATAAAGTAAATAAATAATAAGTCCAAAACACCTGGAGGGTCGAAGTTTGCCCATGCCTGTTATAGATCCTTAAGTTT
This sequence comes from Anolis apletophallus, assembly GCA_030556195.1. Taxonomy (NCBI): domain Eukaryota; kingdom Metazoa; phylum Chordata; class Lepidosauria; order Squamata; family Anolidae; genus Anolis; species Anolis apletophallus. The sequence goes on from JARBWK010000005.1 coordinate 126,423,745, forward strand.
CTTTTTAGGAGCCTAGTCTGGAGGAACATTTCTTTAGTTGTTGCCTCTATTTCTGGTAAACTTGCCCTAACAATAGTTCTCCCACTTTCCTGGAAGCCTTTTAAATAACATTGCCTGTGTTTTCTCCGAGATGATGCAGTGCTAGAAAACAAAGGACAGTTGAAGTGTATGCTATCTTCTGACTATGTTTATGAGGGTAAGGTGCTGTAGATGATTGGATATAATCCAACATTCATCATCCCTCCACAGTTGAGGTATACCTCAAACTGACAGAATTTATGATTTTGCAAGGAGCCACTTTCAAGTTTAGGTTGATCTGCTTTGTACATGTAATGAGAACTTGGCATGTCATATCTGGACACTTACTAGAAGGTGACAGTGAGCAATTAATATTTAATGGAAAAAAATTCGAAATTGATTTCTTAGGCCTTTATTTGGAGTGGAAAGTTCATTGGTCTGGCTTGTGCCTCATATTCGGCAAAGGACTAAGCATTTCTTTAATATGTGCTCTGCTTGATGCACTTCTAACCACTGACCAGCTGTCTTCTAAGCCCTTGCAGTATGACGGCTTGATACAATTTTCTCCTTCTGTGGTGACATTTCACCACAAATTTGGAATAAAAGCTTATGAGGTCATCTAGCAAAGTTTTCTGAGGTTCCTTATACACTGATGAGTCCATAGCTTTTAAAAACAAAATCCTGGAACCTTGTCTCCCACTTCTCTTAAATCTCATTCCAAGGCCTGTTATATGGGTCTTGCTCTTAACATGGCTTTGCGTGGGACGTAATGTGTGTTGTGGGATGGGGTCTGAGGGTAATAGAGATACTTTGCCCGCCATCAAATCTAAGCATATCTGGTTTTGGCATAGCTTTTATTGGGTTTTCCAAGCAGTACAAACAGCAGATTTTTAAAACACTAAACTCCGTATAAAAGACTGTGGCTGTTAGGTTAGTGATCTGGCTTATTTGTTTTGTCATCAAACATATCTCTCATCTGTGGAAGATTTAAATCTGTGGAAGATTTAAAGGCCTAGAGAAAAGTGAAGGGGCAGCATACTAATTCATTTTGTTGTCTCAAGAGTCCTCAAGAGTTCCAGGATGTGACCATGGCAACAACTACTTCATGACCACCTCTAAAATGTAGTGCGTTTTCCCCACTCTAGTTACTATACATTATGCAGGTTTTAAAATAGTTCTGAAAGTAATCCTTCCAATGAAGAAATGTGTACTTTCATTAAATATATAGTTGTTCTTATTTAATCATCTATCTATTATCTATCTGTCTATTCTATTCTATCTATCTATCTATTACATATAATAAAAGTCAGTGTTTGCGGGCGGTGGTGTGGCCGAGCGACCGAGCGGAGGGAGGAATATGTGCAAGCGTTTCGATTGGCTGCCACTGTGGGATTATTTTCATAACGGGCTTTGATTGGGCAGCCTCAGAACTCCAACATTCTACGGCCCCAGACAGAGGGGATTGGTTGCCACTGAAATGGTATTTGCATAACGTACTCCGATAGGCCAGCCACATTCCACCATTCCAAGGTGACTCAGAGGGAAAAGGAAATGCCTCAGGCACTCACCAACTGCGGCCCACAGCAATGACGGATCACGACCAAACTTGGCAAACAGGGGAACAATGGCCCACTTCACAACCTGGTGTGGTTTAGGGCAGGATGGGCCACGAATGATGGGATTTGCAATACATTCACCTCATACACTTCCAAAACAACACTGTAGCCCCTAAAAATCACATACCATGCCCAAACGGCCCCAGACAGAGGGGATTGGCTGTCACTGAAATCGTATTTGCATAATGGACTCCGAATGGCCATCCACATCCCAACATTCTAAGGTGACTCAGAGGAAAAAGGAAAAGCCTCAGTCAGTCATACACTGTGGCCCACAGCAGTGACGGATCGGGACAAAAATGGGCAAACAGGGGCCCAATGGCCCACTTCACAACCTCGTGTGGTTTAGGGCAGGATGGCCCACGAATAATGGGATATGAAGTACCTTCGCCTCATTCACTTCCAAAACAACACTGTAGCCCCTAGACATCATAGACCAGGCCCAAAATTGACCACAAGGCATCCTTAACTTGATTTTCCTGACTAGGCCTCAGCACATGGGATATTGTTAGGCTCTCTCAACTTGATTTTCCTGACTAGGCCCCCGGGACCCGCAGTACCTTCACTAAGTTCTTGAGACCACTGCAAGCCACATAAACATCTAATAGGAACCAACCTTGGCATACAATGCCTTCCTCAAATAACCTGGGCACCACCGGGTCCTCAGCTAGTCTTAACATATTTGTGGAACAGATAAAAAGTTTATAAGGCCGCTACCAGGTGTTTTGCACTGGTTCTTTATTACATAAAATATATAAAGAAGGAAGTCAAAGTTTGCACATGTTTCTCTTTACATACTCCAGAACAGGCTCGCTTTTTTAACCCTTTACAATTTTATTTATTTATTCATTTAAATTTTTTGTACCCCGACCGTCTCACCTCCATGGAGGGACTCAGACTGGCTTTCAGCAAAATTCAATGCTATACAAATTTAAAACATCTTAAAACAGCATATTAAAATACATAAAAACAGAAATACATAAAAACCACATTGCCATTAAAACCACATTCAACTTGGTCTATAAAAGTGGTCACTCATTTCAGATTGAAATCAATCTCAGCTTATTCTGGGAAAGCCTCATTCCACATCCAAGTCTTCACTCGCCTCCGGAAGGACAATAGGGAGGGGGCAGATCTAATATCGCTTGGGAGGGATGCAATTAATATGTACAGATCAATTTTCTTAAAGATGCTGATGTGAATTGGGAAGTCTTTACTTTTATCTATTTTGGATAGTATAGTCCCCATACTGAAGTTAAAGAAATTCTAGTGTTCTGGACAGTTAAATGATGTGTGTTTGCTGTTTAAACCTTTCAACATGGAAATGTTATGTCTCTTCTGGTGCAGTGATATTGTCACTTTTACAGTTAGCAGGAGAAGCCCCTAATTGCTTCCAAATGTTCACTGCTAGAACTCTACTAGAGTCCCTGGATTCCCTTATTTCAAGAAATGCAAAGCTGGCTGTTTTTGACAAGTCATTTCATTATGTCTGAACCAGTCCCTACTAATTTTGTTTTATGGTTGTTCCCCTCACATTCTCCACCCACTGCTTAGTATCTTGGATCATAAGGAAAACATTTCTGAAACCAGATAAAAACGCAAGAATGCTGTTTGTGTTTCTTACGAATTTGTATGACTGTTGTAATTACTGTTGTAAGTGATGTTAGGCTGCAAGAATCAACAGTGATGTTTTAGATCAACATCATTTCTGCCTTGTAGACTTCAGAAAGTGGCATAGTATCTTTTTCCAAATCTTGTAGCTATGTCTAATTCAATTTTTTGGCACAGCAGTTAAAGCCTTTTCTTTTTTCTTGATTTTAAGAGTGCAAGGAATACTGTTTGGGAGTGTTTGGGATGAATGTTTGTATCTGCTTTTTAAAATGGGGGGAAGCTTGTGGATCATGAAGAGACGTTGGAGGTATATACGTAAGTCTGGATTGTGCTTTTTTCATCCCAGCCGTACCTGAAGTTTTTCCTTTCATAGCCATCTCTTAGAAAGTGCCTTTGTTACTTGTGAGCTTTAGGCGCTTATTTGTGTGCCCCTCCCAGCACTTTTGTTCTAGTAAATAGTGCATTTTCCATTTTTAAGGTGTAGCTATTAGTATCTTGACTTAAGCTTATGGATGGGAGAAACCTCATAGTCACACATGCAGTTAGCTCGCTGTGCCTTTGTTAGAATGTGTACCAAACTGTAGATTTTCTACTAAGTGTTTACTATTTCATCACATCCAGGAAACTATGGTTAAAGTCTTAGGAAGAAGTCAAAACATGGTTTAAAGGGGGCTTAATAGTTGATGGTGTCCTATTAACATTTTTCCCCCGTTCAGATGAAATGGGAAAATATAGCTAGTAGAATACTTACTGGCAAAGTAAATTAAGATCAAAGCAGCTTTCTTATATTTAGCCTTTTAAACTGATATATGATAAAGTTACACATGCTCTATAACAGTGAGAAGGAGCTAGATATATGCTATATAGATATATTATCTATATATTATGTACTGTTTCATGTAGTCCTTTTTCATCAAACTACCTCTGGACTGGTTTGCATTTTGAGCGACATAGATTTAAATACATAAATACAACCCATAATTTTGATAGCTAGTACTCCATCAAGTCTACTTTGAAGGGATAGTAATAGTACTGAAGAGGAACATGGAAGATCTTCCTTGCTGCACCAAACTTTCACTTTGGGAATGTCAACAATATTTGTTGTAACAGGATGCAATTACATCCATTTTTTCTGCCATTGTTATCGTTTATGTGAAAACTTAGGACTTCGGGGATATTTTGTATACATCGATCCTACTAACTGTTAGATGATGTTGCATACTTTCAGTAAAACCATAGGTATAACCTATGGCATGTTTATTTCCCTCAAAGTTCAATTTCAAGGTTGACATTGTGTCCATGGCTGGCAATTGGACCAGTGCCCATAGTTACGTTGCCATAATTCCCAGGGCAACACTTCATTTTGTTGGGTCATCATGCTGCTTAGTGAAAAATCATCTCATGAGCTTGGTCTGAACTTTGTATTCTGTTTTGACTGCAGGATCCTCTTTGAGCATTTTGATCAGATTACTTTCTGGGGGGGAAACTTGTTTCTAACTCTATGAGAATCATCCCCAAATCTGTCTTGCTGATGCAAAAGCTTTGTCTGAAGCTTAGTCATCTCCCAAAGAGTTACATTAAAACATTGTGATCTGAGAGGAAGAATTGTATTCTATTGACAGTGTATTCAGCACATTATTTTTCACGTTCATGTAGCTGACTAATGAATTGCTACTAGAATATTGCAGTACTAACTTCAGTGGACAGTTGTTACAGTCTTCATTTTGGATTCAGATACCTTGCGGTTTGTGTTCATAATACCTAAACACAGTTTAATTAACTATTGTTTTAAAAGAAACCACATTCCAAGAATTTTGTTTAAATGGATTCAGAATAGGAACATACAAAAAGTTTATTTACACTCGTTTAAGTTTGTTTTTTGGTGGTGAGGGATGTATCTTTTTTATATTCTTTTATTCCACTGATTTGAAAAAGGAATTTGTCTTCATCTGTTCTTTGGGTAAATCCAGGAACTTAATTCTAACATATTCAGCATTTTTTTGCATTGTATTTTTAAAAGAATGCAGGCTATTCATCCACTTTTTAAAACCTTTCTAGTGTTGTTCCACTTCTGAGAGAGTCCATTGGGATTTTGATGCAGCGAACTCCTCCCTCCTTGGAAGGGACTCTGCCTCAGTGCTATCAAAGGGTAAGTTCATTTTCTTTGATTTAAAAAGCATTCCTAGATTACAGAGCAGCAAAAGTGTACAATCTGAAGGATAATTTCCCCTTGAAGATACTTGGCACGTTTTCCTAATACATGAGCAAAAAATAACATGTCATAACAAAACTAACATGCTGATGAGATAGATTTGTGTTCTTGTATAATGTCTGCCCTGGTGGTGCAGCGGGTTAAACCGCTGAGCTGCTGAACTTGCTGACTGAAAGGTTGGAGTTTTGAATCCAGGAAGTGGGATGAGCTCCCTCTCTTAGCCCCAGCTTCTGACAACCTAGCAGTTCGAAAACATGCAAATACGAGTAGATCGATAGGCACTGCTTCAGTGGGAAGGTGTTCTATGCAGTCAAGCTGGTCACATGACCTAGTCATGCAATGGCTCGTGTGTTTATTTATTTATTTAATTTATTTATTCGATTTATACACCGCCACTCCCCAAAGCTCGGGGAGGTTCACAAACAAAGGAGATAAGGAATAAAATTTAAAACAGTTTCAATTTAAAATTCCATTACAATTCGAAAGCCTGCTGGAACAAATGGGTTTTGCAAGCCTTCCGGAAGGCTCCCGGGTCGCACAGTGCTCAGGTCTCTGGAGGGAGAGCATTACAGAGTGTAGGGGCAAGGATCGTAAAAGCCCTTTGCCTGGTAGCTGTCAGGCAATAACTCTTTAGGCCAGGAATTTCTAAGAGATCTTGGTCTTCAGAACGTAGTGATCTCTGGGGTTTGTATGGGATAAGGCGATCCCTCAAGTACACTGGCCCCAGACCATATAAAGCCTTGAAAGTGTTGTGTTGTGTCTCAAACATCCCTCACTATACTATACAATAGCAATAGATGCTGGAAAAGAATATCATATCCTTTATAGCAGGGGTGCCCACACTTTTTCAGCATGCGAGCTACTTATATTAAAACCAAGTCAGAAAGATCTACATACCTCCTCAAGGCTGGAGAGGGGAGGGGGCGGGGTGGGGCTTGGCCAGAGGGGGCGGAGCCAGGCCGCCCCAAGCCCTGTTCCCTCCCCTCTGGCTTTGGAGCTCCCAGCAGCTTTTCCAGGCTTGAGGATGGCAATGCCAAGCCAATGGTGACATAGCTAGCACAAGGCTGGCTTGGCACTGCCATCCTCAAGCCTGGAGAAGCTGCTGGTAGAGTGGAAGCCAGAGGGGGGTGGAGCCAGGCCGTGCCAAGCCCCGCCCCCTCCCCTCTGGCTTTGGAGCTCCCAGCAGCTTCTCCAGGCTTGAGGATGGCAATGCCAAGCCAGTGGTGGCATGGCTAGCACAAGGCTGGCTTGGCACTGCCTTCCTCAAACCTGGAGCAGCTGCTGGGAGTGCCGAAGCCGGGGAGGGGGCGGGGCTTGGTGCAGCCTGGCTCCGCCCCCTCTGAGAAGCACCCCATCTGGCTGGGATCGACTTCCTTCGGTCCCGGGATCGACTGGTCGATCGCGATTAACTTCCTGGGCAGCCCTGCTTTATAGAAATCTCAGAATACCAGTTTAAAATATTTGGCCACTTTCTGTACTCTTAAATCAGCAATAGAAGATTGACATATGTGATTCACATACTCCCTGGTTTCAATATCGACACCATTTCTCACTTTAAGAGATAGCATCTTTCCTGCTTCTGTTAGCCAAAACGATCATGGTAAGATCGCATTTCCAAAATTTAGTATTGCCAATTTGTATAAATTCAAAAGGCCATAACTAAGTTATACTGTATGTGCTCTAACAGCATGAAAGCTTATTTAGACCATGAAATCATACATCCAAATGATGTTGGACTACAACTCACAGCATTCCTTGGCATTGACTATACTGGCTAAAGCTGAAGTGAGCTGTCAGTCCAATGATATGCTTCCCACACCTTAATGGTATGACCGGATATCTGGTTTTTTGGAGGAAAGTTAAAGAAATGTCTCTTTCCCCAGAATAGATTTCAAATTGTTATTTACAATCTTGGGGAGAGAGTGAAATGTGTTTCTGCTTATTTAAGGTGCTGCCATATTAAGTTGTTCACATTGTATTGGAAAAAGTACATACATGTACATCTTGGTGTGGCTATTTTAGATAATAGATTTTTAAAAATAATTTTGAAAGAAGGCTAATCACCACCTTTCTATTTTAGGTTCAGCAATTGCAAGGAGTTTACAGTTTAAATGATCCCCATTTCTGGACCCTTTGTACTGATGTTTACATAGGGACTCTGAAACTGTTTGTAGCTCCAGATGCTGATGCCAAGTGGATTCTGAGCCAAACTCACAATATTTTTACTCAGGTATGATACACACACATATATATGTTCTTTTTTGGTCTTGGTCACCTATGAAAATGAGTGCGTACAAACTGTTCAGTGTATTTGGAACCTGGTAAAGCTCTTACATAAGTACCGAGGCTAAGGCCGGCCAACCTACGGCCCGCGCGACCGGATATGGCCCGGCAGCCGATTCTGTCCGGCCCGGGAGAAGGGCGTCGGGGGCGGGGCCAAGAGGAAGGGGTGCCGCTGCCGCCATCCCATTGCGGGCTCTGTGGGGCCTGTGTCGGCAGACAGGCCAGAGGAGCGGCGGCTTTGGAGTGCCTGACATCCCTCGAGGTGATCCGGGCCTGCAGCGGGAGGACTCGGCGACCTGCGGGGGCTGATCGCCCTGGCGACCCGGAAGACTTGATCGTCTTCCGGGTCGCCAGGTCGAATAAATCACCTCAGATCGCCGACTGCTCCCCCTGCAGGCCCGGATCGCCTCCAGGGATGCAGGCACTCCATAGCAGGGCAATCAGCTGGGGAATGGCTGGGGGCGAGAGCGGGCGGAGGCCTGCAGCCTCTGATTGCCTGCTGCTCTGCTGCTGCGGCGGCTGGGTCCGCTTTGCTATCCTCTGGGCTGGGGCCATTGGGCCATTAAATCTTGGGATCCTTCCTCTCTTGAGGATATCAGCCTTCATCTTGGTTCGCACTTTGTCTTCTTGAATTTAGCTAATTTTATTTTAGTGGTTTTTATTATTATTGTATAATAATTTTATAATAACATAATAATATAATAAATAATATAATATAATAATGTTATATTATAATATTTATTATATTATTATAAATAGTAATATAATAAGATATTAATACTAATAATATATGAATATTTCTTGATATATTAATACGTTAATATTAATGATGTGCAATAAATAGTAAATAAATAAATAATGTAGATTAGAATGTAGTTCAGCCTTTAGGTGTGGCCCTCCATAATATTTTTTGGCTCTCGTGTGGCCCCTTGGAAAAAATAATTGCCCACCCCTGATTTAGGCGGTAATCCAACCTATTCTATATCATACCAGAAGGCTTCCCACCTAAACCCTAAAAACTGTAGTTTTTTGAGTGCTATTGCCCTTGACCATTTAGGAATGGAAAATGCCATGTTTTCAAAAAGTCTTTCTTTCTAGACATTTTTTCTTCAAACATGATTCCCTTGCATCACGTGTCTTTAAAAATTTGACAAATTTATTTGAAGGAACTTCCTACATTTCTGCATTTCTTTGTGTGGAATAGTTCTACCCTTTTGGTGTTTATTTGTTCAGTTGCGTCCGACTCTTTATGACCTCATGGACCAGCCCATGCCAGAGCTCCCTGTCGGCCGTGGCCACCCCCCAGCTCCTTCAGAATCAAACCAGTCACTTCAAGGATACCATCCATCCATCTTTTTCCTTCCATTTCCCCCAGCATCATTGTCTTCTCCAAGCTTTCCTGTCTTCTCATGATGTGGCCAAAGTACTTCATCTTTGCCTCAAATATCCTTCCCTCCAGTGAGCAGTCGGGCTTTATTTCCTGAAGTATGGACTGGTTTGATCTTCTTGCAGTCCAAGGCATTCTCGGAATTTTCCTCCCAACACCACAGTTCCTTCACTCAGCCTTTCTTATGGTCCAGCTTTCACATCCATAAGTTACTACAGGGAATACCATTGCTTTAACTATCTGGATATTCATTGCCAGTGTGATGTCTCCACTCTTAACTATTTTATCGAGATTGGTCATTGCTCTCCTCCCAAGAAGTAAACATCTTGTGATTTCCTGGCTGCAGTCTGGTCTACCCTACAAAGAGTGATTCTCATCGTAGTCTTTTGCCCTGAGACTTTTGGGTGTTGGTGCAAGAAATCAAGACATGTTAAAAGTCTTAAAAGTGGCACCCTGATCTTTTATTGCTTAGTTTCTTTAGTATTAAAAGATGCTTTTCACAGTTGAACAACCATTGAAGTGCTTTGTCCTTTAGTATCCATGAAGAATTCCAAAGTCCAAGAAGGAAAATGAGAATGAACCACTAGTCACTTGGCATTGGATGGGTGCATGTAGTTAAGGGTTCTCTTGTGGTATTGGATACCAAATGTTGCTGTGATTCAGAGGCAATTACTTCCATTCAATTATTGACTTTTGATTTAAGGAATCATCTGCAACTCACATGAGTTCTGCTATTGCAAATCAGCCTACCAAAAATGGGATATGAACATTTCTGTCTGGAATATTTGTCGCAGTACACATTACGTAGTTGTGCCTTCCTACATCTAAGACATTGAAGATGTCTTTGCATAGATAACTAGCGGATAATTTATATTACTATTAGAAAAAACCTTTATTGCATCAGGGCACTGGCAACCTCTGGTTTGAGCAGGATATCTACTCCAGCCCAAAATCAAGTGGAGGGCCCACAGTTTGAATCAGACTGCATGTGAAGGTTGTGATTAGCTCTCCTGACACTTATATTAATATTTTAAAGCAGCTGTGAAGGTGATTTTGACTGGAATAGATGTGTTTTGTGTTGTGTATTAGCTTATGGTGGACCTATTTAATAACTATTACATTTGCAGATGTAGTATGATTGTCAAATTGAGATCTAAAGAACGATGACGCTGCAATTGGAAGTCGATTTAATTAATGAGACGCTGATACTGTGTTTTTAACGTTGAATGCTAATTTGTATATGTTGGAATTGTATTGTATTGATAATTGTTGATATGTTTGTCTTAAGCAGTTTTTGCTGTTGTACACCGCCTCGAGTCGCCTTCAGGCTGAGAGAGGCGGTCTAGAAGCAAAGTAAATAATAATAATAATAAATATTACATACATTTAATTTAAATCACTTTAATATATTTGCATTATCCAATTGTCCTATATGTTTTAGATTGTTCAAATTATTTTTTATTGTTTCAAATTTTAAATATTTTCAACTAATTCAGTTGTAAGCTGCTCAGAATAGGATGGGATATAAATATTTTGATGATGGTGCAGCTTCTGAATTCCTTCATCCTGTATGGCTATGTTTTCTTGTATTTGAAATGGGATATGTTTAGGATGTGGAATGAGATAATGTCTTAGGTATGTTTTCTGATTCAGCTCTTTCTTATATTACAGGCCGGAGTGAGACAGCTATACGTACAAATTGATTTTGCCGCTATGTAGCAAATATCATGGACGTTCCCTTTGGACCAAAGTTTTTATTAGTGCTGTTATGATTCAAAACATTGTACTTCTTTGAAACAGAGACCCTTTTTCTCTCTGCAGCTGTCCAAAAATGGAATACCTTTCGGCTAGATGAGAAGGGCACCGTCCTGGACTAGTTGGGCTTGACTTTCAGCCCCAAACTTTTGTGGATTATTTGCTGCGTTTGTTCCTGCAGCAAACGTAATAATAATGTGGTACTGCAATCATTGGTTATGCTTTTTGTGAAGCTCCTGAAATTACTGCTCATTCCCATGAAGCCAGTGTTACACAGGGGGAGGGGGGCGCGCACGGATAAAAACAAAATTTAATTCTGTTTATAATGTCACAGTGCTTTGACATTCTACAACGTAACTGTATCTAAGACTGTTTGTACTTTGCAAACTTTATGAACCAAACCATATTGGGTTTTCTGAGTGCCTTTATATCAAAATATCTGTCAGCACAGATATGAAACATTGGGTTTTTTTAATTATTATTAATGTTCGTGGCTTTTACTTGTCTCCAGGAGGATTCTTGCTTTGTGGATGGTGTGATGGTGTATGCTGGATACCCTTTTAATCATTACATTTTGGACTTCCATGGAGGCGATTCTTCAATTTTACAATACAGAGGAAAATCATTACACAAACCTTGTTTACATAATACTTTCACTACCATAAAGTGAATCTTATACTGTCAGTAATCAGAAATTACTGTATATGGCCATTTTGCTAGAAAAAATGCAGAAATGTGGTGCTACCACTTGATATCTCCTTATTTTTATTCTGTTGTCTGCAGACTTGTCACAAGTTTTTATGATGTCCTTGAAAGGAAGGGTGTGCTTTCCTGTAATGCCTCCTCTTGGTTTTGTCAGCTGATTTGGTAGCTGGCAGATTAACAGGGGAATGGAAATTTTTATATTTCTGTCAACAGAACATCCAAAATTTTAGTACAGATTCCACATCCATAATTAATATTTAGAAGTAACTTGGTCTTATAATCCTGTGAATATTAAAACGGAATATTTCTTCAGAAATCTCGTCAGAAAAACACATTCATTTTTAGTGCTCTTTATCATGGAACATAAATGAATTTGCTGATCATTCTCCCATATTTAATATTTGAATTTGTACTACATTGTAAGAGGGTCCCCAACATTTTTCAGGAAAATCTTATGATGTTTAATCATCAGAGCCAGTATTGCAGTGTATCATGTATTGCTCAGTAACCATTGGTCTTAAAGCCATCATCATCTTCCATTTTCTGCATTAATGGGGTTCTTTGTAGGCATCATAAGTTATAATACAGCAGTAGTTCTCAACCTGTGGGTTTTAGGCGTTTTGGCCTACAACTCCCAGCAACCCCAGCCAGTTTACCAGCTGTTGGGATTTCTGGGAGTTGAAGGCCAAAACATCTGGGGACCCACAGATTAAGAACCACTGTAATATAGGGTATTTCAAAAAGATGGACCCAATTTGCAATTTCTATATCTTTGCAATGAAACTCTTACCTCTGTGAAAAGGTGGGGCATAGGGTTTCAAAAGATTAATGCGAGATCCCTCTCCTAGCACACAAGCAGCCCCTGGCCTCAGTCATTTGTAATATGGCGAACCCACAACACAAGACCTAATGAAATGTTCTCCATTTGCACGGTTATTTTTTAGATTTGTTTCTGGCTCAAAGTGGTTAGTAAAATTCGGTAACTCATTAAACCGTTTGTAATATTTTGTGTGATTCTAACATGTTGCCATTGTGAAATGTACTGGGTCAGTCATTTTGAAAAACCATGTAATTTCTGGGAGTATCTGAAAGGACTGATGTAAGTTTAAGGTCTCCCTTAGTATCACCGGTAAATTCATCTCCTTTATCAAAACTGAAATATGTGATGGAAAGTAATTTCCATTTTTACTAACCAGAAAAACCAAAAGTACTGGTTACATTAATAGAAACTACTCCTCCATCTTTAACTCTCCTCCTCCTCCAATGCATTTTGCACGGACCTTTGTGGTGTTAAGGTTGCTTACTAGAAAATGAAAATTGGTGTGAACATGGAAAATCGTTTCCCAATATAAAGTTTTTAATTTTAAGTGGGGAAAGAACTTTTAGCTACTTAAAGGTTGAGTAGGTATCAGCTATGCCTAAAATGGAAGTGTACTTTCTCTGCAAAAAATGACTCTAATGCAATGGTTCTCAACCTGTGGGTCCCCAGATGTTTTGGCCTTGAACTCCCAGAAATCCTAACAGCTGGTAAACTGGATGGGAGTAATGGGAGTTGTAGGCCAAAAATCCCCGGGGACTCATAGGTTGAGAACCACTGCTCTAATGTGAAGTTTCTGTTTGTCTTGGAATTATGCTTTCTTATGTTTCAAACTCTTGTTGGTTCTTAATGGACGTTTAATTTCTAACCCACACTTTCTTTTGCTTAATTTAGAAATGCCAGTGTTTGGATACAAAGCACAGACTCCAAAGATATGTTTTGGCCGTATATTTGCATTTGTACCTAGGATGCATTTGTCTTTTGGGAACAAAGGAACCCAGAATATCACCATGCTGCTAGTTCCCATGGTTTCTTGGATTAGTACAGTGGTTCTCAATCTGTGGGTCCCCAGATGTTTTAACCTTTAACTACCAGAAATCCTAACAACTGGTAAACTGGCTGGGATTTCTGGGAGTTTATTTTATTTATTTATTTGCATCATTTATATCCCACCCATATTAGCTCAGGGCGGCGAACTATCGGCACAATTTGATGCCATTCTAAACATACATCTATCAAATAGAAACATACTATAACAATATCTAAAACATCAAAACATTAAAACAATGAACCATAAAAAATTGTAGGCCAAAATTCCTGGGGACCCACAGGTTGAGAACCACTAGATTAGTATGTCAAAACGTGGGCATTTTGTGAAGTGCAGTTCAGTGCAGTTCAACAGCTCATTGGACTTTAAAAGTTTTGGAAACATTTGTGCCATTCTTCACATACAACAGTAAACTCATTTCCCCACTTCACATTTAGATCTTGCTGTTTATTACTTGTAGGTAAAACTTCATAAAACCAGTCCCTTGTTATGTGAACTGACCCTATGTCAGACCTTTGCTTTATGTTACAGGGCAAAGGTTTCTAAGGCTTGTATCAGCATGTGACAAAACATTGGGTGTGGCTGCCTGTGAGAGAATGTACATTGCTTAACCTTTAAAATAGTATTTAATTACCAAAAGGCTCAACCCTTTTTGCAAGTGGGTAGTCCTTTATGGTTGCGAACTACTTTCCACCTTTTAACAAAAATTTTAACTCCTTTTAATCATACTTTGCCAAATGTGGAGATTTGAAATTTCCTTTGACCTAACATTGGCATCAGAGATTAAATAGGATTGAAGTGAGTTTTCCAAGGTGTATGGCTATGTTCCAGAAGCATTCTTACCTGACATTTTGCCTGGATCCATGGCCGGGGTGCATTAGGTAGATCGCGATCGACTGGTCGATCCCAGGACCGAAGGAAATCGATCCCAGCTGGATGGGCGATTCTGAGGGGGCGGAGCCCTGCCCCTCCCTGTCTTCAGCGCTTCCGCAGCTTCTGGAGGCAGGGGGGGGGGGTAATACCAAGCCAGTAGTGGCTATCTATGCCACCACTGGTTTGGCATTACCCTCCTCTTGCCTCCAGAAACTGTGGAAGCGCTAAAGCCAGAGGGGGTGGGGGCGGAGCCAGACCGCGCGAAGCCCCACCCCCTCCTCCTTCAACGCTTCCACAGCTTCAGGAGACAAGAGGAGGGTAATGTCAAGCCAGTGGTGGCATAGATAGCCACTACTGGCTTGGTATTACCCCCCTCTTGCCTCCAGAAGCTGTGGAAGCGCTAAAGCCAGAGGGGGGAGGGGGCGGAGCCAGGCTGCACGAAGCCCCGTCCCCTCCCCTTCCTTCAGCGCTTCCACAGCTTCTGGAGGCAAGAGGGGGTAATGCCAAGCCAGTAGTGGCTATCTATGCCACCACTGGCTTGGCATTACCCTCCTCTTGCCTCCAGAAGCTGTGGAAGTGCTGAAGGAGGGGCGAGGGCAGGGCCAGAGGGGGGAGGGGCGGGGCCAGGCCATGCGAAGCCCTGCCCCTTCCCCTGCTCCGCCCTGCTCCTCTCTCGGTAGATCTTTCAGACTTGGTTTTATTATAAGTAGCTCGCATGCTGAAAAAGTGTGGGCAGCCCTGATCTACGGCATCTATGGCAGGTAACCGCTGAGAATGCCTACCATAGATGTGGGTGAAACGTCAGTAAATAATGCTTCTGGAACATGGCTATACAGCCTGGAAAACTCACAACAACCCAGTGATTCCAGCCATGAAAGCCTTTGACAACACAGAGAGTAAACAGATACACTCCTTTGACACCATCTTAGATTCTGTGCAGCAGGGATTTTATCCAACACACAAGCGTGCAAACTTGCTTGTAATTCTCAGGCTACACCTTCAGTTTAGGAAAAAGCGGTATCTCAAAGTGGGACCTTATTTTTAACCAAGCTTTGGCGCAAAACATAAAGGCAAACTGCCCTTTTATAGTCTGTGTACTGAGATTGGTGAGCTGTACTTCATTACAGGGTTGGCCCACTTTCTAGGGCAGATGCTGCTGCAGATGGTAACAACCATGGCAATGAAAGTCCTTTCTTAATAAATTGAGCATTGTAGTGCATTTTGTATACTCTACAACAGGAATGGTGACTGCCAGAGGCTCTGGCGTTGCATTGGCTTTCTGTGAACCTCAGATATTTAAAAAGTAAACTCCGAAACATTCTTGCCATGTTCTTGTCCATCTGGGATGTTTCAAGGTAGGGATAAGTGGCTCCAAGGTCCCCCTATTTTTTTAAAAGGCCCTCATTTCACCATATTTTTGTGCGTGTGCAGGGCCATTTTAGGCTCAGGAAATATCTTTCCTAGGTGACTCCAGGATTATTTCCCACGAGGGGGAAAAAGCCCTCCTTTAGCCTCAGATGTGGCCCAGATAGTGAAAAATATTAGTTATGCCCTTAATAACATTATTCAAAATATTTTTTTCCCCAAGAAGGTATAGTACAATTCGCCGAGGTTCCCTGGCTGGCCAATGTGAATTCCCCAATATTTGCTCACTCCTATTTTAGTTCTGGGAAAGGTCTCTGTTTAGATTGGAAAGTTTGTGAAAAACAAGCAAGTGTTCGATCAATTGGGGGAGTTGCTCAGGTCCCTCAAAACAGTCCATCCCTTCTCTATAACAGTGAAAGGATTAAGACTGAATAGTGGGTGCTAACTGCACTTTACCAGGTGAGGAGACATAAGGTCAATGAGGTAGTCACTCAAGCTCTAGGTAGTTAGTTATTCATTCAAGGGTTGGGATGTAATGCAAATAAAATTTACAATTATATTTTTGAGGGGAAATTATAGTGCGGTTTCTTTTTTTAAAAAAACATGACTGATTTGGGTGAAACCAGTGGATTTTTATATGTCTTGTCCAATTTATATTATGTTTTTGAATTCAGTTGAATGCATTATGTGCTTTTTTTTCCTGGAAAAAAGAATTTATTTTCTGTATAGCTTTTTAAAACATTCCTGCAACCTGTCCTGTTTTCTATTCTGACCACATCTTCAGTCTTTTTGCAATTGCTTTTTCCACTCTGTAAAACAGGGATGGGGAAATGTGGTTCTCCAGTTGATGTTTGATTGTAACATGCATTCGCTCTCCATGCTGGCTAAACTGGTTAAGCTGGGTCAGAACTGTAGTCCAATATCAACTGGAGAGTTACGCATACCCCATCCCTGTGTGTCCCACTGACAGATTAAATGTCACCAGAGGGCCCTGTGAAAATGTTTGCACCACATGCCAAAACTTTGGTGAGAAATGAAAATATTTGTACAGTTATAAAATACCCCCCTCCCCAATTTGGGCTCAATTCTGTGTGTAAACTGTTCAACAGAAATAGTATTTGAATATTTCACATCCAAGAGTTGTTACCTTGAGGAAGTGATATGTATGGTGATCCAATTGCCAAAATGTATACTACTACTATCTGATTGGATTGTCCGACTCAGAACTTGCTGGCTGGGGAAATATTGGTAAAGCTCAATTACCTAAAGGGCACCAAAGTGGAATAATTTCACTGTCTATCAGCCTCTTATTATCTTCCCAAAATCATGTTTTGATTGGTGCAGTTTTAGGACTTAACTGCCAAGATGAATATTTGGGAATTACTAAAGTTGGTCGCCAGTTTGACTTGCCCTAAGTGCAATATTGAACATTTTAATGCATCCTTTTTTTCTACTTGAATACAGTCTTTATGAAGTAATTAAACAGCAACTATGTCTGAGGTAATATTTGGGATCATTTTTCCTATCAATAAACTTCTTTTTTCCAAAGTCTGATTGTTGTGCATCTTGTTCCTGCAACCAAGATATCTGATACTCAATGTCTTGAATGGAGCGAGAGAAGACAAGAGCTATCACTCTTTAACTTGGGATGGCATCCATTACCTTGGGAAGCATTTTTTTGCATGTGAATTTTTATTGAATACTTTTCCAGGTACATAGACAAAACACGTTGGTGAGGGTGGGGTGTGGGAAGTTAAAGGCATGATTAAGGGAAGGAAAGTCAGGGTATAATACGAAGGGGGGAAGAGCAAGTTGTTATGGGGAGGAAAGCCACTAAGGGGAAAGAAGGATGGGTTGAGATGGTGGGGGAAAGTAGAAGGAGTTATGGAGATATGTGATGAGTTGTGCAAGTCAGAATACTGTCCCACTTATACAGGGCCTTCTCAAAAAATTAGCATATAGTGGATAAAAATTAAACTTTCATATATTTTTTGATTCATTGGAAATATTTCCAGGTTTTTTTGTTTTAATACTGATGATTTTGGCATACATATCTCAAAAAATTAGCATATTCATCCGACCAAATATGCTAATTTTTTGAGAGTGTTTTTGGGTTTTCAGGAGTTGTGTGCCAAAATCATCAGTACAAAACAAAAAAAGACCTGAAATATTTCAGTTGGTGTGCAAAATATGGAAATTTAATTTTTATCATTACATTATGGAAAATAATATAAAACCAATTTTTTCTCAAAGTCACCTGTTCTGTGCTGCACAACATAGTGGTCAGTGAGGAGTAGCATGACATCTTGTTCCTGGGACCTCTCGAAGACCAGTATGGGGTCTCTAAGGATGCCTTTACTACAATGTATCTGCCTATAGAGTTGGAGGCTTCTCTGACAGCCTGCAACCATTCAGTGCTCCTATAAAAAAGAGTGGGCAGCATTGAAAAGGTGTGGTAATGGAGTGGAGATGGAGACATTGGTACACAGGCATGTAGCTGGCGGGGGACGACGACGACTTGAGGCGCTTCAGCCCCCCCCCCCCAAAATTCTCAGGATGGTCCGTGAGAATGCCTTACTGGTACATTATTTACACTGTTATGTTTATTCATATGATCTGATCACCATTCTCAATATATCCCATATGCATGGGGGCATTGGGATAACGATACAAAAGGTTTGCCAGGGTAGACCCTCTCTCAGACCCCCCAAACTCAGCCCCTCCTGAATCAAAATCCTGGTTACGGCCCTATTGGTACAGTTTTG
The DNA here is from genome assembly GCA_030556195.1 of Anolis apletophallus. NCBI lineage: Eukaryota > Metazoa > Chordata > Lepidosauria > Squamata > Anolidae > Anolis > Anolis apletophallus. Next base: position 126,442,200 of record JARBWK010000005.1, read on the forward strand.
CCTGCAGAACTTTTACGCAATCTCTCTCCAATGCAAGGCCTTGGCCCTTCTTTTCAAGACTGACCCCCACTCCTTGTCAGCATTGTACATGATTTAGTCCATTTATTGTTTGGAGAAAGCTTTTTTTTAAATTCAGGAATGTTCAAAGATGGATGTATCTATAGCAAAGAGTTTCAGCATGTCTACTTCCAGCGGATGTAAAGTTCCGGTTATGATCAAAGAGTGCAGAGGATCACCCAATATTACTGTAGTCATTTGCTGCAGTGTCCCTGATGCAATCTTTTGGTCTGCTCCACCTACTCTTGCCAAGCCGACACACACTGTATTTTCTGTAACTTCTGTAAAAAAAAAAATAAAAAAAAATAAGGAAGTATGCTTGAAAAAGCGGGTATACTTAGCACAGTTACACAAGAAGTAGTGCTGTTCCCCTCTTCCATTAAAAAATGTTATATGCTGCTGTCACAATAGTGTTGAGATACCTAGGCTTTTGTACTCCAAGATGACAGTCCTTTGGAGGCTATTCTAGACAATTCAGCACAAAAAGAATGCTACTTACATCACTGATGTTTAAACCTCCAACACAAGTACCTTCCAGAAAAAAAAACTTCCTGGGCTGATCCCTTACCAAGTCTACCACATCCTATTGCAAATATTGCTCAATTGTACTGTGAATTCTCATGTAGTGACTGAGTGACTCCTGTGCCTGAAAAGGTCACACTTTTCCCTTCCGGTAATTTGGGAAGTTGCGGAAAGGCTGCAATCGAAGGAACAAGGAACATTTATGAAATATTTAGAGAAAATTGTACTGATTGAAAGTTATCACAGAGTTCTCTCTCCAAGTGTAAGTCTTTTGAATAGATAATTGCAGCATTATTTATTTATTTATTATTTGGACTTGTACGTCGCCACTCCCCGAGGGCTTAGAGCTTGCAGTCAAGTAAAAACACACAGAGGTAAAAGCAAACATAATAAACTAGCTCAGTGTTTCTCAACCAGTGTGCCGTGAGCGATCATCAGGTGTGCCGTGGGAAATTGGAACCTCCAGGAGGGGAGTGGGGAGACTCTAGTCTGTTGAAGTATAAAAACCCTAAGAAACCTACCTCAATAAAGGCCCCCTTCCCACCCGTTTTCTACTTGGTCTCTCCCTCTCCATGCATTGGGAAGGCCCGCCTCCCTTTCCCCAAGTAGAGACCTCTTGTCTCCTGGGGGTTCTGTGTGGGATGTTTGGCCCAGTTCTATCATTGGTGGGGTCCAGAATGCTCTTTGATTGTAGGGGAACTATAAATCCCAGCAACTACAACTCCCAAATGTCAAGGTCTATTTCCCCTGAACTCCATCTGCGTTCATATTTGGGCATATTTAGTATTCGTGCCAAGTTTGGTCCTGATCCAACATTGTCCACAGTGCCCTCTGGATATAGGCGAACTACAACTCCAAAACTCAAGGCCAATGCCCACCAAATTCTTATAGCATTTTCTCTTGGTTATGGGAGTTCTGTGTGGGAAGTTTGTGTCTTTCTGCCATTCCTGCCAGGATATCTATGTTGTGTTCATCGAAACAGGCCCAGGTTTCACACTGAGTGTATAAATACATTTAAAAACATATTAACTATATGTATTACTGTGTTAGAGTGTCATTTTGTGTCATTTCGGTTGGTGGTGTGCCCCAGGATTTTGTAAATGTAAAAAGTGTGCCGTGGCTCAAAAAAGGTTGGGAAACACTGAACTAGCTTAAAGAAAGATTTCCAGCCTAGCAATCAAAGGCTTGCCCGAAAAGGTGAGTCTTGCAGGCCTTGCGGAAGGAGAGTAGGTCCTGCATGGCCCGTACAACGCTTGGAAGAGTGTTCCATATTGACGGCGCCACTACAGAAAAGGCGGCGCCGGGTCGATGTGAGACGGATTGCTTTGAAGGTCGGCACTTCAAGGAGGTTCATTTGTTGGGAACGAAGTGACCTCTGGGGTTGGTAGGGGAGGAGACGGTCCCTAAGATACAGCGACCCCAGACCATGCAAGGCCTTGAAAGTTAACACCATCACCTTGAAGGTGATCCGGTGCTCGACTGGAAGCCAATGAAGCTTCTGGAGCAGGGGTGCTCAGAATGGTGATCGGGATCACCAGGGTGATCTTTGGGCCTCATCCTGGTGATCTTCAGACCCCTCACCAGGTTTTTTGCTGTTGGTCCTCTACACGCGCCCCTGCACGCTGCAAAGAAGTCCTCCGTCGTTGCTCCTCCCTGCTCGTGCGCCGCCTCCAAAAGCTCCAGAGTCCAAGAGGCAGAATGGGCCCCCTCTTTTGGATTCCTCCTCCTCCCTCCGTCCTTCTCCAGCCACTCAGAGTCATAGGAGACCAAAGGGGTGGGCCTGGATGACGTGATGCATGGCTGGCCCCGCGCGCATGCGCAGAAACGCCCATTCTGCCTCTCGGACTTCTCGTGAGTTCTTGGAGGTGTCCCGCATGCTGGCGGCGTGGAAATAGGAGCAACGACGGAGGAGAAGAAGAAGGACGCTTTGGGGTCATTTTCTTTACCGCATCCCAAAGGTCGGTCTTTTTACTTTGGGGTGGGTGCTTGATTGTTCTGTGGCATGTCTGTTTGTTTATTTTTAATGTTTAGAAATGGCCTTTTAGCTCCAAAGCCTCTCTGCTTGCTTTGTTCCTTGAGAAATATATTTTGGGGAATATGGAAATGTGGGAGAAATGGGGTGGTTGGATGTATTTTTGCATGCCCCTTTGTTTACCTTGCTGAGTATTAAATGGCCTTGCAGTTCAAAAGCCTCTTCTTACTTTCTGGCTGATAATATGTGTGGTAATATGGCAGTGTGGGAGAAATGGGGTGGTTGGATGTATTTTTGCATGCCCCTTTGTTTACCTTGCTGAGTATTAAATGGCCTTGCAATTCAACAGCCTCTCTACTTACTTTCTGGCTGATAATATGTGTGGTAATATGTCAGTGTGGGAGAAATGGGGTGGTTGGATGTATTTTTATGCTCTGTTTTATATTGTTGTTATTAAATTGAAATGTTGATGTTTTATAACTTCATTTTATGTAAACTGCCCCGAGCCTGCTGGAAGGAGCGGTACATAAAAATGAATAATAAATATAAATAAATAAATAAATAAGAAAATAGTTATACGTTTTACATTTCTGGGCAGGTGATCTTTGGGACTTGGTTTTTTAATCAGTAGCTCCCATGCTGAAAAGGTGTGAGCACCCCTGAGGATAGGTGTTATGTGACATCTCACTGGGGCCCCAGTGAGAAGTCGTGCAGCGGCATTCTGGACGAGCTTAAGTTTCCGGGTCACTGACAAGGGCAGGCCAATGTAAAGGGCATTACAGAAGTACAGTCTTGAGATGACTGTGGCTTGGAGCACCGTGGCCGGGTCATCTCTGGATAGGTAGGGGGCCAGACTCCTAGCTTGCCACAGATGGAAAAAGGTGGTTTTGCTGACGCTGGAGACCTGGATCATTATTGTTATATCTATTGTTAGTATAAACCAGGAATGTACATACTTGGGTCCTCCGGGTGTTTTGGACTTCAACTCCCATCAGCTGTTAGGATTTGTGAGAGTTGAAGTCCAAAACACCTGGAAGGCCCAAGTTTGCCCATGCCCAATATACATACTCTACATGAGGTAAAATTAAGGGGTAAGCAAAGTAAAATGGATTGCCATCATTTTAAAAATGCTGTCCTAGGAGAAACATGCTGAAAGTGTCCAGGGAATCCAAGGCTTCATGACTCACGGTTCAGCTCTTTCCCTCTATAAATGTCCTTTGTTCTCTTGCATTGTTGCTTTGGGTGAGATAGATAGCTAATTCCTACCCCTATACCTTATGGCCTACCTACACAGTATGTTGTGCCTTCGATTTTAATCCCAATTGAATAATGTCCCTCTATGACAGTGGTTCTCAACCTGTGTTCCCCAGGTATTTTGGCCTATACCTCCCAGAAATCCCAGCCAGTTTACCATCTGTTAGGATTTCTGGGAGTTGAAGGACAAAACATCTGGGGACCCAGAGGTTGAGAACTAGTGCTCTATGAGGTATTGAAGGCCTATTGTTCTTACATCCACCACATCATGGAAGGCAAATGAATATACATCTTATTTATTTATTTATTTGTCACATTTCTATACCGCCCCTCTCAACCCGAAGGCGACTCGGGACGATTTACACAAGGCAGTCTCTGCCCTCCAATACAACACAAGCAAACAACCCAAAAAATAACCATATAACAACAAATTAACAATTAAAAACATACAATTGCAGTGAAATCACTTTCCGTCACATCGTCGTCATTCCATATATCTAATTAAACCGTTACATTTCATCAGCAAATGCCTGCTCAAACAGCCAGGTCTTGACTTTCTTGCGAAATGTCAGGAGGGAGGGGGCCGATCTGATGTCTCTAGGGAGGGCGTTCCAAAGCCGAGGAGCCACCACTGAAAAGGCCCTGTCTCTCGTTCCCGTTAGTTGCGCCTGCGAAGAAGGCGGGACCGAGAGCAGGGCCTCTCCAGATGGTCTTAAACATCTCGATGATTCATAGGGAGAGATGCGTCCGGACAAGTAAATTGGACCAGAACCGTTTAGGGCTTTAAAGGCGAAGGCCAGCACTTTGAATTGTGCCCGGTAACAAACTGGCAGCTAGTGGAGCTGGCACAACAGGGGAGTTGTACGCTCTCTGAATGCCGATCCTGTTATCAACCTGGCTGCTGTCCGTTGGACCAGTTGCAGCTTCCGAACAGTCTTCAAAGGCAGCCCCATGTAGAGAGCGTTGCAGTAATCTATACGGGATGTAACCAGAGCGTGGACCACCGTGGCCAAGTCAGACTTCCCAAGGTACGGGTGCAACTGGTGCACAAGTTTTAACTGTGCAAATGCTCCCCTGGACACCGCCGAAACCTGGGGTTGCAGGCTCAGTGATGAGTCCAGGATCACACCCAAACTGCGAACCTGCGTCTTCAGGGAATTATAGTTAAGTGGTAACTGACAGGGAGATAGGGATGGGGCTCTGCTAGAAGGATGGAGAAAATGTGGTAGTCTATTGGATGCTGATTGTCATTGGCCCCAATAATAATGATAGGCACCCCAATTCTCCATTACTATCCTGATTCATAACTAGATGCAGGAGAGTGAATAGGGGTCAAAGCAACTCTTCCAAAATACATCTATATGGACTTGGCATTCTTGAAAAGCTGGTTTGCTGAACTTGTGCGTAGTTAGTATAGAAGCCAGCACTCTACAGCCTTCCTTTAATTCATTTACTGTGGATGATGATGTGCGGTAAATGCTTGCGTTCTGCAGGTACTATCCTGCCAAGTTGAGGAAGAGAAATCTCCATAACAAACTGGGACTCCCCTAAATCAAGCGGTTTTGTAAATAATGCCTGGTTTGAGAGTTAGATCACCCTTCTCTGACCTCATGGTTACCAGATATGTTTGAATAAAACAATATTATTCCCAGCAGTTTGATGAATATTGATCTCTAAAATCTGGAGTATGATAGACTACATGGGGTTTGAGGTCATGAAATGAATGGGTTTACATACCTGGCTCTTCCCCTTGTTGTTGCCTATTTTGGACGACAGCAAGAAGCTGCTCTGCTGCCTGATTTACTGTCATGTATCGTGGTGGCTCATAAATCTTCTTTCCCCTGATGGAAGACAGAAAGCTGATAGTAGTAGGCTAGTACTTGTCCCATCCCACCTCTATCAGGTATCCAAGTATAATCATGGCAGCCTGATTTTAACATTGCTCACAAATATATTGCATCAAGATCCTGCTTTCCATCTCCTCATATGGCAACTCTGATGTCTCTGGTTGTTTACAAGCAGGGCATCTGCTACTGGCTCCTTCTAAGCAGGGTAACTCCGAGTGGTGCAATTCCCAGCCAACAATAAAGCCTGGGAAGGCTGTGCTAGTCAAAAGGATACTGCTTTCACATGCAGTAGTCTGTGCCAGAGGTGAGTGCCAAAGCTAGTTTCTACATTTTGTGTTCATCCTTGAATTTTAATGGCAAGGAATACACAATTTCATAAAACCATGAATTAGAAAAGACCTTGGAGACTGTCTAATTAATATGTGCTATATGACTCCACTCCCACTTTCTCAGCCCCCTTTCCTTTAATGTGTCGACCATTCACCTAGAACGGGTGGGCAATTATTTTTTCCAAGGGGCCACACGAGAGCCAATTTTTTTAATGTAGGGCTGCACCTAAAGGCTGAACTACATTCTAATCTACATTATTTATTTATTTATTTACTCTATTTTCTATATATTACACATCCTTAATATTAACATATTAATATATCAAGAAATATTCATATATTATTAGTATTAATATCATAATTATATTATAGTATAGATATATAGACATTATAGTATATTGAAATTATAATACAATATAACATTATATTATTTATTATATTATTATAATAAAATTATTATAAAATAATAATAAAAACCACTAAAATTAAATTAAATTAAATTCAAGAAGACAAGGTGCGAACCAAGATGAAGGCTGACATCCTCAAGAGAGGAAGGATCCCAAGATGGAATGGCCCAATGGACCCAGCCCAGAGGATGGCAAAGCGGACCCAGCCGCCGCCGCAGCAGTGCAGAGCAGAGCCTGAGGGAACTGCTTTAGATGTGTTTATTGATGGCCATTCGGGCCTTCTGGGTGGACGGGTGGGAGGGCGGATGGTCCGCCCCTTGGGGCAGGTGGGAGGGAGGGAGGCTGTGGTGGGTCCTTCTGTTCCAGGCAGCAGCACCCGCATTTCTGTCCCAGCTGGGCTCGCGCCTTGCTTCCTCTTCCTGTTCCTCGCCTGGAGAAGCGGTGAGTCCAGGCTTGGAGCTCGCGCGCCCGGGAGGGGGCAAGAGGGGAGGGAAAAGGGGGGTGCGTGTTGCAGGGAGTGAGTGAGCGCGCAGGGAGGAGGGGGGGGTTCCCCACCTGTTCGCCCTGCTATGGAGTGCCTGCCATCCCCGGGCCTGCAGGGCGAGCAGTCGGCGATCTGAGGAGACTTATTTGACCTGGTGACCCGGAAGACAATCAAGTCTTCCGGGTCGCCAGGGCGATCAGTCCCCGCAGGTCGCCGAGTGCTCCCGCTGCAGGCCCGGATCGCCTCCAGGGATGCAGGCACTCGAAAGCCGCCGCTCCTCCGGCCTGTCTGCCGACACAGGACCCACAGAGTCCGCGATGGGATGGCGGCAGCGACGCCCCTTCTTGGCCCCGCCTCCCAACGCCCTTCTCCCCGGGCCGGGCAGAATCAGCTGCCGGGCCGGATGCGGCCCGCGGGGCATGGGTTGCCCACTCCTGACCTAGAAGGTACCAACATGCACAATAGCTACTCCCAGGTGGAGCAACTTGGCTTTCCGAATCCCTCAAACAAGACACAAATGGGCTGTTGTAGGTTTTGGGGCTATATGGGTTTTTGCCTGCATCTATGGCAGGCATCCTCAAATGTCCAAAACACGGGTGAAAATGTTGACTGGAAATCCTGTGATGTGTTCAGGAGTGGTTTGGGTATGAACCCTTCCCACAGTGAATTTCCCCAATCTTGATCTAGTTCTACTTCCTTCTTAGTGCTGGTCCTGCAGTACGAGCTACAGCAGGGCTGTCCAACTTCTACCGGCCCAGGGGCCTGAATTCCGGTCACTGATGACCTGGGGGGCCGTAGGGTCTGCCCCACCCCCCTCCACCCCCTCCCTGCCCCCAGCTCCGCCCTCTCCCCCGGCTCCGCCCCGCCCCCACCCCTGGATGCATACAGTCAAATATAATCTTTTACTGAGATAAAATGCAGGGTGGGATTCAAAAGATATTCAAATTATTTTAACATTAAATAGGGTATTCAAAAATCAATACAGTTAAATATAATCTTTTACTGAGATAAAATGCAGGGATAAAATATTAAATTATTTTAATTTAATATTAAATATATTTAATTCCATCCTCCCCTATCCTCTTATTTTAATTTAATATTAAATATATTTAATTCCATCCTCCCTCCCCTTAATGTATCCCATCTCCCCTTATTTCATCTTTAAATATATTTAATTTTATATTTAATACATGAGGGGAGATGGGGGGAGGGAATGAGGAGCCAGGAGTACCCGGACGACAAGAGAGGCGACGACCGACTGAGTCGAAGAAGGTCCTAATCGCGTCTGTGGGCCTCAGCGATCCAGTAGTAGAGTAGCCGAAGAGTATCACGAGAATACGCAATCCACACGGGATTTTGCTGTCAACGCCGGCGTGATCTCGCGTTGACAGCAAAATCCCGTGTGGATTGCGTATTCTCGCGATACTTGCTCCGAACCCGGAAGTAGGTTTTTAATTTTTTTATTATTATTTATTTTATTTTTCAATTTTTATTTTTTATTAAAAAGCTTAGGGGGCCGGAGGGAAGGGGCTGGGGGGCCTTATACGGCCCCCGGGCCGCCAGTTGGACAGCCCTGAGCTACAGCATTCCTGACAGGCACAGAAACATGGGCTATTCATTGGTAGTCCTTGTTTAGTAGCAGATGGATGCTATTTAAGCTCTCCTGTGGCCAAGTGAAGACATCGATTTGTTGTCTTTTCCAAATCTTTAAATAGCCTTATGAACGTATAAAGAACATATATTAACAGGCTGTGTTTCTGACCTTAATGCCATAGAACTGTATCAGCTGAATAATCTGCTCCCAATAAGACTCTTGCATATGCCCACATTATATCAAAGCCACTGAAAGAGTTACCCTAGGAATTATAGCTAGCTTTCCATTCTAAGTGAGATGCCACATGGCTACACTATCTCCACAAAGCCACCACAGCCCTGTATATTTCTGGACCCTTGTTCAACTATTGTAACGACCACTACACCAGAGAGCGCGCAATTTGTGCCAAATTGGAAAGGAAGCCTGTCATTTATCTACGATGCACTGTATAGTTACATAATTATAGACCCGAACGCCAGTTCTCAAGAATTGTTTTCTGCAAAGGTTGCCAACTCTGGAACTGGCCAAGCAACGCTTGTGAAGAAGTTCCAAAATAAATTCCTACCAGAGATTGTCAGACGAAATGAATATGAATCCAAACCCAAAGTGAGGAGATGTCCAAAAATGAGCTCGGTCTCCATCCAAGAGAAATGGAGAGGGCTAATCAAATTGACAGAACATCCGGAGGTATGGGAGGGTGGAAATACGAGGGCGGGTCAATAAGTCCGTGACTTTTTGAATGAAACACGGGTTTTTGGATAAAAAATCATTTCATTTTTCAACGTAGTCTCCTTTGAGTTCTATACACTTTGTCCAACGTTTCTCCAATTTTTTATCCCTTCCAAAAAAAATAACATTTGTCGAGGTCATCAAAATAGGTATTTGTTTGTGAGATGATTTCATTGTTGGAGTCAAATCTCTTTCCGCCGAGCCATTTCTTCAGGTTTGGAAACAAGAAATGGTCACTCGGGGCTACATCCGGAGAATAGGGCGGATGAGGGAGCAATTCGTATCCCAATTCATGGATTGTTGCCATGGCAACTGCACATGTGTGCACCCTTGCATTGTCCTGCATTGTGAGCACGCAGCACCCATCTTGCGGAAAGCTTTCTCATATCCAAGTGATCATTTAAAATTGAAACCACTGAGCCATGTGAGATGCCTACGGCTTCCACAATCTCTCGCACTTTCAATCTCCGATCGGCCAACACCAGGGCCGTAGCCAGGATTTTGATTGGGGGCTGAGTTTGGTTCGGGGTGGGCTGAGACTGGGTGGAAGAGGGTCTACCCTAGCAAACATTTTGTATTGTTATCCCAATAACCCCATTAATGTGGGATATAATGAGCATGGTGATCAGATCATGATATGAATAAACATAACAGTTTAAATAATGTACCAGTAAGGCCTTTTCGCGGATCACCCTGAGATCACCCCTTAGCCCCGGCTACATGCCTGGCCAACACCATATCATGAATTTTTTCAATTGTTTCGGGTGTAGAGACCTCAACTGGGCGCCCAAAACGTTCGGCATCTTCCATGCTCATACGGCCACAACGAAATTGAGTAAACCACTTTTTTACCATTGAAATTGATGGTGCAGAGTCCCAATCGTATTTGTCAAGCTTAACCTTGGTTTGTGTGATGGTTTTTTCCCCGCCAAAATAATGCTTAATGAGCACACAAAATTCACTTTTTTCCATTTTCTCCTCAAATCACGCGGTAGTCTGCTCTCAATGACTGTCAAACACAAACTAAGTGACGCAGCTTGTTCAAATTTTGACAGGAGTCAACTGACAGATGCCTGTTGACAGGAGCAGTGTTGCCCTTTCAGTTAAGAGGCGGGAAATTCAAAAAGTCACGGACTTATTGATCTGCCCTTGTAATACTGCAAATGAAATGACTTGATTGCAGAGCTACCCTTCCTTCTTTCCTTCACTTTTGTTATGATTGAGAATGTGTGCTGAAACCAAAAGAAAGGAAACTCTCTAACGAAATAAGCACCTCGGCTTGCTGCCCTATCCCGCTGAAGGAAGAAAGATGGAAGCAAGTGAATTGTAGATGGAACACAAGAGGGAAAGCAAGCATGAGTCAAATTATTTTGATGTTTAAAAATGTGTTTGCCATGCTCTCCCTCCCAGTCTGTAACCTGCAAGTGATGTTTTTCAAGCTTTGCTAACCTATCAAAGTTTTGAACATTTTACATTTGTACTATAATTTTCATAATGCGGAGAGGATTCTAGGAATAGCTTATAACTAAACACTAAAGTGTGGGGAGGTTGTGGGTGGGATTTGGGGGATGGGAGTGTACGAGGGCGGGTCAATAAGTCAGTGACTTTTTGAATTTCCTGCCTCTTAACTGAAAGGGCAACACTGCTCCTGTCAACAGGCATCTGTCAGTTGACCCCTGTCAAAATTTGAACAAGCTGTGTCATTTAGTTTGTGTTTGACAGCCATTGATAGCAGACTACCGTGTGATTTGAGGAGAAAATGGATAAAAGTGAATTTCGTGTGCTCATTAAGCATTTTTTTTGCGGGAAAACCATCACTCAAACCAAGGCTAAGCTATGGGGACTCTGCACCATCAATTTAAATGGTAAAAAATTGGTTTACTGAATTTTGTTGTGGCCGTACAAGCACGGAAGATGCCGAATGTTCTGGACGCCTAGTTGAGGTCTCTACATCTGAAACAATTGAAAAAAATCACGATATGGTGTTGGCCGATTGAAAGTGAGAGAGATTGTGGAAGCCATAGGCATCTCACATGGCTCAGTGATTTCAATTTTAAATGATCACTTGGGTATGAGAAAGCTTTCCGCAAGATGGGACCAGGACAATGCAACGGTGCACACAATGCAAGGGTGCACACATGTGCAGTTTCCATGGCAACAATCCATGAATTGGGATATGAATTGCTCCCGTATCCGCCCTATTCTCCGGATTTAGCCCCAAGTGACTCTTTTTTTCCCAAACCTGAAGAAATGGCTCGGTGGAAAGAAATTTGATTCCAACAATGAAATCATCTCACAAACAAATACCTATTTTGATTACCTCGACAAATCTTATTTTTTGGGAGGGATAAAAAAAATTGGCGGAAACGTTGGACAAAGTGTATAGAGCTCAAAGGAGCCTATGTTGAAAAATAAAATGATTTTTTATCCAAAAACCTGTGTTTCATTCAAAAAGTCACTGACTTATTGACCTGCTCTCGTATGTTTCAAAATGCATTTAAAGTGCATTTATTATATTTTAATTGTATTTTTAACCTAACACACATACAGTACCGTTTAATTGGTTTTTTATTTTTTTATATATTTTCTTTCTTTTAAATTGATCAAAGTGTGTGGCTGTTAGCCACATTGAGTCCCCTTGGGGAGAAAGGAGGGGTACAAACAAAAACAACAACAACATCTAGAGAGACAACGTACCTCATGAGATTCTCCACAGATTGCTCCTTGACTTTAATATCTGTAGGGAAACAGAATTGTACATACACTTGAGATCAAATATTATTTTTATTATTATAAACATTAGGGATTTTTCACTCTCATGCCAAAAGTTGCATAATGTCTATGGACCAACAGTGGTTCCCAAGAACTAAAATATAGTTTGTGGCCTCACTGTTACTACACCGTTGCAACGAGACTGACTGGTGTTGCAAAACCCTCTTATAGTGCAGAGGCTTATTAAATATGGTTTTCTGTGGGCGCGATGGTGGCGACTACTGGATGGCAGATGTTCCTTAAGATCAGTAATACTTCCTTTTGCTTTCACAAAAGTACCAACAGATGAGGATTTCAACTAAGAACATTTAAAGGAGAAGTAAAAGCAGTTGGCTAACCCTTAAAATGCACTTATAGCGGAGGACCTGTGTACACTGGCCCAAATTTGCGTGGAATCAACCAGTTGCACATGGATTTGAAGCCACACAGGGGGGCAAACTGCAGCCTTTTTGGCAAGGGGAGGCTAGACCCTGACCCATGCCAAACTAGCATTGGCATGGGTAGGCACAGCCACCTGGTCTCTTGCTCTCCTTGGTGCCCATTTCCCCATATAAAAAGCAAAGGAAGCCTCCTTACCAAGGCTGGAGGCTTCTGAGGGCTCCATTTTGCGTGTTGTAATGGAGTTCTGGAGAAGGGAGGGGGAAACCATCCACGCATCATTTAGATGAGACATGTAAGGAAGCTTCCTTTGCTTCTTAAATGGGAAAAGAGGTGCCAGGGAGGAGAGGACGGCTCTATTCTCCCTCCTGTACACAGCGCTTGAGCCCCCAGAGACAGAATGACTGTGTGGACTGTCCCTGGGATCGCAGATAGCAATCTCAAAGGCAATCTCTACTGCCTCACACCTGAAAAGATTTGGATCTTACTGAAAGGTTCATATCTTTGTAGGTGTTTTCTTTTTTTTAAAAATAATTTTTATTGAAATTTTTTAATACATATAAAAGCAATCGGTGTAAGAGAAGAAAAAGAGAAAGAAGAGAAAGAGAAAAGAGAAAAGTAAGGGAAGAGAAAGAGGAACAAGAAAAGAAAGGAAGAGGAGAGAGAGAGAAAGAAAGAGAAAGTTAAATAAAGATAGAAAAGGAGGAATAGCTAAGTGAGTTATATGAAATAGAACAGTGCTGTCCAACTTCTAACCAGCCAGGGCGGATTCCAGGTCACTGATGACCTGGGGGCCGCCTGGCCCGCCCCGCCCTGGCTGCCGGGATGCTTTGGGGAGAGGGAGGAGCCACGGGCACCCTCCTTCCAAGGCATCCTGGCCGCAGATGAAGCTGGCGGTTTCGCCGGCTTCAGCTGCTGCCAGGGATGCCTTGAAGGGAGAGAGGCGCCGCTGGGGACCCCCTCCCTGCAAGGCATTGCAGCAGCTGCGGCAGCCGGCGCCGGCTTCAGCCGCTGCCGCAATGCCTTGCAAGGGAGGGAGGCGCCGTGGGGGACGCCCTCCCTTGCAAGGCATTGCGGGCAGCCGCGGCAGCCGGCTTCAGCCGCTGCCGCAATGCCTTGCAAGGGAGGGAGGCGCGCGGGACCCCCCTCCTTCCAAGGCATCGGCGCCACCGAGAGAGGGAGAAGAGGGCGGTGCAGGGAGGAGGAGCTAGCTCTCTTCCTCCTCCTTGTACCACCCCTTGTCCCTCTCTCACCGGCGCCGATGCGATCCGGTTTGCATCGGCGGCGCGGAGGGACGGAGGGAGCGGTGCAGGGAGGAGGAGCTGGCTCACTTCCTCCTCCCTGCCCCGCCTCCCCATCCCCCGGCCGCCATTTTTTTAAAAAATTAGATTTTTTTTAAAAAAATAAAAATGGCGGCCGGGGGCATAGCGGGGGTCGTGTCCAACAAGCTGGGGGGCCGTATACGGCCACCGGGCCGTCAGTTGGACAGCCCTGAAATAGAAGGAGAAAGAGAATAGGTCTCCCAGTCCAGTCCGCAGATTCGCATCTTTTCTTGTAAAGATAGTTCTTCCCTCGTGTTTACATATCTCGCCGTCCATATCCTGTTCCATCTCTGTGCTTTATATAAACCAGTTCTCGACCGTTTTATTTTATTTTTACTTCCTTTAGATATGTGGACACTTGTTTCCAGTCTATCCTGCCCTTTTGAGGGTGATCATTAACTATGTCATTCAAAATATCTAAGTCCATTAATTCTCTTAATTTCAATAACCATTCATCTAGTCTAGGGGGATTTTTGTTCTTCCAATTTCTTGCGACCACTAATCTAGCCGCTGCAGAGGTATAAAAAACAGTTTGTCTTTGTTTGTTTCCATATCATCATCTAGGATGTTCAGGAGGTAGGCCTTGGGTTTAAATTGTAAATTAAAGTCCAAAATTTTCTGAGTGTGTTCGTGTACGCTCCTCCAAAAACTTTTTATCTTCTTACAGTCCCACCAGGAGTGCAGGAAGGTTCCAACCTGTTCTTGGCATCTCCAACATGTATTGTTTACATTTTTGTAAAACCTTGCGAGTTTTGATGGTGTTAAGTGCCACCGGTAGAACATTTTATACCAGTTCTCCATCACCGGCGTAGATCCTGCATATTTGATCTTCCTTTTCCATATCCTTTCCCATTCACTTAAATGAATTGGATGCCCCAGATCCTGCGCCCACTTAATCATGTTATCTTTCACTATTTCTGCTTCGGTGTTCCATTCCAGCAGTTGATTATACAAAAGTTTAATTTGTCTTCTTTCTGAAGTCATCACTTTCTCCCAGAGTATTGTGGTGTCACTGAAGCCATTTTTGTTGTCTATTTTGAAATATTCTTTCATTTGTAAATATTGTAACCATGAAATCTCGCTGTCCAATTTTCTTACTTCCTCCAAGGATTTAAGTTTCCACACCGACCCCTCTTTATGTAGGATATTTCTGTAAACATGCCACTTGTGGTGTGGAGTCTCCCTTCTATGTTGTGCCTCAATCGGTGAGATCCAGAGGGGGGTTTTCTGATAGAATTTGATTTTGTAGGTCTTCCATACTTTCAGTAGTGCTGCCCAGATGAAGTGGCTGGTAAAAATTTTTTCGGTCTTAAATTTATCATACCAAAGGTATGCGTGCCACCCTCGCCTTATATCATAGCCTTCTAAATTGAGCATCTTCCTTTTTGAGAGGGTGGCCCAATCTGTTACCCAGCTCAGTACCGCAGCATCATAGTATAGCTTTAAGTTTGGAAGCGTCATCCCTCCTCTTTCCCTCTTGTCCGTTAATGTCTTATAGCTTATTCTCGCTTTTTTCCCATCCCAAATATATTTTGCTATGTCTTTTTTCCATTTGTTGAATAGATGGTTAGTTCTGATAATTGGGATGGTTTGGAATAAAAACAACATTTTTGGCAATACATTCATTTTTATAGAAGAGATCCTTCCAGAGAGGGACAGGTTGAGGAATTTCCAATTATCCATTTTCTTTTGAATATTTTTCCATGTCGCCTCGTAGTTGTTTTTCACGAGTTGACTGTTGCTAGATGTTACGTAGATACCTAGATACTGGACCTTATTGGCAACTCCCAATTTGGATATCACTTGCAATTTCTCTCTTCTCTCCTTGATGTTCTTAGTTAGGATCTTGGTCTTCACATAGTTAATTTTCAATCCTGCTACTTCTCCAAATTCGGTTATCTTCTGTAGCCAGTCTTCTATTGTTTCTAGCGGTTCTTCAATGATACAAAGGATGTCATCCGCAAATGCCTTCACTTTATGTTCTTCTTTCCTAATCTTCAGCCCTTTTAAATTCGGGTCCTTTCTTATCGCCTCCAAAAGGAGTTCCAGCATCATTATGAACAACAGCGGGGACAATGGGCACCCCTGCCTAGTTCCTTTTTGTATATTGATTTTACCTGTATTCTGCCCGTTAATTAGTAGATTGGCTGTTTGCTTCGAGTAGATTGAGTGGATGGCGTTCTTAAAGCAGAAGCCCATATCTTTCTCTGAGAGAATTTGTTTTAAGAAGTCCCAATTGGAGTTGTCGAACGCCTTCTCAGCGTCGAGGAATAGTAGCCCTGCTTCCTTCTGAGGGTTGTTTTCATAATATTCTATTGAATTAAGGAGTGATCTTACATTATCCCTCATTTGTAGGTGTTTTCAAAACCTGGGATAAACCCTGATTTTCAGATTTATTCCAGGTTAATCTGCATTATCATTATCATATACTCCTTACACTGCATTGAACAGCAGTGTAAATGGAGCCAGAGTTGGTGGCTGAAGATACCTTTCCTGGATACAGAGATTAAATTAGATAAAATTGTGGCTGTATAAAAGGAAATTTCAGCTGTATGTAAGTGACATTAATAAGATGAATGAGTCAAGCAGAGTTTCCACAGGGAGAGAAAATGGAAGGTTCTGTGGCTATTATCAGGCATAATAACAGGTTAGACACATATATTTCATATACTGTCCCATTTTTAAATGTTTAAAGTGCCTATTTAATATAATATGCTGCTTAACAATTTTGATGAATTTTATGGTAAGTGAAGGAAGTGGCGGTTTCTGGTTTGCTCATATGAGACATCCTATACTCGTTGCTCAGGGCCCTATTCTCCAGCAATTTGGAAATCCTTCCATTCAGGGTCTGCATAGCTTCAAAGGTTGATTCTTAGGGAGTTTTAGGTGAGCAGTGATTGTTAATGGCAAAGGAACCATGTCATATACAGTGTTCCCTCACTTATTGCAGAGATTACGTTCCAGGACGTCCTGCAATAAGTGAAAAACCGTGAAATAGGTACGCTCTATTTATTTTAATATTTATACATTATTTTAGTAGATATACACTATTTTAAGTCTTTATAAACTTAAAATAAAATGAAGGAAAGGAAGGAAAGGCCCTTCAAGGCTGGAGGGAGGGAGGACTGAGGAGGGAAAGCGCCTCGGTGAGCGGCGGTGGCAAAAAACCACAAAACAGTGAAAATACCATAATATACAGTATATTTTAAATTAATATTTTTTTAAATCCGCAAAACAACGAGTCTGTTAAACGTGAACCGCGAAGCAGCGAGAGAACACTGTACTCACCTTATACCACCATAAAGAGACAATAGTAAGACAACAATGCAGAATGTTTGTGAAGGTACAACAAAGGGCTATGCCGTTCATTTGGTTTAATTAAACATTTGATTAAAAATCTGAAGTCTTTCCCCACTTGCACTACTCCCAGTTTCCATTCTCTTTGAACCTATTTTTTTAAAAAGAATAAATTAAAACAGGTCTCCTAAAACACCGAATGGCTAGATTAAACTGTAAGTAGAAGCTATGGTGAAATTTATCTCACTGCAGATAGCATTTCATGAGTTTTAAAACTCCCATCTTCTTCTCAAAAAATACTCCCAAAGCCTATTATCAGTATAGTTGGAATCGTTTTTCAAGCATTTCAACAGCTTGAGAATATTCCTGATGTATAAATTGTTTCCAGACCCCAATGCTTAAAGTAATTATGTGTCTATATTCCAACTGATTTTATGCTGGCAAAGGTTCCTTCCATCACATAGAGGGAAACTGCTTTTTTGACCTGGAGGCTTGGGGACACGGTCCTGAAACGCACAATGCGGAAAGTTATTGTGATTCTGCAAGCACCATTTGCTTGGAGGATCTCACATGTTTTTTAAAAGGTTTAAATACAGTAAATTTACAGAAAGATCTGCCCAATTGGGTGAATATTTCAATTTAAGCTGCAACTGAGGATCCTCACAAATTCTGAGGATGCTTGCCATAGATGCAGACGAAACGTCAGGAGAGAATGCTTCTAGAACAGGGGTGGGCATTTATTTTTTCCAAGGGGCCACACGAGCGCCAAAAAATATTATGGAGGGCCGCACCTGAAGGCTGAACTACATTCTAATCTACATAATTTATTTATTTATTTACTATATTTACTATATATTACACATCATTAATATTAACATATAAATATATCAAGAAATATTCATATATTATTAGTATTAATATCATAATTATTATACTATATATATATAGACATTATAATATATTGAAATCTATATATATAAAGGAAGAGCCGTCATGTGAAGACTACCTCAAACAGAGAAACCTTACAACGCAGAAACACAAAACTTGCCAACAGAAATAGGCCTCAAGCAAGGTACGTTTGTAGCAAAGAAACTTTCCCCCCCAAAACCTAAAAGACCCCCAAAACAACGAGTAAAAATAAAACTACATTTCCCAGCATCCTCCGGGGCAGCCAAAGACTCACCCAGCCTCTACATTCTGACAACATGATTGGCTGCCAATAAGGGCGGATTTGCATATCTGCTGTACTGGCCAGCCAACATGAACATTCCGACCCATAACAAACTGCCAGAGCCTCCTCCAACACTTTCAAATCAGAAGACCATGATGGAGATCAACACCATTCAAGGGGAGCTCTTCTTCCTTTCCCAAAAGATCTCCAGTGGCTTGGAATTCCACATTAATAAGAGGACCATCCAGCAACAATGGGATTTGCCAAGGAGGGTGCTCCAGCCCCTCTATATGCTGGCTCCAAGGGATGGAGGTCATCACCAAGTACCTTTTGATGCCCAGCGCTGGAAGAGCTCCCTCAGATGGCCTGTCCATGAGGAAAGCCTCATCGGACATCGACCAATGGGTGCAAAAGACACAGAGCAGGACATCTTGAAAAAGAGAGGAGCAGAAAGTAAGCTAGACATGAAGATCTTGAGAAAGGTGGCTAAAAAGGATACGGAAAGGATTTTTAACAGTTCCCCAACAGACACTGGACGCACCTGTGAAGATAGAGATCCCCTGACAGGACAAGCCCTCCCCAAGCTGATCCGTCCTGGCCATGGTACAAGTGAAACCCGAAGGACTGCAGGCAAAGAGCTGAGGCACAAACATAAAATACCCAATTCACTTCAACACTATGACTAACAACAATTCCAACCCTTACATACTCAGACTTTCTCGCATCTCCTAAATAGGGCACAGCAACGCGTGCCGGGTACAGCTAGTTATAATATAACACTATATTATATTATTTATTATATTTTATTATTATAAAATTATTATAAAATAATAATAAAAACCACTAAACTAAACTAAAATTAAATTCAAGAAGACAAGGTGCGAACCAAGATGGAATGGCCCAATGGACCTAGCCCAGAGGATGGCAAAGTGGACCCAGCTGCCGCCGCAGCAGAGGCGAGCAGAGCAGCAGGTAATCAGAGGCTGCAGGCCTCCACCTGCTCTCGCCCACAGCCGTTCCCCAGTTGATCACCCTGCTATGGAGTGCCTGCCATCCCTGGAGGCAATCCGGGCCTGCAGGGGGAGCAGTCGGCGATCTGAGGCGGCTGATCGCCCTGGCGACCCGGAAGACGATCAAGTCTTCCAGGTCGCCAGGGCGATCAGCCACTGTAGGTCGCCGAATGTTCCAGCTGCAGGCCCGAATCGCCTCCAGGGATGGCAGGCACTCCAAAGCCGCCGCTCCTCTGGCCTGTCTGCCGACACAGGCCCCACAGAGCCCGCGATGGGATGGCGGCAGCGGCACCCCTTCCTTTTGGCCTCGCCCCCGACGCCCTTCTCCCCGGGTCGGACAGAATCGGCTGCCGGGCCACATCCAGCCTGCGGGCCGTAGGTTGCCCACCCCTGTTCTAGAACATGGCCATATAGCCTGAAAAACCTACAACAAGACAGTCATTCCAGCCATGAAAGCCTTTGACAATACAACAGTGAATGACATAATTGATGGCTAATTGCATTAGTCTGACTGTCATCCTCAAGTCAAAATTTCACATGTATTTTTGTACATGTGTAGAATCTTGCTAAGCCTGGGCGTTTCATGTCTGAAAAGGTCTGTACAATCCTCCCTTGCTGCAAAGGCCTAGCAATTCAAAAATATGCAAATGTGAGGTACCGCTTCAGTGGGAAGGTAATGGCGCTCTGTGCAGTCATGCCGGCCACATGACCTTGACAATGGACAATGCTGTCTCTTCGGCTTGGAGATGAGCACCACCCCCCCAGAGTCAGATACAACTAGACTTAATGCCAAAGGGAAACCTTTGTCTTTACTTACTAGGGATAATAGTCAACTGCAATATCACAGGACTAAAAGATGATTTTCCTATATTCATCATAATCTAGTAACAATAATGTCATTAAATTACACTGCCTTGGGTTGAAAGGACTCTATGAAACATTTGTCGACCTCACCAAAGCCTTCGACACCGTGAGCAGAAAAGGTCTGTGGCAGACCCTGGAACGTCTAGGATGTCCCCCCAAATTCCTCAAAATGATTATCCTGTTACATGAGGGCCAGCGCGGTCAAGTCAGATACGGCGATGCTCTCTCGGAGCTCTTTCTAATAACTAATGGAGTGAAACAAGGTTGTGTTCTTGCACCAACCCTATTTACAATCTTCTTCAGCATGATGCTCCAAAAGGCTACGGCAGACCTCGAAGAAGAAGATGGCATATATATACGCTTTCGTACTGATGGTAGTTTGTTCAACTTAAGCCGTTTGAGGGCTCGCACTAAGACTCTAAACTATCGAGTCCGTGAGCTGCTTTTTGCTGACAATGCTGCCCTTGCCGCCCATTCAGAAGTGGCCCTGCAGCGCCTAACATCCTTCTTTGCAGCAGCTGCAGAGCTGTTTGGGCTGGAAGTCAGCCTGAAGAAAACGGAAGTCCTCTACTAGCCTGTACTACAGGAAGAACACCATCACCCCCATGTCAGCATAGGCAAATCTGTGCTTAAGTCCGTTCAGCAGTTCACCTACCTGGGAAGCATCATCTCTTCAGACGCCAAGATTGACAGATAGATCACAGATTATCAAAGGCATATAGTGCATTTGGAAGGCTTCACAAAAGAGTCTGGAGCAACAACCACCTGAGGCAAAGCACCAAAATCAGTGTGTACAAAGCTATCATACTGTCTATTCTCCTCTATGGGTCTGAAACATGGGGCACCTTTCGCCAACACCTACGACTCCTCGAACACTTTCATCAGCACTGTTTTCACACAATCCTAAATATATACTGGACCGACTATGTGACTAATGTTGCTGTCCTTAAGCAAGCAGGGATCACCAGCATTGAGGCCATGCTATTGAGAACACAGCTGCGCTGGGCAGGGCACGTCTCTAGGATGGAAGACCACCGCCTCCCAAAGATACTACTCTATGGTGAACTCGCCACGGGTCAGCGCAAGAGGGGCGCCCCCAAAAGGAGAGGCGCCCCCAACACAGTATGGTAGAATGGCTCTGAAGGACCTAGAAAATATCTAGAGGAGTGTTCTCTCTAGGCCAGGGCTGTCCAGGAAGTCGATCGCGATCGACCAGTTGATCCCGGGACCGAAGGAAGCCGATCCCAGCCGGATGGGGCGCTTCTCAGAGGGGGGCAGAGCCAGGCCGTGCCAAGCCCCGCCCCCTCCCCCTGGCTTTGGAGCTCCCAGCAGCTTCTCCAGGCTTGAGGATGGCAATGCCAAGCCAGTGGTGACATAGCTAGCACAAGGCTGGCTTGGCACTGCCATCCTCAAGACTGGAGAAGCTTCTGGTAGAGCAGAAGTCAGAGGGGGCCGGAGCCAGCCCCACCCCCTCCCCTCTGGCTTTGGAGCTCCCAGCAGCTTCTCCAGGCTTGAGGAGGGCAATGCCAAGCCAGCCTTGTGCTAGCTATGCCACCACTGGCTTGACATTGCCCTCCTCAAGCCTGGAGAAGCTGCTGGGAGTGCCGAAGCTGGGGAAGGGGGCGGGGCTTGGCACGGCCTGGCTCTGCCCCCCTCTGAGAAGCGCCCCATCCGGCTGGGATCGGCTTCCTTCGGTCCCGGGATCGACTGGTCGATCGCGATCGACTTCCTGGACAGCCCTGGCCTAGAGAGAACACTCCTCTAGATATTTTCTAGGTCTGTCAGAGCCATTCTACCATACTGTGTTTTGTGGGTGTATTACAATTTTAAAATAAAAATAATATTTAAAAATATTATGCAAAGTGTCCTAGAATTGACCCCTTGCTTAATATGTGGGTCTACTCTACCAGCTAGATAGAACATAAATGTATTCAAACAAAGCAGAAATTTTCACCTTTGAATAAATTACTTTCCATCCCAAAATTCTCTGCAAATATTTGCCCCCAAATATACTGGAGTGACAGCTTGAGGAGGATTGGATTTGAGAGGAAGGCAACTTCCTATTACCGTGATCCAGATTCCCTCACTGGTTCCCTTGGCTACACTTCTTCAAAGGAAAATATGCTTGGAATGGATAATCACAGAGCAACGTATTGTTTGGATTGAAAGACTAAGCCTTCTTCATCCTTTCATCCAGCTCTTGGCATGGCACCTGGGTGCTTCAGTTCACATAAGCTAAATGTGCCACTTGACCACACACAACACAAGTAAGTAATCCTTACCAAGTAAGCAGAGTGTGTGCATCCCGTTTCTTCGGTTTTTTGTAATCTTGTCAAAAAAACTCTCAGGTTTCCATGTGTCTGTCCAGAAAACTATAGACACTGTTTCTCCAAAATTGTAGAGCTGCCATAAATTTGTTGGGTGGTGGTGGTGGTGGGAGAGAAAAGATAGAGAAAAAAAGAGAAAAGCGGAAATCAAAATCAGATTGTAGTTAGTAAAAGAATATAAAATCTGGCTGCAAACCATGCACAAATGTGGAATTTCCATATGGATGGAAATATTACTATTCCCTCATGAGCAGATATTTTTGGGGGGGATTAATGGTTTCCTTGAAACTTCCTGAATACACTATAATTCTTTTTCTGGCCTTCTATTTGCCCCTTTTGGTTCTTCCGTTGTGCCTTTGGTAATTAACCATACAACCTGATATTGCTGTGACCCCATAACGCAGGGATGGGCAATTATTTTTTCCAAGGGGCCACACGAGAGCCAAAAAATATTACGGAGGGCCGCACCTAAAGGCAGAACTACATGCTAATCTACAATATTTATTTATTTATTAATTATATTTACTATATATTACACATCATTAATATTAATATATCAAGAAATATTCATATATTAGTATTAATATCATAATTATTATATTATAGTATATATATAGACATTATAATATATTGAAATTATAATATAACATTATTATATTATTTATTATATTATTATAAAATTATTATAAAATAATTCAAGAAGACAAGGTGCGAACCAAGATGAAGGCTGACATCCCGAAGAGAGGAAGGATCCCAAGATGGAATGGCCCAATGACCCCAGCCCAGAGGATGGCAAAGCGGACCCAGCCGCCACCGCGATGGGATGGCAGCAGCGGCACCCCTTCCTCTTGGCCCCACCCCCGACGCCCTTCTTCCCGGGCCGGACAAAAGAGGCTGCCGAGCCACATCCGGCCCTCGGGCCGTAGGTTGCCCACCCCGCCTTAATGTTTGTCCTTAGAGTATACCTCCGCCTCTCCTGTACGAAGACTCCTCTCAACCCCATTTCTGAAGAGTTTCTCCCTCACAAATAAATCTGCTCCACCCCTATCTCACCCTATGTTTTTACTTTTTAGCTTTAGCGTTTTATCCTGTACACGCGGCCTGCTCACTGTTACTGTGTTATGTATGATCTTATCTTAATTTTACATTGTTTGTTGTATTTTTATGCCTTATGTAACTTATTATTTTATTGTTTGCGTTTTGATTTCATTCATTGTATTGTGTTATTGGGCTTGGCCTCACGTAAGCTGCCCTGAGTTCCCATTGGGGAGATGGTGGCGGGGTATAAATAAAGATTATTATTATTATTATTATTATTCTATTTGCCAATTTGTACTCTTTGCTCATTCCAGGTATTTTAGAAACCCCATAATCCTACATCTTTCTTTATCACAGAAGAAAGAGGCTGCTATTCGTTTTCTGTTCTTCAAGCCAAAATGCATGTTTGGAAAATAATGGAAAACTTTTAAGTCTTGAGGCCAAAGGACGGGTGACACAGAGGTTTCTGCTCTCAGGCTTGTGATGCAAAAAAGCATACTTGATGTTAACATCATCTCAGGCCATTTCCACACAGCTGAATAAAATCCCACATTATCTGATCTTAGGTGGGATATATGGCAGTGTGGACTCCAATATGTTCAAAGCAAATATTGTGGGGTTATTCCGTCTTGATATTCTGGGTTAGGGCCCGCAGAAGCATTGCCTACTTCTGCTGCCATCTTGCATACACTTACCTAGAAGGAATTCACATTAAGAAAAACAGCATAGTGTAATGGTTTGAGTGTTAGACTTGGACTTTGGAGACTCGCTCTGCTATGGAAGCCCACTGAGCAACCTTGGGGAAATCACCTTTTCTCAGTCTTGGAGGAAAGCAAAAGCAACCTCTCTCTGAAAACCCTGTGATAAGTTCACCTTAGAGCTCTTGTAAGTTGGAAACAAGTTAAAGGAACACAGCAACAAAATTGACATTAAAACCCATAACGATTACTCCCAAGTAATAGTTGAGGATTACATTATACCAGGGCTGTCCAACTGGCGGCCCGTGGGCCGTATACAGCCCCCCAGCCCCTTCCCCATGGCCCCCTACCCTCCTGCAAGATTTCAGATAATCTGCTTTTTAAGATTTCAAAAAAAATTTTTTTTGAATATATTTTTTATTTTTTTCGTGGCAGGGGGGTGAGGGGCGGGGCGGGGCAGGGAGGAGGAGCAGGCTCCCTTCCTCCTCCTCCTACTTCCCTCCCTCCCCCTCTCTCTCCCTCCCTCCTTCTCTCTCTCTTTCCCCCTTTCATTCCTTCCCCCTTCCACCACCTGAACAAAAGAGGAAAGGAGAGAGAGAGAGTGCACTGAGCGAGAGGGGGCGTGGCCAGAGTGAAAAAGGGGTGGGGCCGAGTTCGGAGCGCGCGCGCAGGGGGTGCTCATCCATTCCCTTTCCGGCTTCCTCCTCTTCTGAGGCTTCGTGCCAAGTTTGGTCCTGATCCATCATTATTTGAGTCCACAGTGCTCTCTGGATGGAGGAGAACTACAACTCCCAAACTCAAGGTTCAGTACTTTCTGTTGCTCTCATGAGAGTTTAGTCTGCCAAGTTTGATTCAACATGGCTGAGGAATGCTTTGATTGTGTTTTCCCCTTATGGCAGAAGGAGGTAGGACTGGATGGCCCTTGGAGGTCTCCTATTCTAGGAACCCATTGTAATTAATATTATTATTATCATCATCATCATCATCATCATCATCAGAGGCTGAATGGCCATCTGTGAAGAATGCTTTGATTGTGTTTTCCCCTTATAGCAGAAGGAGATTGGACTGGATGGCCCTTAGAGGTCTCCTATTCTAGGAACCCATTGTAATTATTATTATTATCATCATCATCATCAGAGGCTGAATGGTCATCTGTGAGGAATGCTTTGATTGTATTTTCCCCTTATGGCAGAAGGAGATTGGACTGGATGGCCCTGGATGGCCCTTGGAGGTCTCCTACTCCAGGAACCTGTTGTTGTTGTTATTATTATTAGCAGAGGCAGAACGAATATTATGCCTTATCATTCAGGGTTATAGGCCTGTGTGGAAGGGCCCTGGCTTCTTATTTGACTTCCTTTCCACACATCTGAATAAAATCCCATGTTATTTGCTTTAAACCAGATTATATGAGTGTGGACTCCGATAATCCAGTTCAAAGCAGGTATTCTGGGTTATATGGCTGTGTGGAAGGGCCCTGAGTCCACACTGCAATAGAATCCAGTTCAAAGCAGGTTTTGAGGGGTTTCCTGCCTGGATATTCTGGGTTATATGGCCGTGTGAAGTCCACACTGCAATATAATCCAGTTCAAAGCAGGGACTGGGACTTGAGACTGGGATTTTGGTGTTCATCTCTATCTCCAAGTCAAAGCCCCGGTGTCGTCCACAGACACCTCCAAGGCGGGGAGGGGGCGGAGCCGGGGAGGGGGCAGAGCTGGGGGCGGGGCGGGGTGGAGCTGGGGAGGGGGCGGAGCCGGGGGTGGAGGCAGACCCTTCGGCCCCCCAGGTCATCAGTAACCGGAATTCCGGCCACAGGTCCGGTAGAAGTTGGACAGCCCTGCATTATACTATTTCTTGCACCCGGAGAGTAAAACTTTATGAGGAAACACCAACACTTGCCTCATTCAACATTTCCATGATAGATATTAAAATTTATGACTGACACACATCGGGCTCATATCGTATGGGGCTGGGCTTTACCACAGCTGGTAAATCACCAGCAACGATAAGATCTACCAATTGAAAGGCCCCGGGTCGGTGTGAGCACCTGACTGCCAGCCCAGCTTGCTGTTTACCTAAGCAGTTCAAAAACAGCTTGAACTGTAAGTAGAGAAATTAGGTATCACTAAAATACACGCCGGGCAGGTATTTTACGACACTATAAAGAAAAAGATCAGAAAATGCCCGGCGACCAAAAGAAAGGAGGAAGTCCTGATGGCTCTTTGTCATAGAGGACGGAGTGACAGCATCCCCCTGTGGCTGAATTCAAGCACAACCTCCTAGGCGCCAAAAAGCTGGACGTCAACACAACATATCTTCTTTCTGTTGTCAAAGGCTTTCATGGCTGGAATCACTGCGTTGTTGAGGATGTTTGCCATAGATGGAGGCGAAACGTCAGGAGAGAATGCCTCTAGAACATGGCCATATAGCCCAAAAAAAAACCTTTCTCCTTTCTGTTCTGTTCCTGTCATCTATCCAAAACTGCATTGAATGTTTGCCATGTATCTGTACTGTGATCCGCCCTGAGTCCCCTTGGGAAGATAGGGCGGAATATAATTAAAGTGTTATTATTATCGAATATCACAAAAGTAATAATCACTATTATATATCCTGGTGGTCAAAGGAGACAACCCTACTGATGGCTCTTGGTGTCTAGAGTTGTCTGCTTAGGCCTTTTCAGGATGTCCTCTTTTTCAAGAACATGTGCACAAAGACACTGGAAGGAATAGCTTACTGACCTATCCATTAAACTGTTATAAGATTGGAGCTAGCACTCTTATCCTAAGGCTTAGCAGTCTTTCCCAACCAGTGTGCCGGGGCACACTAGTGTGCCGTGAGCGATCATCAGGTGTGCCGTGGGAAATTACAGTGGAGAGAGAGAGAGAGAGAGAGAGAGAGAGAGAGAGAGCCTAGCAGGAAACTTCAGGCAGCGGAAATCAGGCTTTCCTGGCCGAAGCAGCAATGCCAGCCAGCCTGGCTGCAGTCAGGGAGAGCCCTTGGAGTCCAGAACTGTCCTCCCTCCCTCCTCTCTCTCTCCTTCCTTTCCTTCCTTCCCTCCCTCTGCGCGCCAAGGGCTACCTGGCTGGGCTGCGGCTCCTCCTGCTTCCTGGATCCTGGCGCTCTTCTGCCCTCCTCCCCTTCGGCAGCAAGGAGGAAGAGAGGGAGGAGGAGTCCATGGGAGCTGCCCCCTTCTGACCCCACTCCCGGAGGCTCAAGGCGAGGCTTTCTGCCCTCTAGCCCCTCCACGCCGGGGAAGGGGAGCAACCCCTCATCTCCTGGCCTCTCCTGGCTGGGTTCCGGGTTCGCTGCAGAGAAGAGCAGAGGCCAGGATGTGCAGCTCCACAGCCCAGTTTGGTTCCTTCCCGATCTGGCACCAAGGCGACAGCAGGGAAGCTGAAGGGATGCGGGGGAGAGGCACTCCTGGGGGGGGGGGGCTGAACACCTTCGGGAAGGAGAGCTGGGGTTGGCGACAGCTGCGAGCCTCCGCCGCAGGTTGTTCCGAGGCTCGGAGCCACCCCGTGTGCTCAATTCCTATTCGTCCTGCTCAGCCGAGCCCGCGCGCATTTCAGCCACTCGGCGCAGCCCTCCCCTGCGGGATTGTGATGGCCCCCTGTGTGTGGGCCTCCCGGGGGAGGGGGTTTGGCGGAAGCAGCGGCGTCACGAGGGGGGAGGGTGACAGTTAGTAAAATGACAGTGTCATTTTGTGTCATTTTGATTGGTGGTGTGCCCCAGGATTTTGTAAATGTTAAAAATGTGCCGCGGCTTTAAAAAGGTTGAAAAACACTGTCCTAAGGAATGCTTTGAACATCAGAGAGTTTGTCATAGGGAGACACATGAGAGCCAATCACAGCTGACTACAGCTTCCCACTAAATTGACTTATGTCATGCATATACTTTGCTGTAATGTGTTTGCTTCATATATTGCATTGAATCCAAAGGATGGAAAGCAGAAGGAAGGAATTGCGATGTTGTGAGGTTACATTACAGCTGTGTGAAAAAGATGAGTATGAAGGATTCAAGCTGTAAAGTGCACATGCTATAAGGGGAGGCTGAAGAGACATTGGGCCATACTGTCAGATCTCTGGGGAACACCCATAGAACAGAAAGAATTTCTGATGCTCACTTGCTTAACAGAAATTAAATGAACAAAACAAAATTATGATGCTGAAACTAAGAAAATAAAGCATAACTAGAGCTGGGCTTCTGTATGGGAGAACTAGGGAATTATTTAACTTTTGGGCCAGAATTCTCGGTCAAATAGGATAGCAAAACTAAGGGTTACATGAGCATTTTCCGCCATAATTGTGCAAGGAGGTGTCTAGTAAATCGTTGTACAATCAGTTTTCCCAGCTTGTGGGACTATTGCTGTCTGGTGCAGCTCCACCTCCAAACTCATTGGCTAGGTTCACTGACATCCTTCTCCTAGACCTTTGTGTAAGCGTGTTTGTATAATCCACAAACCTATAGAAAGATCTTGTGCAAAGTCATGCATAAGAGTGTTGATGAGGAGACTATGTCTATATCCGAGTAGAATTCAAAGACATTATAGTGATTGTCTAGAATAGGCACAGGCAGCCTTTGGCCCTCCAGGTGTTTTGGACTTCAATTCCCACAATTCCTAACAGCTGGTGGAACTGAAGTCCAAAACATCTGGAGGGCCAAAGTTTGCCTATGCCTGGTCTAGAATATTAGTACTCAAAGGGATCTTGATGCGTCTTAGAGAATCAAGTTGGTAGCTTCTACATCTGACATTACTCTTCTCATGCCATAGGAGAGCAAGCGTCTTCGTCACCTCTACAATCAAGGCGGAAGCGACAAGCGTGCAGGTGCAGATGCCGCCGAAGCCGGAAGATGAAGAGAGCGGCTTCCTGCCCCCTCGCTGGGAACCCGTATGTTCCTCCCCCTCCAAGGGAGGGAATACAAGTGGATGCCCAGACGCCGCCGAAGCCTGGTGCTTCTGATCAAAGCGGCCTAATGCGAGAGAGCAGCTGCCAAAGAGACTTACAAGAACAACAAGCTGGAGAAGTGGGAAAAGCCGCTCCTCGACCCCAGGGCACCCAAGGTGGCCGAAGGAGAGAGAGAAGCAGGACTGAGTCAAGCTCGGGCTCCGAAGAGCCTGAAGCCCTAGATATGGACAAAGATGCAGCAATGGGAAATGGTAGGCCCCTCGAGGCGTAGGCCTCAGAGACGTGGCCACCGCCAGAGGAAATTTAGGTCCAGAACTTTTTGGGGTGTAGGTTTCGGTAGCTGGAGAAGATCTGCAGCAGCAGCCCCCTCCCAAAAATTGGAATATGATCTCCTGGGTGTTCCCTCCTTTGTGAATGGGGAGGAGAGAGGGCTCTCCCAAGCTGTCAGGGACTGGGACTCAAATGCTCGACCTAGGGTCATAAGGGAGAGAGCGTCTCCCCAGTTCACCCTTATAAGCAGGCCCGGATTATCCATAAGGCCACCCGAGGCCATGGCCTCGGGCGGCAGATTTGGGGGGCAGCATTTTCGGGCCTGAAGGAAGGGGTGAAGGAAGGAGTGGCGCCCGCCCACGGGACAAGGAGCCGGGGGGAAGTCCCACCGCCCCTAGGGCAACTGACGTGGTTGCTGCCGCCCTGCTCGCACGGGCGGGCGCCACTCCTTCCCTCAGTGAAGGGAGGAGGGGCGCCGGTGCGAGCGCGGCGGCAGCAGGGGAAGCCGTGTGAGTCTCCCTAGGGGCGGGACTTCCGTCGGCGCCTTGTCCGTCACGCCGGCAGCGGCTCCGCCCCTCCTCCCTTCAGTGAAGGGAGGGGGCAGAACCGGCGAGAGGGAGAGGGCGCCGCTGGAGGTCCCGCCCCTGGGGTGACTCACGCGGCTTTCGCCGCCGCCTCGCTCGCCCATGCCCCAAACACGAGCGGGGCAGCGGTGGGGGAAGCCGCGTGGGTCTCCCTAGGGGCGGAACTTCCAGCGGCGCCTTCTCCCTCAGTGAAGGGAGGGGGCGGAACTGGCTTGCGTGGGCGGGCGCTGCTCCTTCCTTCACTGAAGGGAGGAGGGGCGCCAGTGCGACCACGGCGGGGGAAGCCGCGTGAGTCTCCCTAGGGGTGGGCCCCGCCCCCCGCAAGAGGCCCTGCCCCCCGGGGGCGGCATTCAGACAGGGGGCCTGCTTGGGCAGCACAGTCCACTAATCCGGGCCTGTTTATAAGTGACTCAAACTCTGTGAAGGTGGAGAAAAGAGTGCCCTCCCAAGTTACTGGTGATAGGAACTCTCCTAAAGACTCTACTGGAGACTCTATTTTTGGGCCTGTCAGGCCGTCACTACGCCTCCAATGCTGGCCAGGTGAGCCAGCTTTTACGCTGGCCCCACGCCACCCAGTTGGCCCTGTCCATGACTGTACTCCACCGGGTTTTATTCTGCCCCTCTTTCTAGGGACCGGGTGAACCCTGGTATCTAGTAGATGGCTCCTATAGTTTGTTTTGTTATTGTTTGTGATGTGCAGAGTTGTTTACTGTTAACTGTATTATTCTGTTGTAAACCACTCCGAGCCTTCGGGAAGTGGCGGTATATAAACTCGAATAATAAATAAATAAATAAATGTAGCCATTTCCGTAAGATCAGAAGCACCTCCTGTGTTATGAGAAGAGATTTTCTGCTAAGGCTGGAAGAATACATTTTCATTTTGGTCATGACACTGAAATATTTTGTATCAAATTGCATTGTATGAATGTGATGGCTAGGCTCTGCAAACAGAAAAACTCATCAAGGAGCCAGATTAGGTTTCAGCAACCTCTCAATTGTATGCTTGGTGGAAAGCTCACATTTATTGTTATATAATGTGTGAAACTGATCTCAGTGTACACTTGAACATCTTGGGTATACAGCTGGAAGTCAAAATGCATAAAATGGATCTAACCAAAAAAAGATGGGTGGTATTTGCACAGATGAGGGAAACATAGGTTGAACTTCACGAAACCCTGTGGAAGAAATAAAAGTACCTCCCAGTGGCTTTCAACAGCAAAGGATATCCAAGTAGTAAGATTGTGCTGGCTATTTAGGACTGTTTTTACTATTCATCAATACATTTCAGTTCTAATTTCCCTTCCCCAGCTCAAGTTTGTTTGACAGATACCTATACTTTGGTTATATTCAATTCCTAGTCAGCACTATACAATTCTGAGAAAGAATACCATGTCTTGGGGGAACAGCCATGGCTTCAGAGCTCATGCCCTACCTATAGAAGTTTCTAGAATCTCCATGTAGGGCTGGGGGGAAATCCCCAACTGAAACCATGGAGAGCTGCTGTCAGCATTGTAAACCACAAGGAGATGACCCACAATCCTCCTCTGTGTCACTGCAATGATAAAAAATGGAACAGCTGGCAGGAAACTATGTCACAACTACAGAGTGTTAAGACCTCTAGTGTTGTTTTGATGCGACTTTAGGCACATGCAATCTGTAGCTTGAAAGCTATCTTAAATTCAACTATAGAACATATGTGCCTGGAATAGGACAGGAATTCTAGGTAAGGGCTGCCCAGGAAGTCGATCGCGATCGACCAGTCGATCCCGGGACCAAAGGAGGTCGATCCTAGCCGGATGGGGTGCTTCTCAGAAGGGGCGGAGCCAGGCCATGCCAAGCCCCGCCCCTCCCCGGCTTCGGCACTCCCAGCAGCTTCTCCAGGCTTGAGGATAGCAATGCCAAGCCAGTGGTGGCATAGCTAGCATAAGGCTGGGTTGGCTTTGCCATCCTCAAGCCTGGAGAAGCTGCTGGGAGCTCCAAAGCCAGAGGGGAGGGGGCGGGGCTTGGCACGGCCTGGCTCCGCCCCCTGGCTTCCACTCTACTAGCAGCTTCTCCAGGCTTGAGGATGGCAATGCCAAGCCAGTGGTGGCATAGCTAGCACACGTGGTGGCATAGCTAGCTGGCCCCGCCCTGCCACTCTCCATCCTTGAGGAGGTAGGTAGATCTTTCTGACTTGGTTTTATTGTAAGTAGCTCGCATGCTGAAAAAGTGTGGGCAGCCCTGTTCTAGGTCTTACACTCCATTGGGCGGTTACTCGTGGGTGCTAACTAGACATCTCCTTGTACAATGGTGTTAAAAACACTTCTGGGGCCAAATCCGTCTTGCTATACTACATAGGGACCCTTCTAAATCATTTATTTATTTATTATTCGAACTTATAGACTTGCCACGCCCCTAAGGCTCGGAGCGGTTTACAACACACAATAAAAACAATACACAAAGAACAGTATAAACAAGATTAAAAATGTAACAAGAGATCAAATGCTTGCTGAAATAAATACGTCTTACAGGCTCTATGGAAATATTGTAAATCCCATAGGTTACGAACAAGCAAAGCATTCCACAGAGATGGAGCCACAATCGTAAATGCCCTGCACCTAGTCGCCGTCAAGCGGTAGGTCTTGAAACTGGGGATTTCCAACAAATCCTGGTCTTCTGAATGAAGTGATCTCTGGGGTTGGCAGGGGGTAAGGCGGTCTCTCGGGTACATCGGCCCTGGACCATATAAGGCAGGGTGCTCACACTTTTTCAGTATGCGAGCTACTTATAAAACAACCAAGTCAAAAGGATCTACCTACCCACGACTCAGAGAGCCATAAAAGCAAAATATGTGGAAATTTATTTCAGTGAGAGCCATATAATATATTTTAAGACTGAATTCAACTAAATGTGAGTATAATAAGCCCCTGAATTTATTCATAATAATAATAATAATGATGATGATGATGATGATAATATTCATTCAGCTTCTGTTACTACTACTACTACTACTACTAATAATAATAACAACAATAGGTTCCTAGAGTAGAAGGAGACCTCCAAGGGCCATCCAGTCCAACCTCCTTCTGCCACAAGGGAAAAACACAATCAAAGCATTCCTCACAGATGGCCATTCAGCCTCCGGTAATAATAATAACAATGGGTTCCTAAAATAGGAGGAGACCTCCAAAGGCCATCCAGTCCAACCTCATTTTGCACCTGGGCGGCGTCGGGAGCCTACAGGGCGGGACTGAGCCTTTCTCCTGCTCTGCCTGTGATCTACCAGGACGCCCTATGCGATCTACCAGTAGATCGCAATCTACCTAATGAGCACCCTTGATATAAAGCCTTGAACGTAATTACCATCACATTGAAGGTGATCTGGTGCTCAATCGGCGGCCAGTGCAATTGCTGAAAAATTGGTGTTATATGACATCTCATCGGCGCCCAGCCTGAGCTTCCGGACCACCGACACGGGTAGGCCCATGTAGAGGGCATTACAGTAATCTAGCCTTGAGATGACCGTGGCTTGGATCACCGCAGCCAGGTCGCTCCTAGACTGATAGAGGGCCAATCGCCTAGCCTATCGCAGATGGAAAAACTCTGCTCACAGCAGAGACCTGAGCCTCCATTGCCAGCAGAGGGTCCAACAGGTCTCCCAGACTCTTTACCAAGACTCTTTATCATGCCATCATTTGCCTCATTTTTGTATTATTTTCCGCTTCATTCTAAAGTGTTGAAATGCTCCCCTCATGTTTACTTCCTGGCAGGATAGATGAAATATTATATCATTTTTGAGCCACACTTTTTTCATGCTTCCATGGAACTTAGACCTCTCAGAAAACTTTTCTGAATGTGAGTACGCTCACCAGAGTTTCCTTATACCATTGCACTTCTTTACACACAAGGTAGCTTCCGATGTTCAGGTCTCCTAGAACAGCATGGCCTCTTGCTGCTTCTTGGAAAGTTGCGCAAAACCTCTATTTAAATAAACCACTTGGGTAAACTAGAGAGAGAACAAGCAACACAGATTTTGCATTTCACAATCTAAAAAGTTCTGCCTGGAACTCAAGCAGAAGAAGAAAGTTACTGAAAACAGGGAGAAAGGACAAGATGTAACTTCTTAACCCTTTGATGCCCTGTGAAATCTTTGGCTTTCTTACCCCACCCTCACCACATAAAACTAGCTGATGCTTCAGATATAGGCCAAGTGAACAGGAAGTTGCAAAAGGGCAACTGATTTAACATTAAACATTAACAGCTCAATTGATTAGCAAAGTTTGACATTTTTAACAGGAAAGCATACAGAAAACATTGGGAAGGAAATATGGGAACAAATAGGGAGGGAAAATCTGGGATGCTGCAGAAAACATAAATATGACAGTAACTGTGAAAGTAAATTCAGATAAAATGACCAAGGATAATGGAACGCAAAGGACTGAATGGTCAGTCTCCAAGGAGCTTGGATAGATCTAACACTTTTAGAGTCTTCTTTCCTTTTGGTTTGTTACAAGAATCCTTGAAAGCTGATATTCAACAAATCAAATGTGAAATAATAGCCTCATTTAATAGAAAAATGCCACTATCTTGCAGCAAACCATGGAGAAGAAATGTGTTGGGTTTCCAATGAAAATACCCATTTCACACCACTTGAGAGTAGCAATGAGATAAAGTATATTCCTGTTTCAGAAATCCATATAGGTTTATAGACTTTTTTGGGCAGTCTAGGAAGGGTGTGCATGATTAAATATGTAAACAAACACATTTTAAGGAACAGTGTGTAACACTATTCACAATACTCTATCTGTCTGTCTGTCCCGGAACGACCTGGCCACGGTAATCCAAGCAACGGTAATCTCAAGACTTGACTACTGTAACACTCTTTACATTGGCCTGCCCTTGACTCTGATCGGAAGCTTAAACTAGTGCAGAATGCCGCTGCCCGACTTCTTGCAGGGGAGCCTGCAAGTTGTCGTATAACACCTATGCTCCGAGACCTGCACTGGTTGCCAATTGAATTCCGGATTACCTTCAAGGTGTTAGTTCTTACTTTCAAGGCCTTGCATGGTCTGGGGCCAGTGTACTTAAGGGATCGCCTAATCCCATATAATCCCCCGAGATCGTTAAGGTCAAACAGAACCTCTTAGACGTCCCTAGCTTAAGATCTTTTCGCTTGACGACTAGGTGACGGGCATTTTCAATCATTGCCCCGGTGTTGTGGAACTCCTTGCCACCTGAGACTCAGGCTCTGCATAATGTGGCCTCTTTTCGCAGGGCGTGTAAGACCCATCTCTTCAGGCAGGCTTTTGATTAATGTGGGGAATTCTTAAATATTTCTTTTTATTGATAACAAGCTTGGGGACCCGGCTCTGCTCGTGTTATTTGAGAAAGGTATTGTGTGCCAAGGGTGGTCCTTATGAGATGTTTAGGTGGCTTGCAGTGGTCTTAGGAAGTTAGTGAAGGTACTTCAAGTCCCATCATCCATGGTCCATCCTCCTTCAAATGGCACCAGGATGTAGAATGGGTCATGAGGGCTCTGTGTGTCAGGTTTGGTCTTGATCAGTCATTGGATTAGGTTTGCAGCAGTTTTGGGAAGTGAGTGAAGGTACTTCAAGTCCTATCATGCATGGTCTGCCCTCCTCCAAGCTGCACCAGGATGTAAAGTGCGTCATGGAGGCTCTGTGTGCCTAGTTTGTTCTTTTTTGGTAATTGGATGAGGGTCGCAGTGGTCTCAGAAAGTGAGTGAAGGTACTTCCAAGTCCTATCATCCGTGGTCCATTCCACTCAAAACTGCAGCAGGATGTAGAGTGGGTCATGGGTACTCTGTGTGCCAAGTTTGGGCCTGGTCTGTGATTTGTAGGGGCTTCAATGTTCTGTGGGAAATGAATCGGGTGAAGATACTGCAAATCCCATCATTTGTGGCCCATCCTGCCCTACATTGCACCAGGTTGTAAAGTGGCCCAGTGGGCATCTGTGTGCCAAGTGTGGTCCTGATCCTTCTATGGTGTGGGCCACAGTGCTCTAAGCAAGTGAGTTAAAGTACTGCAAGTCCCGTCACCCATGGTCCATCCTCCCTCAAACTGCACCTGGATGTAGAGTGGGTCTTGAGGGTTCTGTGTGCCAAGTTTGGTCTTGTTCTCTCATTGTTTGGGGTCGCAAAGTGTTTTGGTCTGAAACTCCCACCATGCCTGACT
Organism: Anolis apletophallus; assembly: GCA_030556195.1. Lineage (NCBI taxonomy): Eukaryota > Metazoa > Chordata > Lepidosauria > Squamata > Anolidae > Anolis > Anolis apletophallus. The sequence continues at coordinate 126,478,203 of JARBWK010000005.1, forward strand.
GCCTCAGGCCTTTTCCTTACCCCCTCTGCCACTTTAGAGTGTCGGAATGTTCGTGTTGGCAACTGCCTCAGGCCTTTGCCTTCTCCTCCTCTGCCAGTTTAGAGGGTCGGAAAGTTCGTGTTGGCTGGCCAATAGAGGCGTTATGCAAATGCTCCCTCACTGGCAACCAATCATGTTGTCAGAATGTAGAGGCTGGGAGCCAATCAGAACGCTGCCACATACATACAAACACACACACACATACAAACATACAAACATTCCACTTTATTAAGGTATACAGATGTTTTATTCTGCTTGTTTTAAAATGTTTTAATCTGTTTGTTATGTAAACCGCCCCGAGCCTCCGGGAGTGGAGGTCAAAAATCGAAACAAATAAATAAATAAATAATAAATATGGGTGTGTGAGTGTATGAATATATATATCATATGTATATATGTGTGTACATACGCACACATATAATAGATTATTATTTCTATCATACAATACATTCAAAACCAAAATGTTAAAAAAAGAAATAGGAAAATATTCATTCATTCATTCATTCATTCATTCAATTTAATATTTGTTAATCGCCTTCCATCCCAGATGCTACGGGTGATTTACATAAAGATACAATATTAAAACAGACAAGTATTAAAATCAGAATTATAAAACATATGTACCTTAGTAAATGTGCAAAACAACAAGTAATACACACAGATTTCTCCCTCTATATGTGGGAAATCTCACATCTCAATATGGAACTAGGATGGGACAACAAGAGTTAAGAAGTGCACTGAAATGTTCACACCTCTCCAACCATGTGAATGTGTCAAATGCTGTCTGAGAATCCATCAAAATAAAAGATTTTTGGTGGCTGATCACATGGAAATCTCTTCACTGGAAATACACTGAACTTTGAGTGTTTTTCTCGAAAGGGATGTCTGACATTTCTACATGACTGGCTTTCCCCGAGACACAGCTGAGGCAGCGGGGGAGTCATGTTTTAGTACATATAACATGCTGCAGTCACTTCAGTTTTTATTATGACAAAGAATAGAAAAAAATAGCAGTATTATCTCTTTTATACTGAACTGAAATAAAAGCAAAGAAAAATTCAAAAAATTCACTGCCATACGGCAACAGCTTGTCAGAAAACAAGAAACCAACCTCACAAAACATAGTCTCTATTTTTGCAATATCTTTTCCCAGAATGATACACAAACCAGCTGTAATAGTGAACAGCTATCTCTTTGAGTGTTTACCTGTTTATTTAAAGCATGCTTCACTTTCAAGAGTCTCCAGAGCCAATTACAGTATCAAAAAACTGGGGGGGAAGGCAATTGTAAAACTGCAATCATTAACAAAATGAACAAGTAGCAAACAAAATTAGTGTAACGTCAGTTGATGAAACAAATTAATTTAGTAAAATTTAGCAGAAGCAATTCACTTAACAGCTCCAAGAAATAAAATCTCTGTAACCTAATAGCTAAACACCCGAAATTGATCATACTAAGGATAAGCACTTCTTTTATTTCTTTGCAATCAGTATGCAGCCTTCAAAGGTAGTCTTCCCTACCTTATATCGCACCAGTCTAGCTGTAACGTTAACAGGACATAAATAGTCAGGCTATCTCTGACAAGAGCAGATGCAGTTTGTGTGCACTTTTTTTGCAGCTTGTTAGCATATGGGGCTTGGAAAGTTGATTTTTTTGGTGGAAATGCAACCCATCCAGAACTGGTTCGATGCCATCTATTACCTATACTCCATACCAGTTTATTCACTCTCTAGTCCAGGGGTGGGCAACCTACGGCTCGTGGGCCGGATGCGGCCCGGCAGCCGATTTTGTCAGCCCGGGGAGAAGGGCGTCAGGGGCGGGGCCAAGAGGAAGGGGTGCCGCTGCCGCCATCCCATTCTGTGGGGCCTGTGTCGGCAGACAGGCCGGAGGAGCGGCGGCTTTGGAGTGCCTGACATCCCTGGAGGCGACCCGGGCCTGCAGCGGGAGCACTCGCCGACCTGCGGGGGCTGATTGCCCTGGCGACCCGGAAGACTTGATTGTCTTCCGGGTCGCCAGGTCAAATAAGCCGCCTAAGATCGCCGACTGCTCCCCCTGCAGGCCCGGATCGCCTCCAGGGATGGCAGGCACTTCATAGCAGGGCGATCAGCTGGGGAACAGCTGGGGGTGAGAGTGGGCAGAGGCCTGCAGCCTCCGATCGCTTGCTGCTCTGCTCTGCTCTGCTGCGGCGGCGGCTGGGTCCGCTTTGCCATCCTCTGGGCTGGGTCCTTGGGCCATTCCATCTTGGGATCCTTCCTCTCTTGAGGATGTCAGCCTTCATCTTGGTTCGCACCTTGTCTTCTTGAATTAAATTTTATTTTAGTGGTTTTTATTATTATTTATAATAATTTTATAATAATAATATAATAATATAATTAATAATATAATATAATAATGTTATATCATATTAAAATTTCAATATATTATGTCTCTCTAGATATACTATAATATAAAAATTATGATATTAATACTAATAATATATGAATATTTCTTGATATATTAATATGTTAATATTAATGATGTGTAATATATAGTAAATATAGTAAATAAATAAATAAATAATGTAGATTAGAATGCCTCTAGGTGCGGCCCTCCATAATATTTTTTGGCTCTCGTGTGGCCCCTTGGAAAAAATAATTGTCCACCCCTGCTCTAGTGTATAAGTGCCCAACAGCAACAGAGCAGTACACCCATGCTTGACATTTAGGGTGTTATTGACATGTTCCCCCATTTGTGCCAAGCCTTTTATCCCACATATCATCTCAAGTATCTTCAGAATAGGGACTCAACAAATTTCCACAACCAGACAAAGATCATGCACAGTTTGGACCACGTGTATATATGTATGGGTTCCCACTGATGTTGCACTGTACTCAAGAAATGGACTCAAAAACCACACAACCCCTATTGTAGGTATTTAGACCTTTAAACCTAAACAGCCTTGATGTCAGATCTGCTGCTTTCCGCGACAGAAGGAAGCTACCAGATTCAGCTAGCCTTACGTATGTTTTCGAAAAAAAACTATAAAGGTGTTTCCTGTTTTTCACTAGTGGAGTATGGGTCTGTGGCACCAAGATTATATCACAGAGAGAAACAGAGAGAGACGGAGAGAAGAGACAGAAAAACACACTTTTACTTATTTTACTTATCTATCTCCCTTCAGATGTATCTATAGCATGGATTAAGCACTTCATTATGAACAGATGTTAACACCAATTCCTACTCTCATTTTAACGACTCATTAGACAGAGGAAGCAATCCCAAAGTTCAAGGCAGTATTCACCTACACAGAAAATAAATGTAAATACTAGTATGGTGTGGCTATGGTCACAAGACAGATGTTAAACTCATCTTTAATATCTCATTCAGTACAGATTGAGTATCCCTTATCCGGAAATCCAAAATGCTCCAGAATTGTCCACATGGGTGTCTGAAATAGTGCCACCATTGCTTTCTGATGGCTCAGTGTGACAATCTGTTTCATGCACAAAATTATAAAAAAAATATTGTGTACATAATTGCCTTCAGGCTATTATGTATAATGTGTATATGAAACATACATTTCATGTTTAGATTTGGTTCCTATCTTCAATATATCACATTACATATACAGTATACAAGTATTCCAGAATCCAAATCCCAAATGCTTCTGATCCAAAGAATTTTCAAGAAGAGATGCTCAACCAGTACTCTCTTCTTAACAGGCATAATCACCCCCCCGAGCAGAGCTGTTCCATGTGGCGCCTGGAAGCGGGGGTGCCTTGGTGCCTTTGTTTTTAGGCCTGTTCCTGGGGTTATTTGGGGTGTTGATTCAGAAAATTGCATTGGATAGACCACATCAGCTCTAGATTATTAAATATGGTTTTTTGTGGGTGAGCAGATGGTGACCGGATGGCATATGTTCTGTATCGAAACCTAGAGCTGATATGGTCTATCCAATGTCGTTTTCTGAATCAGCACCCCAAATAACCAAACCGAATCTAAAGTTGATCAAAAACTGATGTGTAACCCTTTTGATACTAATGTTGGAGAGTGGTCCCTGGTCAAAGTGATCCCTGGTCAAACAAAAGTTGTAAACCGCTGACCTAAACCAAAGGGTTTGAAGGATAACAAAGGGTTTTTTGGCTAAACATTAGGAAGAATTTCCAAAAAGTAAGAACTATTTGACAATTTAATAAATTAACTGGGAAAATGATTAGACTCTCTTTGGCTGGAGGTTTCTAAGCAGAGTCTTCAAGATGTGCATTACTTACAGTACATTGGCAAAGGACTGAATTAGATGGATGAAGGGACTATGGTCAAGCTGAGAGATAATGAGTAGCACAAGTTTACCCAGAATCTTATATCTCTGTTTGTCTTTATTTTATACTTGTTTTTCATGTGTATGTGTTGTTTTTGTACTTTATTTTTGTTATCTACATTAGTGTTTTTCAACCTTTTTGAGCCGCGGCACATTTTTTACATTTACAAAATGGTTGGGCACACCACCAACCAAAATGACACAAAATGACACTCTAACACAGTAATACACATAGTTCATATGTTTTTAAATGTATTTATACACTCAGTGTGAAACCTGGACCTGTTTTGATGAACATAACATAGATATCTTGGCAGGAATGACAGAAAGACACAAACTTCCCACACAGAACTCCCATAACCAAGAGAAAATACTATGAGTTTGGTGGGCATTGACCTTGAGTTTTGGAGTTGTAGTTCACCTATATCCAGAGAGCACTGTGGATTCAAAAATGTTGGATCAGGACCAAACTTGGCATGAATACTCAATATGCCCAAATGTGAACACAGGTGGAGTTTGGGGAAAATAGAACTTGACATTTGGGAGTTACCATTTCTGGGATTTATAGTTAACAATCAAAGAGCATCCTGAACTCTTGTAACAATGGAATTGAACCAAACTTGGCACATTGAACTCTCATTACCAACAGAAAGTACTGAAAGGGTTTGCTTGGGAATTGACCTTGAGTTTGGAAGTTGTAGTTCATTTACACCCAGAGAGCACTGTGGACTCAAACTATGTCACGTTATGTTGTTGTTTGTTTTCTATCCAGAATCACAATGTTGGAAGGAGGCTCACCACTTTAAGGTCCCTAAAACAGGCATGGGAAAACCTCGGCCCTCTGGGTGCTTTGGACTTCAACTCCCACCATTCCTAACAGCCTGAGGCCCTTTCCTGCTTAAATGGCTGAGGGGGGGGGGGGGGAAGGAAAAGAACCTGAGGCTGCTAGGAATGATGGGAGTTGGAGTCCAAAACACCTGGAAGGTCCAAGTTTTCCCATGCCAGCTTTCGACGAGACCTCTTCCTCTCCCTTCCCCTTTGTGCCCTTTCTTCCCCCTCCTGCCAAACACTTTTCTTCTACACTGCTGCTTCTGCCGCCATTTTGATCCGAGGGGGCAGAGTGAGCGTGTTCAGGAGGGGAGGGGGAGGGAGGGAGATGTGACCCGTGTGGGCGCTACTGCGCAGACTCACCAAAGAGCAAAGCGAGGCAAAGCGAGCAGAGCGAGGCTGTGAAGAAGGGAGCCTGAGTGGAGAAGAAAAAGTGTTCGGCAGGAGGGGGAAGAAAGGGTATTGGAGGTTCCAATTTCCCACGGCACACCTGATGATCGCTCACGGCACACTGGTTGGGAAACACTGATCTACATCATTCAACATTTATTCTATGTAGATTTGATTCAAATGTGATTTTTTAAAATTAAAAAAAGACTACTAAGAGAACTGAAACGCGGCTCTTAGTTCTTACATTGCCCAGACTCACTTCATCATTCTGTTTGCTAACTTTGAGAACAGCTAGAGAGCCGTAAAGAGAAGTGTGTAACTTTTGCAGCTATTTGTACAGCCTTGCAAGCCAGGTGTCTCTTCTATTCTGCAGAAAAAACGATTAGAGCTGTGGTTTCAGCAGAATGCCACCATACAAAAAGTTTACCTGTAAGCCGCAGCAGCCGACAGCATTTAGGATAGAGGCATTGTGGATGACTTGGTAGGGAATCCCAAGCTTCACTGCCCGGAGAACAAGGTCACTGTGTGTAGTTGCCCTGGAATGAAATAGTAAGAATTACTGCTGGTCTTCTTCTTACACAATAAGATATACTTGTAGCTGCTGCTGTATATGATTTGAGAGTGGAATGGCCAAAGCCACTGTCAAATGTTGGTATGAACATCAGTCTTTTCCAGTTCAAACACTTGTACCCCTCCAAAGACTCAGAAAGTACACTGGTATCTACCAACAGATTGCTGAATTACTTTATGTACAGTGACAGGAAGTTCTGAACTGAGCTTGGAAAAGTTACTCTTTTTCTTGCAACTTGCAGAAACTGCAGGCCATTCTGCCTATGCAATATGCAGAGCTCTAACTTTCCCATGCTCTGACTCCCAGTTATTTTACAACTAGCTTGGGGACCAGGTGGTGCCCGGGTTATTAGAAGAAGGCATTGTTTGTTTTGGGATGTTAGGTAATATCACTGAAGTTTGGTCCATTCCTCTGCTTGATGTGTAGCACAACACCTAGGGCAAGCAAATACAGAAAATATCCACGATAATTAAGCCAAAATGCATTTATCAATATGAGTCCTATAGAAGCCTATCGGTAACCATTAACATAGAAATATGGTCCCGTACTCACGTATCCGAAAAGTTCCAGAAAAGTCCCGTTATTGACGATATGGTGGAACCAATGAAGTTACCGTTTATTACAGTTCCTAATGCATAGTCCAAAGTCCAAAATAGTCCAAGACAGGGTATTCAGGGTAAGAATACAAGGTAATCAAAGTTCAGACTGAGATGTGCAGGGAAGTTTATAAGGAGGGGAAATCCTCCCAGCGTTGCTGGTTCCGGGTCTGTCGTGAGTAAATCCAATAAAATAGGCAAAGGACCCAAAGTTATTCAGAAACTATCCATGTGGCAAATTAAAGTCATCTAAATATAGAAGTAAATATTGAGGTAAACCAAGGTTGTAATTCCAATACAAGGTAAATTTAAGAGCGTCGCATCCAACAGATCCATATAAGGGTAAGTATCCCAACCTTCAGTGAACACCGATTCAGTAGGCCGACGGGGATGTTAATACTTAGGACTCCTCACAAGTTTCGATCCTCTAGGGATCTTTATCAAGGCCTCAAGGTGTTATAAAATAGGTGTTGGAGTTTTGAGGACGCAATACATCAGCAAGTGGAAACCTCAGGTAACAGTATCCAGCATCATCATGCATATTCCGAAGTACATCTCCAATGGTATGAATTGTTTGATGTGTGCCATAGGAAGAGTAGGAAAGGGTTATGGGAGAGGCAGTGGGTGGGGTCATGCAAATTCCACAGCAATGGAGAGAGAAAGGAACCCTGGGATGTGGAGGAAAAATAGAACTTCTAGGATGAAATTGTCCCCAAATGAAAGCTTTCCCTTGGATGGCAGTATGGTGTTTGTGGAGGACACTGATAGGGTTTGGGCTACATGTTCATGGCGCCAGTGTAGGGAAGAACATAATAATAATCATCATCGTTGTCATCATCATCTTTATTTACAACCCGTCTCCATCTCCCCGAAAGGGGACTTGGGGCAGCTAACATGAGGCCAAGCCCAAAAAACAATACAACACAACTGAACATAAAACAGCAAAAGAAGAAAACAAAATCATAACAAAATATATAAAATGACAAATAAAATAAACAATATAGCAATACATAATAAAATCAACACAGCGGGCGGGCCAGATGTAGATAGACATGGGTGTTTCCTGCTCAGTGGGAACTATAGCCTGTTTGTGGAGGTGGGAGTCTGTCTGTGTAAGTGGACATCTCTGCCACATACACATTTTCACTTTTATTATGTGTATAGATAGCAACCATAAGATGCCATCCTCCCCCAATTAGACATCACTGATTTGTATGGGTGCATCTACACTGAAGAATCAAGGCAGTTTGACACCACTTTAACTGTTATGGCTCAATGCCACAGAACCATGGGAGTTGTAGTTTTATAAAGTCTTTAACCTTCTTTGCCAGAGAGTTGGCCAGGATTCTATAGCAGTGTTTCCCAACCAGTGTTCCACGGCACACTAGTGTGCCGTGAAAGATCATCAGGTGTGCCATGGGAAATTAGTGGAGAGAGAGAGAGAGAGAGAGAGAGAGAGAGAGAGAGAGAGAGAGACTAGCAGGAAACTTCAGGCAGAGGAAATAAGGCTTTCCTGGCCGAAGCAGCAATGCCAACCAGCTTGGCTGTAGTCAGGGAGAGCCCTCGGCGTTCAGAACTTTCCTCCCTCCCTTCTCTCTCTCCTTCCCTTCCTTCCTTCCCTCCCTCTGGGCACCAAGGGCTACCTGGCCGGGCTGCGGCTCCTCCTGCTTCCTGGCTCCTGGGCGCTCTTCCGCCCTCCTCCCCTCCGGCACCAAGGAGAAGGAGAGGGAGAAAGAGTCCGCGGGAGCTGCCCCCGTCCGACCCTGCTTCCGGAGGCTTGAGGCGAGGCTTTCTGCCCTCTGGCCAAGGTGATACTTTATGCAACAATACTTCATGCAAGCATCCTGGCGCATACATAAAGTTCACTCTCCCAAACTTGGCCAGAGAAGTATGATGGAATTAATGTCGTGTTATTATTAATCATCAATTGTTTTCCGCTCACTAGGGCTAACAAAGTGATGAGAAAACCAACAGATTTTTTTGTGGTGCAAAGCAAAACAAGAACAATTTTTTAAAAGTCAGTTTACTAAACAGCTTTAAAAATCTGACTCTACATGGAATAATACAGTTTTGGCCACCTGACAAAAGATTAACAAGGATGAAGCCAACCAGATCTTCCTTCGGAGACAGTTCCAAAATTTAGTCTAAATATTAGAAGGGGAAAAATCCTAACAGCTTTAATTGAGCTTCCATGGACAGTATTCTCCCTCTCCTGTTATAGGATAAAATGGAAGAGCACTTTGCGGCTTGGGGATTTTGGCTACCTTATCCCCCTCAGTGAAGGTTTTATTTACTTAGCTTGTCAGAAGCAAATTGGGAACACAGTTATAATGTATAGAAAAACCACAAACAAAGTTATAAACTTGGCATTATACTAAATTTGCCTTGACCAGAAGCTGGCCACTTGGAGTGCCTCTGGTGTCGCTGTAAGAAGGTCCTCCATTGTGCATGTGGAAGGGCTCAGGCTGCATTCGAATAGGTGGTCTGTGGCTTGCTCTTTTCCACACTTGCATGTCATGGACTCCACTTTGTAGCCCCATTTCTTAAGGCTAGCTCTGCATCTCGTGGTGCCACAGCGCAGTCTGTTCAGTGCCTTCCAAGTCGCCCAGCCCTCTGTGTGCCCAGGGGTGTGTTTCTCATCTGCTATCTGTCACTGATTGAGGTTCCGGGTTTTAACCTGCAACTTTTGGACTCTCGCTTGCTGAGGTATTCTTGCGAGTATCTCTGTAGATCTTAGGAAGCTATTTCTTGATTTAAGACATTGGCTTGCTCGCTGATATGTGAACAGAGGATAGGCTGGAGTTGTCAGTGCCTTGGCCCTTTCATTATAGGCTGCTACTTACCAGGTGATACAGTATCAGCTAAAGAGTATAAATTCTACAGTGGTATAGGGTGTAGCCTCCATTGGCGCCCCCTTGTCGCGGGGAGAGGCTTGCGTACCCTAATAAAGTTGTGAGCTATGCTGGCGGTGGCATAATAGCCACCGGTAGGGCCTCCCATGCCAGACAGGTCACAACCGAAGGGTCTAACAAAGAGCGTCAATGGGTAGGATGGGCTCTCTAGCCTTTTGGCAACCATCCTAAGAGAAGGAAAACTCTAATTTCAAACCCGAGCAGATGCTGCTCATCTAACCCTGTAAGGTTGACCATCTAGAGAAGGAAACTCAAATCAAACCTACGACCTGAGGACCTCACTGCTACCGTCCTAAGCTTGCTAGACTCCGGCAGACGAACCTTTGGTTTAAAGGGTGAGGCCAATTCTGTGCACACTCTGTTCCACCAGAAAAATCCATTGCACAGGCTCAAAGGACACATCCAACCTCCTTAGTCATCAATGCGCTCGTAGAAAGCGCGGGATGAGTCCTTCCTAAGAATCTTTGTTTGCAAAGTAATGCCAGAGAGATAGGGTGTAGACATCCTGTGATAATGTAGCATGTCTCATTAAGAGCCACAACCACTGTTTTAATGTGGGGTGGGCTTTTTTTTTTGGTCAGGTCAGGAGCAACTTGAGAAACTGCAAGCTGCTTCTGGTGTGAGAGAATTGGCCACCTGCAAGGATGTTGCCCAGGAGATGCCTGGATATTCTGATGTTTTATCATCCTTGTAGGAGGCTTTTCTCATGGAGGGAGCTCATCTGCGCTCTCCCCGGATTCGAACCTGCAACCTGTCGGTCTTCAGTCCTGCCAGAACAGGGGTTTAATCCACTGCGCCACCTTGAGCTCCATTTTAACGTGATGGGATGTATTCCACACTGGGCATGCGTACTCAGCAGCAGAATAGCAAAGCACAAGGGCAGCTGTCTTCACTGTGTTTCATGATCCTCAGGTTGTGCCAGTCAGCTCACATACTGTATGATATTATTTCTAGCACCCGCTTTTTGCTTGATGTTCAAGCAGTGCTTCTTCTCAGTGGAGGTGAAGGAAAGAAGTGAGGAGCAGATAGGATAAGCTTTTCCCTATATTAGTCATGAGCATATAAAAATAATATTGGAGGTAACTAGAGAAAATTAAACATACCTAAGCATATCTCTTCATGGAAAGTGATATGTTCTCAGTGACAGCCATGGGTTTATCTACAATGTAGAATTAATGCAGTTTGGCACCACTATAACTGCCATGGCTCAATGCTACGGATTGCTGGAAGTTGTAGTTTGTTGGCAAGGCACCAGCACTCATTGGAAGGGTAGCCTAAAATCCCATGATACCATAAATTGAACTATGGTAGTTAAAGTGGTGTCAAACTGCATTCTTTCTACAGTGTAAATATATCCCATGATACAGCTCCACTGCACAGCCGCTGCTATATTACATATCATAATTACTGGAACAAAACAAAAGTGCTCAGGGCTAATAAAAATTCACTAAAAGGAAACAAGCCTTCGAATGGTGAGGACTTTCAGATGTTCTTGGACTCTAGCCCCCATCAGAGCCATCCAGAGTGGCCAATGAGCAGGGATGAAGGAAGATGGAGACCAACGCCATCTGTTCCTCGCCACTTTCAAAGGACACAAATAGACACAATAGCTTTTTGAGCAACTTTATAGTTGGGGGAGATAAGTGATGAGCTTTCTCCGCATTGCAACTCTTCAAACTTCATGTGACTGTGGTTGATTGCAATGACCTGTTGTATAGGAAGGAACCCTGAATTGCATCCAGACATAGTTAGTTAGCTATAGTTTATTGCATTAGCCACAAGGCCATATCAAGCAGAACAAACCATGCAAAAGAAATACATGTATCCAGCATTGAACAGTGGTTCCGTAATGTGCAACAGTACATTAAACAACCGTTCCGTAGTAAAATAACAAATACTCTCCTGGCCCCCCTGCCTTTCTGCTTCATTTTGGTCAAAATTCATAGTCTATTTAACCATCTATTTGTTCCTCATGTATCCTCATCCCCTCTGCAATCAATCCCAATTGAGGCAATATTGTTGCCTACTTTTACTAGCTTTGTAAAATACTGTTGCTACTTTTGTAATTAATAACTGGTTGGGATTAGAGAGGAGGAATATAGTTCTATTAGTCGGAGTCCAGTAGGATTTATTGGATAAGAAAACTTCAAGTAGAAATTTTCTTTCTTTTTCATATATTACACATTGGTGGAGGATACGATTTAGATCTTCCACCTCCTGGGCCCCACAGACACATGTTCTCTCTGCGTAAGGGGTGGAATCGTATCTACCATATCTAACCATGGATTCATTCTGTTCAAACCTTGCCCTTGTCAGAGCCGCTCTTAGCTGTCTTGGTAGACTGGCCGTCAGATAGGGGGCACGACTGTAGATGGGATTCAGTGCCGCTAGCCATTTCAAAGAGCCTGCGCTAGCAAGGTACACAAGGTCCTCTTGGGCTTGAATGTCTAAAATTCTCGGTTTCTAACTTTGATTGTATTATTGCTCAAGGAGTCTGGGGGTAGCCCACATGATCTTAGTGAGTGGATTAATTTATTTGCTGAAGTAGATTGGGCAGTGTTTTTAACTTGGTCTTCTAGACAGCAGCGGGGGAGTCTGTGAACTTCGAGGTTTTTGATTTTGCTACCGTGGTTAAAGGCTCTGGCCAAAGCAAGGCTTTCTATTCGGTGCATCTCCGACTCCACTCTGCTGCTGCTGGCGTGCTTTTATTAACTCCCAACACCTGTCTTGAAAATGTGTTTGGCTCTGATCAAACATGGGCATTTTAAAAGGTCCCCATAATTCGGCTTCACATAGCAGTAAAGGGATGATTTTGGCCGAGTACACTTTGAGAATGGGGCCAAGAGATCCAAGATGATGGTGATTTACCAACCGTAGCAATTGGTTGGAATGGGCACTCGCTTTTATTGTGCAGGAATGGCATTGGTCTAGCCATTTGCCTGTCTCTGAGAAGGTGAGGCCTAGATAGGTGTAGGTCGCTACCTGTTCTATGCCTACTCCATCTAAGAACCATTTGTGCTTCTTTGTTCTTGTGGCGAAGCGCATGACTTTGGATTTGTCTTTATTGATGGATAGACCATTTTTGGGCATACCCTTGGCATGTTTTCAGGGTCCTCCTTAAGCCAATCTGATTGTGGGAAAGCAGCACAATGTTACAGACTTAAAAGGTTCAAATGTGAACTTGAAGTTTTTGATGTGTGTGTAGGGGTGAACACACTCAAAAACCTCAACAGATTACCCTCTGTAAAGTTGAAATTCAACTTAAAGCTGAAATGCAAACCGCTGCAGTTTTCAGCTGCAAGGCTTTGCACTTATGTCAGCCTACTCTGGTTAACACCCTCTAAAAAGCACAACAGCTAGCGTTTTACTTTTAATGAAGCCTTTTCTGTTTTTGACTTCAAAAATAAATTTTCCGTTTCTCTATCATACCAAGGACTTCAGGATGTATGTTGACTAGCAAACATAACATCTACCTAGTGCAAAGTACAACCCTGGCATGAGTCCAACACTCCCTGCATTGTTGTGCAGATATTCTTTGTGCAATTGTAAGTGGCAGACTTTGTATGCATGGTCTGCGTTTGTAAAAATCTGGAAAAGGATTGTTTTCCCCATCAGATTCAAATTTGGTATTCAAAAGAACTTGAGGAAGTGTGGATAGTACTTCTCAATAGCACTATTGCCGACACAATATAATCTTTCAGCTTGTCTGCATGAAACGGAAGGTTGTCAGAAGTCAAGAGAATGGTACTCAAGTGTACAAACAGACTACAAATGCAAGCTCAAATTGGCAATTCAGTGAGAGAGCTGCAGGGCCCGTTCAGAACGATTTAACAAATTATGTTTGAGTTCATCTGACTCTAAATCGATACAGTTGGATAGGGTAAGAGATAAGCAAAAAGAATGCTCAGAAAATTAATGTTTACAAGTAATTTGTTTTTGTTCATTCACTGAAATAGTCAAAAAGTAATTTATTGACATTACCCACTAATCATGGTAAACTGTAGTGCTGTTTTTTCAAACTGCTTGTTGCTTATGCCCCCAACCACCCACCCACCCACTGGAAAGCCAGCATGGTATACTGCAGGAGTGGGGAACCTTGTTCCTGCAATGAGCCATTTGGATATGTAAAACATCATTCACGGATCAATTATGGATCATTCACGGACCGCCTTGCCGGGGCCGGGGTGAGGAGGATGGCTCTGAATTGGCTGTCCTCCTTTCTCCGGAACCGGACTCAGCGAGTGAGGAGGGGCGAGGTGGTCTCTGGGGGTTCCCCCCTTAACTGTGCGGTTCCCCAGGGGGCCATTCTCCCCCCCTATTATTTAACATCTATATGCGACCACTTGCCCAGCTGGTGCACAGCTTTGGGCTTGAGTGTCATCAGTATGCTGATGACACCCAGCTCATTCTGAGGATGGAAGGCCAGCCCGACTCTGTACCCGATAATTTCCATCTTTGCCTTGAAGCCGTTACTGGATGGCTGCGAGCCAGTAGGTTGAGGGTGAATCCAGCGAAGACGGAGATCCTTTGGCTAGGTCGCCCAGGCGGTGGGGAACTCCAGCTACCAACCCTGGACAGCGTGGCATTATGCCCGTCGTCATTGGTAAAAAGCCTTGGTGCCCACTTGGACTCCCGGCTCTCCATGGAGACTCAGGTCTCCATGGTCAGCCGGGTTGCATTTTTCCACCTCCGCCAGGCTCGGAAGTTGGCCCCCTACTTGTCCCGTCGCGACCTGGCCTCGGTGATCCAAGCAACGGTCATCTCAAGATTAGACTACTGTAACGCTCTATACACTGGCCTACCTCTGTCGGTGATCTGGAAGCTTAAGCTGGTGCAGAACGCTGCAGCCCGGGTGCTTACAGGCACGCCTGTGAGCCAGCACATCACGCCCATTCTGCAGGAACTGCTCTGGCTACCGGTTGAATTCCGGATCACCTTCAAAGTCTTGGTTTTGACCTTTAAGGCCTTGTATGGTCTGGGGCCAGTGTACCTGAGGGACTGCATTACCCCATACTGTCCCATGAGATCGCTGAGATCAGAAGACCATGATCTTCTCCTTATCCCGAGTACAAAAACCTATCGCCTCACTTCAACGAGGAGAAGGGCGTTTTCCATCATAGCCCCCACACTCTGGAATTCCTTACCGCCGGAGACCAGGTCTCTCCGTGACATCTTGGCTTTTCGTAAAGCCTGTAAAACCTGGTTGTTCCGGCAGGCCTTTGTAACCTAGGCCCAACTAATTGTCGAGTCAAATACTGTTGCTATATGCTTAATGCTAATGTTTTAATGTTTAAATTTTAGTGTTTAATGTTTTCTGCTGTGTCTCTTGTATTGTAAGCCGCCCCGAGACGCTCCGGGAGTGGCGGCCTAGAAATCCAACAAATAAATAAATTATATCACATGCATTAATTTTACTATAATCAATTAATGATAAGCAAAAGTCTTTGATTACAGTTCAGAGCAGAGAATTGGTTCCGTAGGTCCGAGAGAATTTGTGAGAAAGAGATAGAGAAAATATGTGGGAAATGACATGATTTCATGAGTGCTTATTAATAGCCAGTTGTTTACCTTACAGTTAGTTCAGGCAACGCTGGCTTTTGAGTGAGAAGCTAGGCCTGAGTTCTTGTGTCAACTTAAGTCCTGGTTTTGGATTCAAGCATTCTGGAAGTTTTCTATATTCTTGTTTTATGAATCTTGCTCAAGTTTTCTAAATATACCTTTTGTTTATGGACTCATGCAATATTTATAGGTTTGGCTATTGCTGGACTGTGTTACATTTGGATTTTTATAAGACATTTGGATTCCTGCGGGCTATTACCTATTGCTAAACCTTTTTTTAAAATTATGCCACTCTTTTCTTATTTCCTGCCTTTTTCATATATATTTTATGTGTTCTTTACAATAAATTGTTTACTTATAGTCTGGAGTCTTGTGTTGTGCTGTGGTCATAACTGGCTCCAGGCCTGCGGTGCAACACAACGTTAAAGGTTTCCTCTTGAAATTAAGTCTAGTCATGTCCGACTCTGGGGGGTGATGATCATCTCCATTTCTAAGCCGAAGAGCCAGTGTTGTCTGTAGACGCCTCCAAGGTCATGTGGCCTTGCTGTTATCTTCCTGCTGAGGTGGTACCTATTGATCTACTCACATTTGCATGTTTTCCAACTACTAGGTTGGCAGAAGCTGGATTTAACAGAAGCTCACCCCAGATTCAAACCGCTGACCTTTCGGTCAGCAAGTTCAGCAGTTCATCGGTTTAATCATACATTAAAACACACATTCCTGCATTTGGGCATTTTTGTGCAGCAAAAGTAAACCTTTGTCATTTTTCCATTGTTTTATTTTGCTTATATTAAAGACAACAACCAAGCGAGTGGATTGGTCAGTGTACAAAATTAGTGGGGTGTCCTGACCAAATGATTTTGTGGGCCTCATATGGCCTACAGGTTGGACTTTTCCCATCGCTGGTATAGTGGTTTAAGTGCTGGACTAGGATACCAGGAGATCAGGGTTTGGATAAAAACGCAACCATGGAAACCCACCAGGTGACTTTGGGCAAATCACACACACTCAAATATCATAGGAAATCAACCCCCTTCTGAAAAAATTCTGCCAAGAAAACCTCATGATAGATTTGCCTGAGAGTTGCTGAAAGTCAGTAGTGAAATAAAGTCACACAGTAAGTTACTTTTTATTGATTGGATTTTTTCACATTTTATGCGAGGGGTGGGCAATTATTTTTTCCAAGGGGCCATACGAGAGCCAAAAAGTATTACGGAGGGCCGCACGTAAAGGCTGAACTACATTCTAATCTACATAATTTATTTATTTACTTACTATATTTACTATATATTACACATCATTAATGTTAACATATTAATATATCAATATTCATATATTATTAGTATTAATATCATAATTATTATATTATAGTATATATATAGACATAATATATTGAAATTATAATATAATATAACATTATATTATATTATTTATTATAATATTATATTATTATCATAAAATTATTATAAAATAATAATAAAAACCACTAAAATAAAATGAAATGAAATTCAAGAAGACAAGGTACGAACCAAGATGGAGGCTGACATCCTCAAGAGAGGAAGGATCCCAAGATGGAATGGCCCAATGGCCCCAGCCCAGAGGATGACAAAGCGGACCCAGCCGCCGCCGCAGCAGAGCAGAGCAGAGCAGCAGACGATCGGAGGCTGCAGGCCTCCGCCCACTCTCGCCCCCAGCTGATCGCCCTGCCATGGAGTGCCTGCCATCCCGGCTTTGGAGTGCCTGCCATCCCGGGAGGCGATCCGGGCCTGCAGCAGAAGCAGTCGGCGACCAAAGCCGCCGCTCCTCCGATTGTTCTCCGGAGCGGTGGGCTGTCTGCCAATGCAGACCCCATAGCCCGCGATGGGATGACGGCAGCGGCACCAATTCCTCTTGGCCCCACCCCCGACGCTCTTATCCCCGGGCCGGACAGAATCAGCTGCCGGGCCGAATCCGGCTCGCGGGCCATAGGTTGCCCAGGTCTGTTTTATGCCATTGAAGGTTTTCTTCACAAAAATACAAAGAGAAGGGCAAGAGACTTAAAAAAAATACTGTTAAGATGACTCCAAAAAGTCCTAAATTGCTGTAACATGAAGCAACGGTGCAGTATCTATGGATGAAGCCACGAGAAGAAACAGGTAAGAAATAAAATCATAATCATTATAATTGTCATCATCGTCATGATTCTGTACGCCTGCCATGTTATTTCTGCAATGTGGCTTCCCTTCAGCCTTATTATGGCCTGCAAATAGATTGCTATGTATGACTACATTTGCAAATTATTGCTCCCAAACCCTGGGCCAGAAAGGAAGAGGTTATGTTTGTGTCACTATGATTGAATGCTTTCACTCCATCAGTGGCTTATCCAGCATACAGCAATTGTGTTTGCTGCGCTGCATAGTCCAACCTTGAAATGCATTTCCATAAGAAATCCAAATCCAAACAATGGCTTCAGCTGTCCTCTTTTCCCCAAGGTACTTTTGTTCAAGGCTGCTCATTCCATGTAAGTGAGCAGGGAACAGATATAGCATCTGGAGAGGGAATGTGGTTATGGAAGCCCTGCATCAGGGATTGTTTCCCACTGGGCTTCCCTGCCCATTATAGCTCCTTTGTCTTTCTCAAAGTTTATTTCATTGCAATCATTTGTGTGCCTCAACACAAAAGATGAGAGATAAGATAGAGATTATTCTTCACATCAGATTTCCTTGTAATGAGAAGAGATTTTCTGTCCTCGTGGCATTACATTGTGGCAATACATATTGATTTAATATTCTGCCATTC
Organism: Anolis apletophallus; assembly: GCA_030556195.1. Taxonomy (NCBI): domain Eukaryota; kingdom Metazoa; phylum Chordata; class Lepidosauria; order Squamata; family Anolidae; genus Anolis; species Anolis apletophallus. Next base: position 126,496,173 of record JARBWK010000005.1, read on the forward strand.
TCCCAATGTGGGATCCAACGTGAACCACAATATGAATTAAAACAAAACATAATTAAAAGATTACAACGGTATAAAAACAAGATAATTGCATGAAAGACATTAATTTCAAAGGGTTTTTTAAAGGTGTTTTAGAATATTGATAATAATAACAAAAAATGCAATACAATACAGTCCAATTAAAACACCTCCTGCCACAGATGGTTAACATGCAAAGTAAGGTATTTAGCTGCAGGCAGACATACAGTTACACGAGAGCAGGACAACCAAGTATCCCATGAGAGGAATTGCAGTGTTGGAGCAGCCATGGAAAAGTCTCTCTCTTGCATGTCTGCAATGGTGGTGAGGACTTCATTAGACAGAGAAGGGGAAAAACAGAGAAAGCGGGGAGAACTGTCTTACCCTCTCATTTTGAGGGATGGCCAGCCATCCCATGGCTTTACCTGTCTTTCCTCTGTTTTTTCACACCTTAAGGCTGTTTGGAGTCAGGTAACTTCTGACTCCTGATGATGGTCTTCAGGGTCTGTTTTCATGTGCTGCAGAAATGGAGTCAAACGGAAGTGTTCTTATATCATGTGATGGCTTCTGTGGGGCTCCATTTCTATGGCAGATTGAAACAGAGCCCTAGACCTGTCTGATGAGGTCCTTAGGCAGTCCTATTGGGAAACATAGACCTTCCTGCTTTCTGGAAAAAGGAAGTGGCATTTGGGTTACCCAGTTTCTAAAGTTTTTTGAGACCTAAAACTCAATGGATAATTATATTTAAACAGAAGATCATACTTATAGAAACTTCTGGGTATTTGCAACTTTGGGATAAATTATTATTCAGGGGGTCAAAAGAGCTGGAGTGTTGAACTCTCCGTGTACTTTATATTTTGCCCATTCTTGCTAGATGACGACGACCCAGAGACCCCATCCCCAGATATTTTTAGTAGCCCTGGCTAATCTACACAGTGGTCAGGAATCAAGGGAGCTGTTGGGAATCAGTCTGTGTTTCTGTTTCAGGATCATGATGTTTCTGATGTGGGCAATGATGTGGGAAATGATGAGGGAAATGATGGTGCCGAGGCTGAGGTGCAAGATGGAGATGGTTTGGTCAATGATTTTCATGCAGACAATGACAGAGAGGACCCAGTGCAAAGGGCAGTTTCTCATGAGAATATTCCTGCTGGGCAGAGAGATGATGGATTGCTCCCTCTCTCTGTGAGCTCTCAAGATTTGGGTTTGGGCAAATCTGACACCTGGGAATTTTAATGAGCAGCAGCCAGATAAGGAGTTGAAAAATAGGCGGCTGGAGTTTAGCCAGGATTGACAGCAAACTCAAGGCTTACGTCGCCCTGAAAGACTTTGTCAGATAAGAGCCAAGAGTGGGGGGAAGCGAAACCAGTTTCTGGGTTTTGGGATATAAGATTTGCTTCAAGGGAAAACCTGTTAGATCAGGCATCGTTTGGAAATTAAGTTCATGTGCCATGGAAATCCTGTTCAAGTGGATATTTGTAGCTTATTGGTGTTGTCTAGCATCGCCTGTATTGTCTTTGTATCCTGTTGATTCCTGCCTGGATTAATACTGCTTTGGAATTGCTTTTATATCTTTTCTGGACATTGCTTTGTGTTACTGCATTTTACTGACTTAATACTTTTTGGAACTTTCTTACTTTCTCACAAGCATCTATATCTACTGGCTATTTTATTAAGCTTCAATAAAAAGGATTGGATTTTTCACTCAACGTGTGGTCTGTTTTAAGCCAGAGGGCTTTTCCTGTTCTGGAGTGCAACAGGAGCTGGAATTCAACAGCACTCAGAGGAAAGAATGTCCCCCCACTTCATCTGATATAATTTTAGTTTTTGCTTCAAGAACTTGCTATCCTATGCCACTTCTCTTCTATTTTCTTGTCAAGATGTTTCATAAAAAGTCTTCCACTCCAATTTCCTTTTAGAATACTGGAACATCTTTCACATTGGGGTAAATCCTGACTACAGCTTTATCTTATCTTTCCCTCAAGGTATTTCATGCCATTTGTACCTTCAGTCAAGAAGACTGAGGGTTAGTTTTGTTAGCTTTAGATCAGGGCTGTCCAACTGGCGGCCCCCGGGCCGTATACGGCCCCCCAACCCCTTCCCCACGGCCCCCTACCCTCCTGCAAGATATCTGCCTTTTAAGATTAAAAAAAAAATTTTTAATATTTTTTTGAATATTTTTCGAATATTTTTTATTTAATTTTTTTCATAGGGGGGGTGAGGGGCGGGCAGGAGGAGGAGCAGGCTCTCTTCCTCCTCCTCCTACTTCCCTCCCTCCCCCCTCTCTCCCTCCCTCCCTCCTCCTCTCTCTCTTTCCCCCTTTCATTCCTTCCCCCTTCCACCACCTGAAGGAAAGAGGGAAGGAGAGAGAGAGTGCACGAGTGAGAGGGGGCGTGGCCAGAGCGAAAAGGGGCGGGACCGAGTTCGGAGCAGGGGGGTGCTCATTCATTCCCTTTCCGGCTTCCTCCTCTCCTGAGGCTTCGTGCCAAGTTTGGTCCTGATCCATCATTATTTGAGTCCACAGTGCTCTCTGGATGGAGGAGAACTACAACTCCCAAACTCAAGGTTCAGTACTTTCTGTTGCTCTCATGAGAGTTTAGGTTTGATTCAACATGGCTGAGGAATGCTTTGATTGTGTTTTCCCCTCATGGCAGAAGGAGATTGGACTGGATGGCCCTTGGAGGTCTCCTATTCTAGGAACCCATTGTAATTATTATTATTATTATTATTATTATCATCATCAGAGGCTGAATGGCCATCTGTGAGGAATGCTTTGATTGTGTTTTCCCCTTATGGCAGAAGGAGATTGGACTGGATGGCCCTTGGAGGTCTCCTACCCAGGAACCTGTTGGTGTTGTTATTATTATTATTATTAGCAGAGGCAGAATGAATATTATGCCTTATCATTCAGGGTTATAGGCCTGTGTGGAAGGGCCCTGGCTTCTTATTTGCCTTCCTTTCCACACATCTGAATAAAATCCCATGTTATTTGCTTTAAACCAGATTATATGAGTGTGGACTCCGATAATCCAGTTCAAAGCAGGTATTCTGGGTTATATGGCTGTGTGGAAGGGCCCTGAATCCACACTGCAATATAATCCAGTTCAAAGCAGGTTTTGTGGGGTTTCCTGCCTGGATATTCTGCGTTATATGGCTGTGTGAAGGGCCCTGAGTCCACACTGCAATATAATCCAGTTCAAAGCAGGTTTTGTGGGGTTTCCTGCCTGGATATTCTGTGTTATATGGCTGTGTGAAGGGCCCTGAGTCCACATTGCAATATAATCCAGTTCAAAGCAGGTTTTGTGGGGTTTCCTGCCTGGATATTCTGCGTTATATGGCTGTGTGAAGGGCCCTGAGTCCACACTACAATATAATCCAGTTCAAAGCAGGTTTTGTGGGGTTTCCTGCCTGGATATTCTGAGTTATATGGCTGTGTGAAGGGCCCTGAGTCCACACTACAATATAATCCAGTTCAAAGCTGGTTTTGTGGGGTTTCCTGCCTGGATATTCTGCGTTATATGGCTGTGTGAAGGGCCCTGAGTCCACACTGCAATATAATCCAGTTCAAAGCAGGTTATGTGGGGTTTCCTGCCTGGATATTCTGCGTTATATGGCTGTGTGAAGGGCCCTGAGTCCACACTGCAATATAATCCAGTTCAAAGCAGGTTATGTGGGGTTTCCTGCCTGGATATTCTGCGTTATATGGCTGTGTGAAGGGCCCTGAGTCCACATTGCAATATAATCCAGTTCAAAGCAGGTTTTGTGGGGTTTCCTGCCTGGATATTCTGAGTTATATGGCTGTGTGAAGGGCCCTGAGTCCACACTGCAATATAATCCAGTTCAAAGCAGGGACTGGGACTTGAGACTGGGATTTTGGTGTTCATCTCTATCTCCAAGTCAAAGCCCCGGTGTCCTCCACAGACACCTCCAAGGCGGGAGGGGCGGAGCCGAGGAGGGGCGGGGCAGGGGTGGAGCCAGGGAGGGGCGGAGCCTGGGTGGAGCCGGGGAGGGGCGGAGCTGGGGTGGAGCCGGGGGAGTGGGCGGAGCCGGGGGGCGGAGGCAGACCCTTCGGCCCCCCAGGTCATCAGTAACTGGAATTCAGGCCACAGGTCCGGTAGAAGTTGGACAGCCCTGCTTTAGATCATCACACAGTACAGAGTAAAGAGGGCAACTGGGATCTAGAACCCAAATAACATGTCTATCCTGATCAACAAAACCCTCAACCCTCAAACTTCCATCTTATCTGAATTAAGCTTTTATTTGCTCCTTCCACACATCCAAAATGTCAGCAAGTAATAATATGGGTAGCTATCTATGGTAATATGGCTTAGTTGCAGTCATTTTAGAATAAAAATCATCCATGAAATTTATTTCCAGGTTAACATGTACAATAGAACTCCTATATTTGCAGGAGATTCATTGCAGGACTTTGTGTAGGTAGGCTGAATTGAGTAATAGCAAAGCATATTGGAGAAATGATTTGCTGGAGGACCTAGAAATGCTTAGAGAGGTCACATCTCTAGGCATTGCTAGGTCCTCTAGTGTGGCTTTATGGTTAATGTCCATCCAAAGCATACCACAGAAGCACTAGGAGGTCCTAGAAGATGCCTGCAGAGGATATATTTTGCAGACATGGACAAATGAAACTATGGGTGATGGTTCCACAGATATGGAGCTTGTATTGTATTGGCTGAAATCAGGGGTGCTCATAAGGTAGATCACGATCAACTGGTCAATCCCAGGACCGAAGGAGGTCGATCCCAGCTGGATGGGGCACTTCTGAGGGGGCGGAGCCAGGCCACGCGAAGCCCTGCCCCCTCCCCCCAGCTTTAGCGCTTCCGCAGATTCTGGAGGCAAGAGGGGGGAATGCCAAGCCAGTAGTGGCTATCTATGCCACTACTGGCTTGGCATTCCCCCCCCCCTCTTGCCTCCAGAAGCTGTGGAAATGCTAAAGCCAGAGGGTGGAGGGGGGGGGGGGGGGAGCCAGGCCGCGCAAAGCCCCACCCCCTTCCCTCAGCTTGGTTTTATTAGAAGTACCTCGCATGCTGAAAAAGTGTGGGCACCCCTGGCTTAAACTGTATACTCCCGATACAGTTTAACCACTAAAAACACCCTGTTGAAATTACAGGATGAATCCAAAAAGCTTCTGTAAATAACATGACGAAAAAGCGTATATTTATATGTGTTACATATAATCACTTATTTTTTCACATCGGCAATTAAGTCACCTTTGATATGCTCCCAGATTTTCATAATAACCATTCATGAATGGCATAATTACTTTGATTCTCAAAGGCAGGCATCATCTGTAGTTAAGTACCCATTCAATTAAAAAAGGAAAGGAAAAAAATAAATGGCCTCCTAATTTTCCCTAGGAGGTATATTTACGTCAATTACACTCCTTTTTTGGGACACACACATTTTCTCACAAGAAGGAACCCCTGGTGTGATGTACACAGTGATTACATTTTCCAAGTACAGCTTCCCCTTTGCACCACAGCAATATTAATTTCGAACCACCAGCTGGAAACAAAAGCCCCCTTCGACGTGGCTTGACATTACAGATTGATGATGCTTGACTGGCTGGGGCAGGGCAGCCTTCTGGCAGAAGAAAAGGCATCCCCTTCCAGTGGGAATAAGGAGGCTTAATAAACCCAAACAGATAAGGCGGTAATGACCCAGATGTTCACAGAAGACCAGATCATATGCACACGAAGGGAACGGATCAAGTGCGCAACGATGCCATAGCATTATGATCCAAAAAAAGTGACCACGTGGCTTGCAGGTGCAAAATTCAACGGGAATATAATGGAAAGGAGCAAGGACAACAAATGGGACTGCCAACCAGGAAAAGAAATGTAGCCAAATTGCTTTTCAGATGGCAGATTGCACAATCATAACGAATTTAAGGGCTGTTGTTGCATTATTGATGGGTGTGCTTATGTATCAAGGAAACAGATGTCCCTGGTCCTAAGGACGTGGTTCAAGAAACTATGTTAGCAGGTGTGAAGTTCTTGTTGCCCTAAACATCATTAGCAAACTGAGAATATGCCATGATAAGCACTTTCTCCTGTCTTCCTACACACTAACACATTTGTTTCTTCTTCTCTTTCATGGCTTGTAGCCAACAATAATGGCTATTGTATATCTTTGTAACCAGTGCTTCAAAACCCCTCAAAGCTAGGAAAAGGTTTTGTTTGGATTTTTTTTTGGACTAAAAGTTTCGAATTTTCAGCCAGACTGGCAACTAGATTACAATTTCTAAACTCCCCTAACCAAAATGGCCATTACGAGTTTCAGTAACTCTTCCAAGATCTATTTCCGAACACATTCATACTACGATTATAGCACAATATTCTACTTTAACTGCAATGGCACTTGGGATTCTGGGTTTTGTAGTTTGGCAGAACTAGAACTTTCTGGTTAAGACATCTAAATCAGTGTTTTTCTACCTTTTTTGAGCCGCGGCACATTTTTTACATTTACAAAATCCTGGGGCACACCACCAACCAAAATGACACAAAATGACACTCTAACACAGTAATACATATAGTTAATATGTATATACACAGTACATATATGCATATACACACACAACACATATAGCCTACACAGAAAGGGAGAATGGTGGGAGTTGTAGGCCAAAACACCTGGAGAGAGGGCCCAAGTTGGCCCATGCCTGCCTTAAGTGAGCAAACCCTGTTCGTTTTTGGCCCCTGCTTAAAGGTGCCTCAACCCTGTGTCCCAAACGCCTCTTGACCCACCTTGGCTGAGTGAGAGGGAATCACAGGAGTGGTAGTTTGACACCATCCTGAGCCTCCCCAAACTACAAATCCCGGGATTCCCCAGCCTTGAGCCCTGGAAGACCAAGGGGTGCCTCACTGCACGAATGCTACGATGTAGATCCGCCCCCAGGCAGCCGGGGGAGCCAGGGAAGTCCCATCCCAAGATCCTCTCTCTCTCTCAGTGCGGCTCTTTCCGCCTGATGCAGTCCCCGCCTTTCGGCTCAAACCCTTCCGAGGCAGAGGAAGGAGCGGAGGGGAGGAGGAAGCCCAAGAAGGCAAGTGGTGAGTCTGGTGGCACAAGCCTTCCCAAAAGGAGGCTGTGTTTGCGGGACTCAGGCAAGGTATCGAGCCCCGGCTAGGGCTTCTCGGTAGGACATGAGGGCTCTCTCTTTCTCTCTTCTATCTCCAATTTCCCACGGCACATCTGATGATCGCTCACGGCACACTGGTTGGGAAACACTGATCTAAATGCTCCTTAAAGGTTTCTCCTTGACATTAAATCCAGTCTTGTCCTACTCTGGTGGGTGGTGCTCATCTCCATTTCTAAGCCGAAGAACCAGCGTTGTCCGTATATGTCTTCAAGGTCATTTAAACGTTTTCAAACTGCTAGGTTGGCAGAAACTGGGGCGAACAGCGGGAGCTCACCCTGCTCCCTGGATTTGAACTGCCGACCTTTTGATCAGCAAGTTCAGCAGCTCAGTAGGTTAACCCGTTATGCCACCAAGGGCTCCTTTCCAAATTGCAAATCCTAAGATTTCATATGATTTTGCTATGGCTGCTACCATTGGATGTAGTACCACAGTCATGTAGTGTGGTTGGGTACCAAATTCAGGATGAGAGGGGTTTTAAAAAAAATCATGTTGGCAGCTAAAAATGCCAAAATGCCAAAGCTAAACCTTGAGAAGTAAGCATGTTTTATTTTGGAAAAAAAAGTTTTTTTCTTCACTGTAAACACTGCAGAGGGGAAGACTACAACTTGTGAAGCTGATCTGCCACTCCTGAAAGCTCTCCCTTTTTATTGCCTGGGGAGCCTGGAGAAGTCAATGTCTATCCCATCTTGGATTAGCTGTTCTCACTACAAGTAGGGGTGATCCACCAGCATGCAATGAATCTTGGTTCCCTTAGGGCAATGTTTCCCAACCAGTGTGCTGCGGCACACTAGTGTGCTGTGAGTGATCATCAGGTGAGCCGTGGGAAATTGGAACCACTTGAGTCTTGAATAAGCCACGCCCCTTTATTCCCCGCGGGCCAATCCTGTCGCGGTGGCCTTGAACTCCCGCCCGGCACCAAGATGGCGGCGGTGGAGGCGGCGGGACTGGAAGCGCTTTCCCTGAGGGGACGCCAGTGGAGCGGAAGTGCCTCGTCTGAGGCGATGCAGCGGTGGGTGTGCCTGGCGGTGCTGGGCTTGGCGGCGGGCCTGGCGCTGATCTGGCCGACCTGGGCCGTTGGAGCCCTTGAGCTTGAGCCTGGCCGGTGCCTCCACGGGCTTCCTCTCCTACCTGCGGCTCTACTGCCTCTTCGCCCACTGCTGCCACAATGTGGGGAACGGGGCCCGCCTCCAGGCAGCTATGTGAGTGGCCTACCAGGCCTCAGAGACTGTGACGTGGAAGGAGCCTCATGGGGCTATATTATTATTATTATTATTATGAACTATGTATTAACATAATATTATTATGTTCCCTTAGTATATGCTATTATATTGTTATATTATCAGTATTTGTCATAGTCATAGTGTATATCATTATTGTCTATGAGAGTAATGATAACAGTCAGGATTAACTCCTGTGCTTTACTGATAATATATTGTACGTACCTATAATATTTATATTATTATAATGTAATACAAGATAACACTTTTAAAAATAATACAATATTGAAATTATATATTTCATATTACTTGTAATAGTACTAATAATATTACAGTATAATGGTATAGTACAATATAGTAAGTTAGAGTATCATTTTGGTTGGTGGTGTGCCCCAGAATTTTGCAAATGTAAAAAATGTGCCGCAGCTCAAAAAAGGTTGAAAAACACTGCCTTAGGGTCTCTTCCGTGCTTTATTGTCTTATCCAAATCAAAACAGCATGGTTAAAGCAAACTGTGGAAAAACTATGGGAGCTTGCACACAGAGCTGGGAGTAAAGAACATGCATGTCTAATTAAGATACGTGAGCACAAAGTTCCTGGCAACCCTCCCCCCCAATGAATATGATTTAGTCTTAAATCACAAAGAAAACCAATGTTTTCATATTTGAAAGAAAACTAGTCACTTTCTAAAATCTCAAATGATCTCATCATGAATAGATTACAACTCAAATTCCATCCTTTCCATATAATCAGACCAAACTTTGTGGCAGAAAAGCATGGGTAACACAATTATTTAGCGGTGTTGTCTCTTCTTACCCAAAAGGATCCCCCACCACAAGAAAAGCCACGTCACATCGATGGGCATCTTCCAAGATTGTATCTGCTTCTTGCTCCACAACGTCTCGGTCAGCAAGAATCAGCTCTTTGCCATAGAATTCCTCCTGGGGGGCAAAAGTAAGGGGGATACTATTACAGTAGTATGCATACTATAGTGGTGTTTTCATAATGAAATGAAAACACACAATTCTCTAAGGTCAGCACAGGAATTTCTTCACATTGTACACAGTTAAACTAGTACAACATGCAATAATGACAAGCATGTAAAGGCCCAAAAAAATTCAGCGGAATCCCGCAGAGGGATTGTGCAATATTTTCTTTTAGAATGGGAAAAAAATATTTAAGACAAGGTTTCAATATATCACCTCCTACACATTATTTCTAAATCTATGTAGACCAAATAGAGCAGTGCTGCTCAGAAACTGGTGGTTCCTGGTTCAATGCCAGTCTATAGGTCATTGGTTGAAGGAGAATTTCCAGGAAAGAAAGGAACAGTGGTATAGCTCAGTGTTTCCCAACCTTTTTTGAGCCGCGGCACATTTTTTACACTTACAAATTTCTGGGGCACATCACCAACCAAAATGACACAAAATGACACTCTAACACAGTAATACATATAGGTAATATGTTTTTAAATGTATTCATACACTCAGTGTGAAACCTGGGCCTGTTTCGATGAACACAACATAGATATCCTGGCAGGAATGGCAGAAAGACACAAACTTCCCACACAGAACTCCCAAAGCCAAGAGAAAATACTGTAAGAGCTTGGTGGGCATTGACCTTGAGTTTTGGAGTTGTAGTTCACCTATATCCAGAGAGCACTGTGGACTCAAACAATGTTGGATCAGAACCAAACTTGGCATGAATACTCAATATGCCAAAATGTGAACACAGATGGAGTTTGGGGAAAATAGACCTTGACATTTGGGAGTTACAGTTTCTGGGATTTATAGTTAACACACAATCAAAGAGCATCCTGAACTCTTGCAACAATGGAATTGAACCAAACTTGGCATATTGAACTCTCATTACCAACAGAAAGTACTGAAAGGGGTTGCTTGCGAATTGACCTTGAGTTTGGAAGTTGTAGTTCACCTACACCCAGAGAGCATGGTGGACTCAAACAATGTTACGTTATGTTGTTGTTTGTTTTCTATCTAGAATCACAATGTTGGAATGAGGCTCACCACTTTAAGGTCCCTAAAACAGGCATGGGAAAACTTCGGCCCTCTGGGTGCTTTGGACTTCAACTCCCACCCTTCCTAACAGCCTGAGGTCCTTTCCTGCTTCAGTGGCTGATGGGAAAACAGGAAAAGGGCCTGAGGCTGCTAGGAATGGTGGGAATTGGAGTTCAAAACACCTGGAAAGTCCAAGTTTGCCCATGCCAGCTTTCGACAGAGACCTCTTCCTCCCCCTTCGCGCCCTTTCTTCCCCTTCCTGCCCAACACTTAGTTTTTCTTCTACACTGCTGCTTCTGCCGCCATTTTGATCCGAGGGGGCAGCGTGATCTTGTTCAGGAAGGGAGGGAGGAGGGAGGAAGACGTGACTATTGCGCAGACTTGCCCCAGAGCAAAGCGAAGCAAAGTGAGGCAAAGCGAGCAGAGCGAGGCTGGGAAGAAGGGAGCCCGAGTGGAGAAGAAAAAGTGTTCGGCAGGAGGGGGAAGAAAGGGTATTGGAGGTTCCAATTTCCCACGGCATACCTGATGATCACTCACGGCACACTAGTGTGCCACGGCACACTGGTTGGGGAACACTGGTATAGCTAATGGGCACAAATATATTCATGGTTGCTTGTATACTGGGAAAGGTGATTGCTGATTCTGCACATCAGACAGCCTGAGAAACACTAATAAAATAATATTTCACATAATTCTAATTCCTCGTCCTGGTTTCCTTTTCCCAATTTTTAAATTGGAATGTATGCTTTATGCCTGCATGCAATTATGGAATCTTAGGAGAGACAAAATCATTTTCTGTTTTACTAATGTCATTGTGTTGTTCTGTTTAAAATGAGGTTTTCCCCACTCTGTTCCACATTAATTATCAAAAGCAAAGAGATTCCTTCTATTCAAGATCTTGTAACTCTGCTTATAACAATATATTGGAAAGTAAATTAAATTCTAACAATTTCCTGTATCTTGAACATATTCAGTATGATGCTTTTGTCCCAAGACATGTTATACATAATTAGCTTTATGTTCCTAAAGTACCATATTTTCCGGCGTATAAGACAACTGAGCGTATAAGACGACCCCCAACCTTTCCAGTTAAAATATAGAGTTTGGGATATACTCGCCGTATAAGACTACCCCTCTTCCAACACACACCAAATAAAAATATTAAAAGCATCAGATTTGATTTCAATATGGTAATTTTCCTATTAATCCTCCTTCTCTCCCGCTCAGATCTCGCACATGCACACCTGCACCGCTTCACGGCAGTCTTCAGGAGCGAGATCTGAGAGGCAGCGGACTAGTACAGCATCGCCCTTAATGCTTTCATACAGTTGCTGCATACGGTAGGGACACAGCCACTGCCATTTTAGCTCCCCCCACCATATGCGGCAACCAGATTCTCCAATCCGGATTGGAAGTTTTAGCACCCAGTCTATGACTCCTGGCGTATAAAACGACTCCTGGTGTATAAGTCGACTCCCACGTAGAAGATGACCCCTGACTTTGAGAAGATTTTCTTGGGTTAAAAAGTCATCTTATACGCCAGAAAATATGGTAAGAGTAATTTTCAACTAGTTGTTGTGCCTTTGTTTTCAAGTTATGGTGAACCTAAGATGGCATTTTCTTGGTAAGACTTATTCAAAGTGGATTTGCTTACACCTTCTTCTGAGACTTATTTATTTATCGTCTCAGAAGTGAATTGAGAATACAGTTATAATTTATAGAAAAACCATAAACATAGTTTAAAACTTGGCATTGTACTAAATTTGCTTTCACCAGAAGGTGGCCACTTGGAGAGCCTCTGGTGTGGCTGTAAGGAGGTCCTCTGTTGTGCATGTGGCAGGGCTCAGACTGCATTGTAGTTAGTGGTCTGTGGATTCCTCTTCTCCGCACTTGCATGTCATAGACTCAACTTTTAGCCCCATTTCTAAAGGTTAGCTCTACATCCCTTTCCCTCAAATCGGGAAATAATTAGTTTCCCCCATAGCTTCAATAATGTATGGAAAATTTATTATCTCTAAACCAGTGTTTCCCAACCTTTTTTGAGCCGCGGCACACTTTTAACATTAAAAAAATCCGGGGGCACCCCACCAACCAAAATGACCCAAAATGACACTCTAACATAGTAAAGAACGGCTGGGGGATGGTGGTCTGCTGGGAGCAGCTGCTGGGAGTGCCTAGGCCGGGGGAGGGGGAGGAGCCATGCCATGACATGCCCCTCCCCCTCCCCCTGGCTTCAGCTCTCCCAGCAGCTGCTCCAGCCTTGAGGGGGCAGTGCCAAGCTAGCGGTGGAAGAGCCAGCACAACGCTGGCTGGGCACTGTCCCCTCAAGGCTGGAGCAGCGGCTGCGCGGGCCGAAGCCAGGGGAGGGGGCGGAGCCAGGCTGCGCCATGCCCCACCCCCTCCCCCTGGCTTCAGTTCTCCCAGCAGCTGCTCCAGCCTTGAGGGGACAGTGCCAAGCCAGCGGTGGCAGAGCCAGCACAATGCTGGCTTGGCACTGTCCCCTCAAGGCTGGAGCAGTTGCTGGGAGTGCCGAAGCCGGGGGAAGTGGCAGAGCCAGGCCACGCATGCCCCGCCCCTCCTCCGGCTTCAGCTCTCCCACAGAGGAGGAGCATGAGCGGTGGACGGGCTTCAGTGGGCGGGGCTCCTCCTCTGCGTGGCTTCAGTGAGTGAGGGGCGAGAGTCATGGCGGATTGGAGGCTGGCTGGGGAAACGGCCAAAGGAGGCAGCGCCCTGGCCCCTTCTTCTTTTTCTTTGCCGCTGCCTGGCCCTTCCTCCTCCTCCCCCAAGCAGCAGGAGTTCGGCAGGAGGAGGGGAGAAGGAAGGGGGCAGAGAGCTTTTTCTCGCGGCACAGCAGGAGGTCCATCATGGCACACTAGTGTGCCGCGTCACAGCGGTTGGGAAACACTGTTCTAAACAATGGCCACTAACCTGAGTAGGTTAAGAGAGGGGTGAGACAAATTCTTGGAGGATTCATTATTTATTTCAAAATTTATTTATTTTAAACATTTGTACCCTGTCCTTCTCAACTCCCGGGGGGGGGGGAGGGGGGGCGCTCAGGGCGGCTTACAACCAGCAACAATTTGATGCCAACACATACAAGCTACACAGTATAACAAACATAAACATTAGTTTTAAAATAGGTTAGAAAATATCCATCTAAAAACATAATTTACGACAATATAGCCGTATCCGAGTCCAATTCAGCATCCAGAGACCCAGTCCACAACCTAGCCATTATCAATTCTCATAAAGCATTGCAAATTGCTGTTAAACCTGCTGCCTGAATGCCTGGTCCCAAGACCATGACTTGAGCTTTTTCCTAAAGGAAAGGAGAGATGGAGCTGACCTAATTTCCTTGGGGAGTGTGTTCCACACATGGGGGGCCACCACCAAGAAGGACCTGTCTCTCGTTTCCGCCAGTCATGTCTGTGAGGAGGGCAGTATCGAGAGCAGGGCCTCCCCGGATAATCGTAAACTCCGAGGCAGATCGTATAAAGCCGGAGCCATATAGGGCATTATAGGCCAAGACTACTAGCACATTTACAGGAAAAGCTACTAGGACATATACAGGAAAAGTTACTGTCATTCAGTTTAAACAGCATCATGTTGCGGGCAAATTTAGAATTGTGTTTTGTGTGTTTCACAAACCCAAGCCAACCAGTTTGAGATGGATTTTAAAGTCAAAACAAGGAGACAGAAGAAAAGACTGAAACAAGGTCTCCCCACGCCAAACTCACAATACACCGGGAATGTGGCGCAGCTGGCAGGGTGTCAGCTGCATAAGATCTCTACTGACCAGAAGGTCATGAGTTCGAAGCCTGCCCGGGTCGAGGTGGGCTCTCGACCTATTGTGTAGCCTGTTGTCGACCTTTGCAACCCAAAAGACAGTTGCATCTGTCAAGTAGGAAATTAAGGTACCACTTAGTGGGGAGGCTAAATTTAACTGATTTACGAGGCCATAAAAAGATCTCCAAGAAACACGCTGAGGAATGCAGGAGTGTGACAGCTCCCCGTGGTGGCCAGATGTAAAACTGCCTCTGTCTGTCTTGTGTATTTGTGTGTCTAAATGTAATGTGTACATTGTAATCCGCCCTGAGTCCCCTGCGGGGTGAGAAGGGCGGAATATAAATGAAGTAAGTAAATAAATAAATAAAATGCATGGGCTTTTTCAAGACATTTTCTCCAGCTTGGTTTTAAGTCAAGAAGGGAAGTGGACTATAACAAATTATTCTAAATGCATATGTGTCCTGTGAGATGAGGTGGGGGTCCATTTTCATTCCCCTCCTTTTACCGATTCATTTTGACACTGATTGCTGATACCCATATTTTACATACTTATTGAGAAGCCCATGTTTATCAAAGATGCTCCTGCTGCGTTTGGCTCTGAAGTGTGTCGCTGGGATATAGCTACAGAAGAAGTAGACCCAATGTGGAGAGTACATAATGAGGTCCTTTCCCACCTCATAAGAATTCTGCCTCCAACAAAATTATTGTTTCTAGCACCGCAGTAACTTAAAACTTTAGTTGAACATTTAGAAATGTCAGACAAAGTGGCTAAGGGAATGTACAGGCATTTCTTCACTAACAAAAATAACTTTTTCACAACAACCAATTTCTCCCTTTCTTTTTGTCCTGTGCCTAGCTTTGTCCTGTAGCACTGCCACTGGGAGGATGATGAGACTAGAAGTTGGAAAAATGTTTTGCTACTGGCTTGCAGCAGTATTTTTCATTAAACAATGCAGTAAAGCTTGAGCTAGGAAAGAATGAGATTGTGCTCTCGCTGATCTGTAGCAGCAAGCATGGTTTACAACAGGGCTGTCCAACAGGCGGCCTGGGGGGGGGCGTACACGGCCCCCGAGCCCCTTCCCTACGGCCCCCTAACCCCCTGCAAGACATCAGTTTTTATTTTTTTGGGAAAAAAAATCCAAAAAATTTCGATCTCCGGGGGGGGGCAGGCGTGAGGAGGGGGGCGACGTGAGTGAGGAGGAGGCGGAGGGAAGCCATGTCAGATGCCCTAGGGGGCAGGACTTCCCCCCGCCTGTTCTTCGCTCCCAGGTTTGCGCGCCAGGGCGGGATCGGCGAGCCGCCCTCCGCCGTGTCCCTAGCTCTTGCAGCGGCCGCGCCTGAAGGAAGGTAAGCCCGGGATCCCCCGGCCCGCCTCCTGCCCTGGCGCACATGCCCAGCATCTTGCGCGACCCGCCCCTTTTCGGCGGGGTGACATCAGGCCGCTGAAAAGGGGCGGCCCCCGCAGACGCTGGGCATGCGCGCCAGGGCGGGAGCGCCCGCCCCGCGAGCGGCCCTGCCCTTGCTGCGGCCACGCCCCCGCGAGCGGCCCCCAAGGTGATCAGTCACCTGAATTCCGGCCCTTGGGCCCGAAGAAGTTGGACAGCCCTGGTTTACAACAAGAAAGGTAAACTGCAGCTCCAGAAGTGGTCTCTAGAACAAGCATGGGCAAACTTTGGCCCTCCAGGTGTTTTGGACTTCAACTACCTACTGGCTGTTAGGAATTTTGGGAGTTGAAGTCTAAAACACCTGGAGGGCTGAAGTTTGCCCATGTCTGCTTTAGACATTTGAAAATGTTCTTGTTTACAACAAGAGCTACCTTGTTTCATTTTACATGGACACATAGTTAAGTCTGAATAAAGGTTTCCTGAAGGAAGTTGATCAGCATTCCTTTTTTGTGGTGCAGGAACATATCCCTATACTCTCTATGTCAGTGTTTCCCAACCGCTGTGACGCGGCACAGTAATGTGCTGTGACGGGCCTCCTGATGTGCCGCGAGAAAAGCTCTCTGCCCCCCTTCCTTCCCCGCTCCTCCTGCCAAACTCCTGCTGCTTGGGGGAGAAGGAGGAAGGGCTGGGCGGCGGCAAAAAAAAGAAGGGGCCAGGGTGCCGCCTCCTTCGGCGGCTTCCCCAGCCAGCCTCCAATCCGCCATGATCCCCGGCATGACTCTCGCCCCTCGCTCGCTGAAGCCGCACGGAGGAGCCCCGCCCACTGAAGCCCGTCTACCGCTCATGCTCCTCCTCCTCCGCGCGGCTTCAGCGAGTGAGGGGCGGGAGTCATGGCGGAGAGCGGCACTGGGGACGGGGGCCATGACTCCCACCCTTCGCTCGTACTGCCCCCTCAAGGCTGGAGAAGCTGTGGGAGAGCTGAAGCCGGGAGGAGGGGGTGGGGCTCCGCTCCCTTCCCCGGCTTCAGCTCTCCCACAGCTTCTCCAGCCTTGAAGGGACAGTGCCAAGCCAGCATTGTGCTGGCTCTGCCACCGCTGACTTGGCACTGCCCCCTCAAGGCTGGAGAAGCTGTGGGAGAGCTGAAGCCGGGGGGAGGGGGCGAGGCATGGCATGGCCTGGCTCCTCCTCCTCCCCAGGCTTCGCCACTCCCAGCAGCTGCTCCCAGCAGGCCACCATCCCTCAGCTGGTCTTTACTGTGTTAGAGTGTCATTTTGGGTCATTTTGGTTGGTGGTGTGCCCCCGGATTTTTTTAATGTTAAAAGTGTGCCGCGGCTCAAAAAAGGTTGGGAAACATTGCTCTATGTTATCCCTGCCTATGCGACAAATAAAATATCTGTAATATCTATGAACGTATCTACTTTTCTAACTGCTATATATTTGTGCAGAAGTTCTAGGTGTGAATGATTTTCCGTTTCACACTGTGTAAGGCCAGAAACGGGATTGAATTAAATTTTCATTGGGGGGGGGGGGGGACGACGACAGAATTCTTACTTAGAGCTATATTCCCTTGTAATAATATCCCTGGTATACTATCAGAGCAGAAAAACGAACGATGTGTCAGAAACCAATGAAATATAGTCAACCAAAGGCCAAAGAAAAAAATGGCAGCCAGAATAACAAAATGAAGTACCGTATTTTCTGGCCTATAATGCGACTGGGGGTAAAAAAATGAACCCCAACTTTTAAAGATAAAATACAGAGTTAGGGATATACTTGCCGTTTAAGACTACCCCTCTTCCAACACTATGCCTCCGCTGCTTTCCTTTCAAGGATCTCCTCTGCCTTCGCTGCTCGCCTCCTCCAAAGGCCACTGGGCTTGCCTAGGCCCAAGGAAGTGTCTCTGGACTATGACTCTCAGCAGCCCCGGGTGGTGGCATGCCTTGAATGTGCTCCCTAAGGGATTCTGGGAGCCGTAGGAGTCAGGGAACTACTGTTCCTAGAATGCCTCCGGGAGCACATCCAAGGCATGCCGCCGCCCAGGGCTGCTGGGAGTTGTCCGGAGATGCTTCCTTGGGCCTCCAGATGACGACTCCCAACAGCCCTGGGCAGCAGCTTGCCTTGGATGTGCTCCCTAAGGCATTCTGGGAGCCACAGGAGTCAGGGAACTACTGCTCCCAGAATGCCTCCAGGAGCACATCCAAGGCATGCCACCGCCGGGGCTGCTGGCAGTCGTTGTCTGGAGGCACTTCCTTGGGCCTAGGCAAGGGTGGAGGTCCTTGAAAGGAGAGCAGGTAGAGGGGCAGGGGCTGCAGGGAAAGCCCAGTGGGCCATCACCCCCAGTTGGTCTTCGTGGCAATGCGGCCTGACACTCCTCCTCCCCATGCTCTCCCTCCCTCCCTCCTCAGGCTGAGAGCCGGCATGTGAGGGACAGGCAGAGAGCCAGATGCAATCCTTGAAAGAGCCACATATGGCTCGCGGGCCATAGGTTCCCGACCCCTGCCCTAAGCATTCTACAGCCATTTCCGCCTATGAAACACAAGTCCAGAAAACACTAAAGGAGGTTTTATTTTTTCTTTTAATTATTATTATTTTAATTTATGCCCGGCGTACTAGATGATCCCCGACTTTTCATAAGATTTTCCAGGCTTTAAAACATCGTCTAGTACGCCAGAAAATAGTGTATTATGCTATGGTCTGTTTTTCATTCCTTGAGTAACAGCACCTTGAGTAACAGTGTTTACATTAATGGGTCCCTGTCCCTCTGCCCACCCCACACAATCATTAGACAGTCTGTGTTATATGTCTAAACAAAGCCATCATTTGCAGCAGAAGGTGGACTTTTTTCAGTGACAGGAACTTGAACCAAAGGTCTGCACTTTAAACAAACAGAAGACACTATTCAATCACTCAGAAGAACACTGAATCAAGGTTTGTTTTTTTTAAATAAAAAAACCTGAAATGTTTTAAACAGGAATGCAACACACACTCGGAGACAACAAGTTTCACCAAAATATCAAAAGGTCATATAATTTCAAGTATATATATACATATTCAAACAGTGATATACAACAGGGCTGTCCAACTTCTACTGGCCCAGGGGCCTGAATTCCGGTCACTGATGACCTGGGGGGCCGTAGGGTCTGCCCCCGCCCTCTCCCCCTCCCCGGCTCCGCCCTCTCCCCGGCCCCCTTATTTTAATTTAATATTAAATATATTTAATTCCATCCTCCCCTCTCCCCTTATTTTAATTTAATATTAAATATATTTAATTCCATCCTCCCTCTCCCCCTTATTTTAATTTAATATTAAATATATTTAATTCCATCCTCCCCTCTCCCCTCATTTTTATTTAATATTAAATATATTTAATTCCATCCTCCCCTCTCCCCTTATTTTAATGGATCCCATCTCCCCTTATTTCATCTTTAAATATATTTAATTTATATTTAATACATGAGGGGAGATGGGGGGAGGGAATGAGGAGCCCCCCTGAGGAGCCCCCTGCTTCGGCCTACCTTTTCCAAACGCGCAGGATCCAGGAGTACCCGGACGACGAGAGAGGCGATGACCGACTGAGTCAAAGAAGGTCCTAATCGTGTCTGTGGGCCTCAGTGATCCAGTAGTAGAGTAGCCGAAGAGTATTGCGAGAATACGCAATCCACACGGGATTTCGCTGTCAACGCCAGCGTGATCTCGCGTTGACAGCGAAATCCCATGTGGATTGCGTATTCTCGCGATACTTGCTCCGAACCCGGAAGTAGGTATTTTTTTTAATTTTTATTATTTACTTTATTTTTCAATTTTTATTTTTTATTAAAAGCTTAGGGGGCCATAGGGAAGGGGCTGGGAAGCCGTATACGGCCCCTGGGCCGCCAGTTGGACAGCCCTGATATACAACATATTCAACATCTTTTAGCCCGGGATGGGCTCCTACCCTTGAGGCGGATTAAGACTGTTCCGACTTACTTGAACTGACCCGAAAGGGATAATCCGCCTCAAGGGTAGGAGCCCATCCCGGGCTAAAATATGTTGAATATGTTGTATATCACTGTTTAAATATGTATATATATACTTGAAATTATATGACCTTTGATATTTTGGTGAAACTTGTTGTCTCCGAGTGTGTGTTGCATTTCTGCAACCCCTCCCTGCCATTGTTTATTTGATGTTTTAAACAGGAACCATATATTCATTAAAATCCCCTTGCAAGCTGCGATTTATCACTAGTTTATCACGTATCACTGATTAACCTCACGGTCACAGAGATTAGACAAAGAAATGGATTAGACATTATCCAATTTTATTCTGTGAAGTGAGTTAAACAGAGAGAGAAAACAAGTAGATTGCAGATACACATGAAAGTTTTTACAGAAAGAAGATGCGAAGTCTTGCTAATCCAAGCCACAACAATGGTTCTTTCATTTTCCACTGCTAACTCCACTTCCTATAGGTATTTACTTACCAGTGCTTCCTTCCCAACGGTGAGGATCGAAGTGTACGCTTCCAGGTATACTCGGCTACATTGTTTGATTACCTCCAGACCTTTCACTGTAATATCTTTGGCATCTCCAAGCCCAAGTCCAACGAGGTAAAGCATTTTTGACGAGTGCCAAGAAATGAATTAGAAGTCACTTCTGGAATAGAGTTTTAAAACCTGCAAAAAGAAAATATGAAACAGAACAAAAAAAAATTCAGGATGTTTTTTGCTAGGAACTACACCACGGCATATGGTTTCTTAAAATTACCAAACATGATTTCTATAGTCACATTTGTAAAATTATGCTGATGTACACTGTTCATTTCCCCCCCACTGGGAATAGCTTTACAAAACAGGAGCTGTCTTCATGGTGTTCTACGTTGTGTAATGTGGATAGCTACCTCCTGCTTACTTTCTGTAAGTAAGAACAGTAAAGTAGCATTTATCACAATGCTGCTTGTACCAAACAAGCTATGGTCCAATGCATTGTGCAAATCTGCGTACAGACAGTGTTTGGAAAGCTGGGATGTGTCCAGAGGAGGGCAACTAAAATGATCAAGGGTCTGGAGAACAAGCCCTATGAGGAGCGGCTTAAAGAGCTGGGCATGTTCAGCCTGCAGAAGAGAACACTGGGAGGAGACATGATAGCCATGTATAAATATGTGAGGGGAAGTCATAGGGAGGAGGGAGCAAGTTTGTTTTCTGCTGCCCTGGAGACTAGGACTCGGAGCAATGGCTTCAAACTACAAGAAAGGAGATTCCACCTGAACATTAGGAAGAACTTTCTGACTGTGAGAGCTGTTCAGCAGTGGAACTCTGTACCCCGAAGTATGGTGGAGGCTCCTTCTTTGAATGCTTTTAAACAGAGGCTGGATGGCCATCTGTTGGGGAGCTTTGAATGTAATTTTCCTGCTTCTTGGCAGGGGGTTGGACTGGATGGCCCACGAGATCTCTTCCAACTCTATGATTCTATACATTACTAGCCATCCCCCGCTACGCGTTGCTGTGGCCCAATCTGTGTAGATGTGTTTTGAGTGTGTATATATGTGTGTATGTGTATATGTGTGTGTGTGTGTGTGTGAGTGTGTGTGTGTGTGTATATATATATATATATGGTTTTAAGCATGCATTTTAATGTTTTTGGGGGCATTTTAAGTCTCTTCTGCTGTGTTTTTCACTGTTTTTATGAGTGATGGTCACCCGTTGGCCTGATAGGAGTCTTGTGTCCAAATTTGGTGTCAATTCATCCAGTGGTTTTTGAGTTACGTTAATCCCACAAACGAAAATTACACTTTTATTTATATAGATCAGTAATAATTATATTTACTATATTAGTATTACTATATTACAATATCTATTATATAAAGGGGTTCCCGTCATGGACCGACCGTCCCAAACAGAGAAACCTTACAACGCAGAAACACCAAACTTGCCAACAGAAATAGGCCTCAAGCAAGGTATGTTTGTAGCAAAGAAACTTTCCCCCAAAACCTAAAAGGCCCCCAAAACAACGAGTAAAAAAACCCTACATTTCCTAGCATCCTCCGGGGCTGCCAACGACTCTCCCAGCCTCTATATTCTGACAACATGATTGGCTGCCAATAAGGGCAGATTTGCATAACTCCTGTACTGGCCAGCCAACATGAGCATTCCGACCCATAATAAACTGTCAGAGGACGATAAGGCAAAGCTGAGGCACAAACACAAACACCCAATTCACTTCCCACAGAAAATTTACACCCCTACAAATCACAGACCACGCCCAAAATTGACAGTAAGGCTTCATTAACTTAATTTCCCTGACTAGGCCTCACTTAATGGAATGCTGTTTACGCTCTGAATTGACAGTAAGGCGTCATTAACTTGAGTCTCCCGACTACGCCTCAGCTCATTGGACATTGTGTATGGCCTGAATTGACAGTAAGGCTTCATTAACTTGCTGTTCCTGACTAGGCCTCAGCTCATGGGACATTGTGTATGGCCTGAATTTACAGTAACCTACCTTGGCACACAGAGGCCCTATGACCCATGCTACATTCTACTACAGTTTGGAGGGTGGACCATGGATTATGGAACTTGAAGTACCTCCATGGATAATGGAATTTGTAGTACTTCAAAACCCATCATTCCCCACAGACCACTGTGTCCCAGAACCAAGACCGAAAAAGACCAAACTTGGCACACAATGCCCCCCATGACCCACACTCCATCCTACTGCAGTTCAGAGGAGGACACACCATGGATAATGGGATTTCAAGTACCTCCACTCACTTCCAAAGTACCCCACCACCACACAAGCATCAACCTCTACATCAACACAGCAGACGGACAGACAAAAAACATTGTATATCCACAAGCTATGCAGAACGCCAGCAACACCACACACCAACAACTCCCCAGGACTTCAACATCCCACCCACCAGAAAAACCCACAACGACACAGCCAGGGCCCCAACAACACCATAACTAACAACAATTCCAACCCTTACATACTCAGACTTTCTTGCATCTCCTAAATAGGGCACAGCAACGCGTGCCGAGTACAGCTAGTTATTATATATTATTATATTGTATTGCATTATATCATCATCAATATTCTATGCTTATACAATATATTATATTAGCAGAGGACAATATTAGTATTATCACTATATTGCACTATACCATATCTGTGGTGCTCCTATTAGCTCTCAAGCTGCATTGCCTTTCAGGAAGAAGTTCTTCTGCAATAGCAGGAACTAATCTGTTCAGGAGTATCCTTGCAAGGATTTTTCTAGCAATGGAGAGCAGAGTTATAACTCGATAGTTTGAGCAATCGGATTTTGTTCCTTTTTTCTTATATAGGGTCATGATAACTGCATCTCGGAGATCTGATGGCCGTTCACCTTTTCCCCAGCAACTCACAAGGAGCTTGTGGAATTTAGCATGGAGTACATGACCTCCCTGTTTCCAAGCTTCAGGTGGGATTTCATCGATCCCGGCTGCCTTGCCATTTTTCATCTGCTGTATGGCCTCAATGGTCTCTTCCAGGGTGGGAGCTGCGTCCAGTTCACTTTTCATTGGTTGTTGGATCATGTGTTGGATAGCTGAACCTTGGACTACTCAGCTGGCATTGAATGAATACTGTGTACAGAGCTATCGTACTGTTGATTCTCCTATATGGGTCTGAAACATGGGTCACCTATCGCCAAAACCTACGACTCCTCAAACGCTTTCATCAGCACTGTCTTCACACAATCCTAAACATACACTGGACTGATTATGTGATTAATGTTGCTGTCCTTGAGCAGGCAGGGATCACCAGCATTGAGGTCATGCTATTGAGAACATAGCTGCGCTGGGCAGGGCACGTTTGTAGGATGGAGGACCACCGCCTCCCTAAGATACTACTCTATGGTGAACTCGCCACAGGTCAGCACAAGAGAGGCGCCCCCAAAAAGAGATATAAGGACTCCCTGAAACAACATCTCAAGCTCGGCCAGATTGATCACCAACAATGGTCTACCCTGGCCTCACATAGGGAGGCATGGAGATGCACTATCCATAATGCTGCAACCTCTTTCGAGAAGACACGCCGAACGGGTCTCGAAGAAAAAGACAATGCAAAAAGAACCGCAACTTGAAAACAACTTCACCCAAGGAGACTTTCTGCTGTGCTTTCTGCAACTGAACTTGCCTATCTCAGGCCTTTTTAGTCATCAACGTGCCTGTAAAAAGCGTGGGATGAGTCCTTCCTAAAAATCTTAGTTCACGAAGTAATGCCAGAGAGAGAGCTATTATTAACCACACTAAATATAATACACTACCAATATATTATACTATTCGTATTATACAATATACTAGCTGAGGACCCGGCGGTGCCCGGGTTATTTGAGGAAGGCATTGTGTGCCAAGGTTGGTTCCTATTAGATGTTTATGTGGCTTGCAGTGGTCTCAGGAACTTAAGTGAAAGTACT
The DNA here is from genome assembly GCA_030556195.1 of Anolis apletophallus. NCBI lineage: Eukaryota > Metazoa > Chordata > Lepidosauria > Squamata > Anolidae > Anolis > Anolis apletophallus. The sequence goes on from JARBWK010000005.1 coordinate 126,520,183, forward strand.
GCGAGTCCCGGGGGCCTAGTCAGGAAAATCAAGTTAAGGAAGCCTAACAATATCCCATGAGCTGAGGCCTAGTCGGGAAAATCAAGTTAAGGAAGCCTTTCTGTCAATTTTGGGACTGGTTTGTGATTTATAGGGGCTATAGTGTTGTTTGGGAAGTGAATGACGTGAAGGTACTACAAATCCCACCATTCGTGGCCCCTCCTGCCCTACACCACACCAGGTAGTAAAGTGGGCCATTGGTCGCCTGTTTGCCAAGTTTGGTCCTGATCTGTCAGTGCTGTGGGCCTCAGTGGCTGACTGCCTGAGGCCTTTCCCTCTGAGTCACTGTAGAATGTTTGAATGTGGTTGGCCATTTGGAGGCAGTTATGCAAATTCCATTTCAGTGGCAACCAATCCTTTCTGTCTGGGGCTGTAGAATGTTGGAGTTCTGAGGCTGGCCAGTTAGAGCCCGTTATGCAAATAATCCCACAATGGCAGCCAATCGAAAGGCTGGCACATATTCCTCCCGTCGCTCGCTCGCTGGCTCCGCCGCAAACACTGACTTTTATTATATGTAATAGATAGATAGACAGATATTGTACTGTATCGTAAGTCAGTGTTTCCCAACCAGTGTGCCATGGCACACTAGTGTGCCGTGAGCGATCATCAGGTGTGCCGTGGGAAATTGGAACCTCCAATACCCTTTCTTCCCCCTCCTGCCGAACACTTTTTCTTCTCTCCTTGCCTCGGGCCCTTTTCCCCCCCAGCCATTTAAGTAGGAAAGGGCCTCAGGCTGTTAGGAATGGTGGGAATTGAAGTCCAAAGCACCCAGAGGGCTGAAGTTTTCCCATGCCTGTTTTAGGGACCTTAAAGTGGTGAGCCTCCTTCCAACATGGTGATTCTGGATAGAAAACAAACAACAACATAACATAACATTGTTTGAGTCCACAGTGCTCTCTGGGTGTAGGTGAACTACAGCTTCCAAACTCAAGGTCAATTCCCAAGCAATCCCTTTCAGTACTTTCTGTTGGTAATGAGAGTTCAATATGCCAAGTTTGGTTCAATTCCATTGTTGCAAGAGTTCAGGATGCTCTTTGATTGTGTGTTAACTATAAATCCCAGGAACTCTAACTCCCAAATGTCAAGGTCTATTTTCCCCAAACTCCATCTGTGTTCACATTTTGGCATATTGAGTATTCATGCCAAGTTTGGTTCTGATCCAACATTGTTTGAGTCCACAGTGCTCTCTGGATATAAGTGAACTACAACTCCAAAACTCAAGGTCAATGCCCACCAAACTCTTACAGTATTTTCTCTTGGCTTTGGGAGTTCTGTGTGGGAAGTTTGTGTCTTTCTGCCATTCCTGCCAGGATATCTATGTTGTGTTCATCGAAACAGGCCCAGGTTTCACACTGAGTGTATTAATACATTTAAAAACATATTACCTATATGTATTACTGTGTTAGAGTGTCATTTTGTGTCATTTTGGTTGGTGGTGTGCCCCTGGATTTTGTAAATGTAAAAAATGTGCCGCGGCTCAAAAAAGGTTGAAAAACACTGTCGTAAGTTATAGGATATATAATGTACTAGCTTGGGGACCCGGCGGTGCCTGGGTCATTTGAGAAGTGCATCAGAATGTAGAGTGGGTCATGGGGGCTCTGTGTGCCAAGTTTGGTCTTGATCCATCATTATTGGGAGTTGCAGTGGTATCATGAAATGACTGAAGGTAGTGCAAGTCCCATCATCTCTGGTCCACCCTCCCCCAAAGTGTAGTAGGATGTAGATTGGGTCATGGGGGCTCTGGGTGCAAAGTTTGGTCTGTATTGGTGAATGGATGAGGGTTGCATTGGTGTTAGGAAGTGAGTGAAGGTACTTCAAGTCCCATCATCTGTGGTCCGTCTCACACAAAACTGCACCAGGATGTATAGTGGGTCATGAGGGCTCTGTGTGCCAGGTTTGGTGTTGACCAGTCATTGGATTAGGTTTGTAGCAGGATTGGAAAGTGAGGGAAGGTAGTGCAAGTCCCATCATCCATGTTCTGCCCCTCTCCAAACTTCAGTAGGATGTAGAGTGGGTCACTGGGGCTCTGTGTGCCAAGTGCGGTCTTTATCGGTGTTTGTTGGGGGGCTGCAGTGGTCTGTGGGAGCAGAGGGGTGTGAAAGTACTACAAAGCCCATCATCCATTGTCAGTCCTCCCCCAAGCCTCACCAGGACGTGAGGGCAGTCATGGGGGTTATGTATGTCAAGTTTTGTCTCGATCAGTAATTGGATGAGGGTTGCAGCGGACTTGGGAAGTGAGTAGAGGTACTGCAAGTCCCATCATCCATGGTCCACCCTTCTCCGAACAGCACCAGGACGTAGAGTGGGTAGTGGGAGCTGTGTGTGCCAAGTGTGGTCTGTATTGGTCCTTTTTGTTGGGCTCAGTGGTCTGTGAGAACTAAAGTGTTTGAAAGTACTACAAATCCCATAATCTGTGGGTCATGTCCCCCGAACCCCACCAGGACGTAAAGAGGGTTAGGGGGGTTATGTGTACTAAGGTTGGTGCAGGTCCATCACCCGCGCTGGTCGCTGTGGCCTGTGAAAGTGGCTGCCAATCAGAACACTGCCACATATCCGTCCTTCCGCTCTCCGCACACATACAAACATTCCGCTTTATTAAGGCAGTCTTTCTCAACCAGCGTGCCGTGGCACACTAGTGTGCCGTGACGGACCTCCTGCTCTGCTGCGAGAAAAGCTCTCTGCCCCCCTTCCTCCCCCCCTCCTGCCGAACTCCTGCTGCTTGGGGGAGGAGGAAGGGCCGGGCAGTGGCGAAGAAAAAGAAGAAGGGGCCGGGGCGCCGCCTCCTTCAGCCATTTCCCCAGCCAGCCTCCAATCCGCCATGACTCCCACCATGACTCTCGCCCCTCGCTCGCTAAAGCCACATGGAAGAGGAGCCCTGCCCACTGAAGCCCGTCCACCGCTCATGCTCCTCCTCTGTAGGAGAGCTGAAGCTGGGGGGAGGGACGGGGCATGGCACGGCCTGTAGGAGAGCTGAAGCTGGGGGGAGGGGGCGAGACATGGCGCGGCCTGGCTCTGCCCCTCCCCGGCCGGCACTCCCCGCAGCTGCTCCCGCCTTGAGGGGACAGTGCCAAGCCAGCATTGTGCTGGCTCTGGCACGGCTGGCTTGGCACTGCCCCCTCAAGGCTGGAGCAGCTGCTGGGAGAGGTGAAGCTGGGGGTAGGGGGGTGGGGCATGGCGTAGCCTGGCTCCGCCCCTCCCCGGCTTTGGCACTCCCAGCAGCTGCTCCCAGCAGGCCACCATCCCCCAGCCGTTCTTTACTGTGTTAGAGTGTCATTTTGTGTCATTTTGGTTGGTGGTGTGCCCCCGGATTTTTTTAATGTTAAAAGTGTGCCGCGGCTCAAAAAAGGTTGGGAAACACTGTATTAAGGTATACAGCTACAGATAATATTACAAGATTACTAATATATTATTATTATTGAATAATTTCTTATTGTTATAATATATCAATTACTGAAGTTTGGGGAGGCCCCAATCTTCTGTGGAAGCCTTTGCAAAACTACCACTCCCAAGATTCTACAGCATGGCACTTAAAAGTGGTGTCAAACTGCTTTAATTCTACAGTATAGAGAGGCAGCCTTGGACTCCCCTTCTGTTGGGCTGAAGAAGCATCAGATTCTGGGAAAGGAGGCCACACAACCCTTCCCCTCTTGCCCTCCCCACTCACATCTGCATGCTCTCCATCAGGCAGCCCTTCTGCCACGCTTTGGCTGCAGCTTCCTGGTTCTGTGCCTGCTTGCCGTAAAGCGCGCACCACTCACCCTCTCTGCGCGCGACGTTTTGCGACAGCCGAGGAAGAATCTCTCTCTCTTTCTGCGGATGGGCGCTTTTCTCCAAGGCTGGAGGCGGCTCAGCATGGCTGCTCTAGGCGCGCCCACTGTCCCGCTCTCCAATGGCTTAAACATCCCCGCCTTGGGGCTGGGTAAGTGCTCCATCCAAGGCAAGGCCCTGCAAGGCCCAACTCTGAGGAGAGGCTCTGGGTGCAGAAGGAGAGCAGTGTGGCATCATGGGAATTGTAGTTTGGTGAGGAGATGAAGGCTCAAGGCCAGGCCTGGGGAAAGTTGGGCCTTTCAGGTGTCTGGACTCCAGCTCCCACAATTCCTCACAGGCTCAGGCCCCTTCCAAAGTTGGGCCTTTCAGGTGTTTTGGACTTCCACTCCCACAATTCCTCACAGGCTCAGGCCCCTTCCAAAGTTGGGCCTTTCAGGTGTTTTGGACTTCAGCTCCCACAATTCCTCACAGCCTCAGGCCCCTTCCAAAGTTAGGCCTTTCAGGTGTTTTGGACTTCAACTCCCACAATTCCTCACAGCCTCAGGCCCCTTCCAAAGTTAGGCCTTTCAGGTGTTTTGGACTTCCGCTCCCACAATTCCTCACAGCCTCAGGCCCCTTCCAAAGTTGGGCCTTTCAGGTGTTTTGGACTTCAGCTCCCACAATTCCTCACAGTCTCAGGCCCCTTCCAAAGTTGGGCCTTTCAGGTGTTTTGGACTTCAGCTCCCACAATTCCTCACAGCCTCAGGCCCCTTCCAAAGTTGGGCCTTTCAGGTGTTTTGGACTTCCACTCCCACAATTCCTCACAGCCTCAGGCCCCTTCCAAAGTTGGGCCTTTCAGGTGTTTTGGACTTCCACTCCCACAATTCCTCACAGTCCAAAACACCTGAAAGGCCCAACTTTGGAAGGGGCCTGAGGCTGTGAGGAATTGTGGGAGTTGAAGTCCAAAACACCTGAAAGGCCCAACTTTCCCCAGGCCTTGCAGAGCCAGTCCTGTGATCCCACAGCATTGAGCCATGGCAGTTCAAGGGCCCTTCCACACAGCCACATAACCCAGAACATCATGGCAGGAAATCACACAGTATATGCTTTGAACTGGAATATATGGCAGTGTGGACTCAGATAACCCAGTTCAAAGCAGATCTTGTGGGATTTTCTGCCTTGATATTCTGGGTTATATGGCTGTGTGGAAGGGTCCCAAGTAATGTCAAACTGCATTTAGTCTACAACAGGCATGGGCAAACTTATTTATTTTATTTACGACCTTTATATTTACGACCTTTATATTTATTTATTTATTTATTATTTACTAACCTGCCCTTCCCGAGGCTCAGGGCGGTTTCCAACATATAAAAACACATCAAGATTTTAAAACATCATAAAATACCATAAAACAATTCCAACCAATTACATTCACATAAAATCACATAAAATCACACGAATCAGGACAAGGCGTAATATGTGTTAAAAACAGTGGCAGCACGGCTGGGTGAGGGAGTTCAGGCATCGGTCAGCCACCGAATGCTTGCCTGAACAGCCAGGTCTTGCAAGACCTGCGGAAGGCCATCAGGTCCCGCGTCTTGGCCGGAAGCGAGTTCCACAGGACCGGAGCAGCCACCGAGAACGCTCTCTGCCGTGTGCTGGAAAGTCTATAAAGTTTCAAGCCTGGGACCTCAAGCATGTTAAGACAGACCCTCTGAACGCAGTGATCTTCTGGGCACGTATGGGGTAAGCCGCTCCTTCAAGTACACTGGCCCGAAACCATGTAAGGCCTTGAAAGTCAAAACTAACACTTTGAAGGAGACCCGGAATTCAATTGGCAACCAGTGCAGTTCGCGCAGGAGAGGTGTTATATGGGATGTTCTGGTGACTCCCAGTAGCAGGCAGGCTGCCGCGTTCTGCACCAGTTTAAGTTTCCGGTAGGCCAATGTACAGCGCGTTACAGTAATCGAGCCTCGAGATGACCGCCCTTGTCACCCCGAAGGGGACTCAGAGCGGCTTACAAGTATTTATTTATTATTATTTATTTTTTGGACTTGTACGCTGCCACTCCTCGAGGGCTCGGAGCGGCTTACAAACATATAAAAGCATCACAGGAGTAAAACAACATATTAAACTAGACCAATAAAGATTTTCCAGCTTAGTGATCAAAGGCTAGCCGGAAAAGGTGGGTCTTGCAGGCCTTGCAGAAAGAGAGTAGATCAGGGGTGCTCACACATTTTCAGCATGCGAGCTACTTATAAAACAACCAAGTCAAAATGATCTACCAACCCACAACTCAGAGAGCCATAAAAGCAAAATATTCGGAAATTTATTTCAGTAAGAGCCATATAATATATTTTAAGACTGAATTCAACTAAATGTGAGTATAATAATTGCCTGAATTTATTCATAATAATAATGATGATAATATTCAGCCTCTGCTACTACTACTAATAATAATAGTGACAACAATAGGTTTCTAGAGTAGGAGACCTCCAAGGGCCATCCAGTCCAACCTCCTTCTGCCATCTATTATCATCAGATGGCCATTCAGCCTCTGATGATAATAACAATGGGTTCCTAGAATAGGAGACCTCCAAGGGCCATCCAGTCCAACCTCCTTCTGCCATAAGGCGAAAAAACAAAGCATTAATCACAAATGGCCATTCAGCCTCTGATAATAATAATAATAATAATAATAATGGGTTCCTAGAATAGGAGGAGACCTCCAAGGGCCATCCAGTCCAACCTCCTCCTGCCATAAGGAAAAAACACAATCAAAGCATTCCTCACAGATGGCCATTCAGCCTTCGATAATAATAATAATAATAATAATAATAACAATGGGTTCCTAGAATAGGAGGAGACCTCCAAGGGCCATCCAGTCCAACCTCCTTCTGCCATAAGGAAAAAACACAATCAAAGCATTCCTCACAGATGGCCATTCAGCCTTCGATAATAATAATAATAATAACGGGTTCCTAGAATAGGAGGAGACCTCCAAGAGCCATCCAGTCCAACCTCCTTCTGCCATAAGGAAAAACACAATCAAAGCATTCCTCACAGATGGCCATTCAGCCTTCGATGATAATAATAACAATGGGTTCCTAGAATAGGACGAGACCTCCAAGGGCCATCCAGTCCAACCTCCTTCTGCCATAAGGGAAAAACACAATCAAAGCATTCCTCACAGATGGCCATTCAGCCTCTGATGATAATAATAACAACAATGAGTTCCTAGAATAGGAGGAGACCTCCAAGGGCCATCCAGTCCAACCTCCTTCTGTCATAAGGGAAAAACACAATCACAGCATTCCTCACAAATGGCCATTCGGCCTCTGATAATAATAATAATAACAATGGGTTCCTTGAATAGGAGGAGACCTCCAAGGGCCATCCAGTCCAACCTCCTTCTGCACCTGGGCGGCGTTGGGAGCCTGCGGGGCAGGACTGAGCCTTCCTCCCGCCCTGCCTGCAATCTACCAGGACCCCCTACGTGATCTACCAGTAGATTGCGATCTACCTAGTGAGCACCCCTGCAATAGATTAAAACAACATTCGTTAAGACGTCATAAAGCCTTTTCCAGTTACAACAATCATCTGGTCTGATTCAATGTTCAGATGCCATTATATTCAAAAGTCAAAAGCCTGGGGGGTGAGCAATCTGGAGCATCTTGCAAACAGCTCTTACTGTCAGAAGGTCCTTCTTAATGTTTAGGTGGATCCCCACACACACACAGTTTGAATCAATTTCTCTTAGTCTTTAAGGTACTACAAGATCCTTTTGTAAATTACACATGTTATTCTATTAGAATTAGAATGATAAACATCCAAATGCTGCAATAAAATTATAGCTTATTATGCGGACTGATAGCACACACACACTGTACACACACACCTCTACTGATAAATTTGAACTGGAGCCCATTTTCCTCACATATTGACAAATCTTATTTGTAATTTGGAATGGGAATTCTTTGGCTTTCCAGATGTTTTAAACTAGAATTCCTACAGTCTTTTTACTACTTGCTGTGATACTTGCTCTTTTGGGGAACTGAATAGACTGAAGGCAGAATATTTCCTGTCCCGGAATGTGTAATAGTGCATTTTGTTTTTGGGTTGTTTTGTTGTGTGCCTTCACAAACCTATCACAGGGGTTTCTGGGGTGGAGAGTGTGTGACTTGTCCAAGGTCACCAAATGGGTTTCTATGGTCAAACCTTGGTCTCCAGAGTCCTAGCCCAGTGCTTAAACAACTACACCACTCTGCCTAACAGGAGGTAAGCACCATTGTGTTCAGTGAGATTTATTTCCACATTAGGATACATAGAATCACAGTTTAAGACTAAGAACTAGCTGTCTGCAGGGTATCCCATTATCTGTATTAATAATCATTCTGTTGAGTAACCTTCCCACTTGCAAGTCCAAGTACAATATAGTAACTCATGCAGAGATGCAATAGGTAGCCTACTGTGTGATTGCGGAATTGAGCTATGTCCACATGGGTGCTGTTGTTGTTGTTGTTATATTTAGTTCCACCTCGGTTTTCTCTCTTGGTTGAGACCCAATCACATTTGATTTAGAGGTGCAGCCCAAGACCATAGTGATTGGAAGATATGCAGATATAATAAGGGCCCTTCCACATAGCCATGTAACCCAGAATATCAAGGCAGAAAATCCCACAATCTCTGCTTTCAACTGGGTTATCTAAGTCCACACTGCCATCTATTCCAGTTCAAAGCAGATAATGTGGGATTTTATTCAGTTGTGTGGAAGGTGCCTAAGAGTATTATCTCTGTTGGTGAATACTGCTAGGCCCCATGAGGTTTTGATGCAGGGATAGAAAGCCTTTTCTCTCTCAAAAGTCCACGTTCTTTCAGAGATAACTTGTCAAGGGCTGCATTTGCTGGTATATATCAATTTAAAACAAGAATAATAAATGAAATGAACTTCATTGGGTGCATCAACACTGTAGAGGTATTGCAGTTTGACACCACTTTAACTACCATGGCCCAAAGCTATAGGATCATGGGAGTTGTATTTTTACAAGGTCCTTAGACTTCTCTGCTAAAAAATGCTGGTACCTTACAAATTACAACTCTCAGGATCCTATAGCATTGAGCCATGACAGTTAAAGTATTGTCAACCTAGATATACCACTATCTTTGTATTTACCCAATTGACTTCCAGAAGAGAGACAGATTTTTCTCGATAGATGTCTGAACTGGTAGTTTGCTCATGCACTTAAAAAGAAGCCTAGAAATGACTGGAAGTTGTCCGCTCTGTTTAATGTAAATCTACTTACATACATTTTGCAAATCACTGGTAAGAAGCCATCAGCATTGTGTATACACTCTACTGTATTGTCTCATTAAGGTCCAGCATTCATTACCCAGTAATTAAATTTGAATTTGATTTTCTTTTGAAATGTGCAAATGTGCAAACACTTAGCTTTTCCTTCTGATAAAAAAAATCCTTTCTGATGTGATAATTTAGGCAGCAATTGTATACATTCTTAGATGGGTCTGAATTGCATTGAAAGCTCATTCAAGTAAACATTCTTAGGAACAGATCTTAGTATTTAATGGCCTTTAATGGTCTACTTCTGATGTGTGTCCTTAAATCTTGTTTTTCAGATGAGTTAATGGCAGCACATTTTTCTGTATATTTAATCAGATGTAAGGTCCATTTTGTTTAGTAGGTTTGACTTTAAAATAAGCATGTATAGATGGATATGTGAACTGAGGTTGGTTTATCAACTGATCCAAAGTTAAAGTGCCATAGCTGATAAGATAGTTGCCACCTATTTCCTTCACTTGACCTGTTCTCCTAAATTCAGCTTTAAAAATCAGCAGTAAGGAAGGCTGTACCTGTTATTTTCTGTCTGAAAAATGGTTCAAAAAACCTTTTTGGACTGCGTTTTCTATAATCCCTATTGGCCACATTGGTTGCAGCATCAGATTGCTTACAATTGATGTAAAATGGCAGCAGTATGGTTGGATTAGTTAAGATTCGCAATAAGTTGTGAGTGTTACCAGCCTGTTTATATAATTTTTGGTGATGCATCCGCATTGCATTGATATCTCTTAAGAGTGAGGAAATGGTTTGAAATGTATAGATTACTGTTATGTTTTTGACATTACTCCAGCTATCTCCCCCGAGTTTTTAAACACTTTATATGTACATGTGGCTTGCCCTGTCATTTCGGTTTTAGATTCATCTGTGTTGTTGTATTTTCAAAGATGTATTTTTATTGTGTTTATTGTTTTTTATTTTTTCTGTGATTTGTTGCTCGGGCACGGCCCCATGTAAGCCGCTCCCAGTCCCCTTCGGGGAGATGGATGCGGGTTAGAAATAAAGTATTATTATTATTATTATTAAGGTCTGTAACTACCAGTTAAATCCTCATGTGAAATTATTTCCCAAATGTACATGTTGTGATCATTTTCCTGATGCTGCTAATAAGACATCAGAATGTGAGTTTATGCGATGTTGCCATAGAAGTTAGCTTTAGAAGTGATTAACACTTATGCCAGCTTTCCTTTCACCGGTCACAAAACGACCAACTATTTTGTCTCACAAAAGGCAAGTAATGATAATGATGTTAATTAGTCTCCATATATCATGATTCAAGTGTGCAAAGCGCTTCACATACATTATCTCATTAATGCCAAAAACGAATAGTAGATAGGAATTTGGTAGAATATATTTATTCTGTATGGTGCTGCAGATCTAATGATAGTCCAAAAGAGGGAGGTGTTATGACCAGAGCCATTATGTCAAATCAACTATTATTATTAATAATAATTTTATGTATTACTCTCCTCTCCTTAAGAATTGAGATGGGTACCATATAGTTAAAATACATAGACAAAACTATTAAAACAGATAGGCATAGGTGTCAGATACCATGTACTCACTAACAATGTAGTAAAAAACCATCCATAAAAATCAGCGTTTGGGTCTCGCCTTGCTGCTTGCGCATCTGAGTTTTTCTCCTGAAGCTTTTCCTTATCACTTATTAGCGGAGCAGACCAAACAAATGTTCCTTCACATCTCATAGCTCTTTGAGAACTGTAGGCTGGGATTACGTAGTTCACTGAATTGCAGTTGATGGTGTGAGAAAACTGTTTAGGTGGATTAGGATATTTTCGTTTGGCTGTCTCTGGAACTGATCCCACTATTTTTTTCCTGTTAAAACATGTATCCTGTCGTAGCACAGAGACCAAAGAAGCCAAGCCCAGATGTAAAAGGGGATAACAAAAGGTTTATTGAACAATAACTGGAAAAAGGACTAACAAAAAGTAGCCAACTTGGCTCAAAAACCCTCAAAAATCCCAGGAAAAAACCCACAAAACAATGCAGCAAAATGCCCAAAACAAACACAAGACGTCCGTCTGCGAAGTCCTAGGTGAGAAGATCCAGAAGCGTAGTCAACAAGCCGATCCAAGGGTCAAGGACAGGAGAATGACGGATGAAAGGAGGAGACAATCCAAGGTAACCAGGAGCCGAGTATACATGAATAGCACAAATCATAGTCCCCATAAAACACAGTGTCAACCTCCCTCCATTTCATACAATACCAAACTCTGTAGCAGGAACTCACGTAGACTCAGCGGAGATCAATCCCCGCCACAGGAAATACACTGCAGGCAACTAAACAGAAAAGCAGACATTGAATTCCAACCCCCCCACCTTTTCCCAAACATCAGCTAGAACTGCCACAGCAGCTCACCCCAAGAACAAGGTGGAGAAATAGCCCATAACTCATGAGTAACTGGAAACAGGAACAAGGCACACGATATCAGGATCACAGGAATGCCAGAGACAAGAACCAGACATCAACTCTTTGACCGCCGCAAATGCAGCCCCATAAACCCATTTCTTATATAGTACTTAAACATCACTGTCGTCTGAAGACCCTCCTTGATCATGAGCACCAGCTGCTGCATCTCCTACAGCTGTTGTGCTCTGTGCAGACCTCCAATCTTGCCAACGCTGTTGGAAGCTTAAAGTATCCCAATCTGTCCCTGAAGCCTCAGAAGGCCAGTCTAAGTCACTGTCAAAGCCGAGGAAGGTGTCAGAATTAGACTCTTCGTGACACACATCCCTTACTTCCTGAACCAATGTTGATTCTAGATCCGTATAACTTTCCTCTGACCACATTTCTTCTTCCCCAGGAAAAGCTTCAAAGGTTTCTGAATCAGAAGGAGCTCTAAGTATCTGCCAGATCTTTTTTCTCTGTTCCAGCCCTTCCAGGCTGGAATCACTAGCAGCCCTTTTCCTCCCAGCTGCAGAGTCTTGATTACACAGAGCCTCACCCCATTCCATACTATTGCTTGATGCTATTGACCCAGCATCTTCCCCAATACTACTAGTAGTAGAAGCCAAAGGCTCAATTACAACATATCCTGTGCTCACTAAAGTTACTAGAAAAAAGTATCTCCCACAATAAGATGCTTCATATTGAAGTCCTAAGGAAGATCTTGTAAAGAGGGAACTGCAAGAATGCGAAGAACAAGAAGTAAGGGAGGAAATGGATAGCTGGCCCTGGTTGCTGCTTTGTGGGATGTGTGTCTGTGGAAAGTGAATAAGACTTTTTAGAAAAGTAGAATTAAATTCCGAAAGTGTTTCTGTGCTTTAGTTTAATTTAGAGAGACAAATTAGCTATATTTTTGAATTGCTTATCAATTCCAACATTACTAATCCGTTCCCCAAAGAAACTGTAATGAATTCCCAAGGGACTGCAGGGTTCCTAGAACACATTTTTTTGTTTTGAAAAAAATCTGCTTTAATTAAAATCCGCAGAATATCTTTGCTTCCAGGCATCCAATTGAAAGAGGACCACATGTTGCTCTACATACAGCATAGTTCTAGTAAGTAAGAAGCCATCACTTCCTAGTCTTTATAAAAGCTTCTACGAACTTGTAGAACTCCTTTTTAAAAGGAGCCATTGTAGCAAAACCGCTTAAAACAGTTGGAAAAAAATAATACAGTAGCAAGAGAAGGTTTTTGGTTGAATCAGCTCTTGGGAGGCTGTGCAGTGAATTCAGTGTGACATTTTTCATCGTTGTTGAAAGGTTTTGTGAGAGGCAAGGGGCTTAATAAATGGAGTTTCCCGGTGTGTATTTGATTAGCTGTAGTCTTACCAAACTAACTAACTTTTTGTGAAGCTTCCAGGAGACAAACAAGGAATAGCAAATGTTTTGGAACTTTATGTGCATGGTACATGGTGGGATACTACGTATGATGCCTGGCTTCTATGGTGTTTGAAAGACATGTTTCCCACAGAGCAAGGGTTTTTGTATGAGGACAAAATTTAGATTTGGCATTCTTTCTATAAACCAAATGATTTTTACCTGCCTACTGCAGAGAATTTCGCAGAACTGCCATTATTTTAAGTAGCTTGGATCAGTGAAATGCAACTTAGTGTGGTGTAAAAAAAGGTAAAGGTTTCCCCCTGACATTAAGTCCATTCATGTCCAACTCTGGGGGTTGGTGCTCATCTCCATTTCTAGAGCCAGCGTTGTCCGCAGATGCCTCCAAGGTCATGTGGCTGGCATGACTGCATGGAGTGCCGTTACCTTCCTGCTGGAGCGGTGCTTATTGATCTACTCACATTTGCATGTTTTCGAACTGCTAGGTTGGCAGAAGCTGAGGCTAACAGCCGGAGCTCACCCCGCTCCCTGGATTCAAACCGGCAACCTTTTGGTCAGCAAGTTCAGCAACTCAGCAGTTTAACCCACTGCGCCACTGGGGGCTCCCCTGTGGTGTGGTGTAGTACATTGAATTCAAAATTGAAACCATTTGGTCCAGGGTTCAGGTTTCTCTTAGGGCATGTCTACACTGACCACTTCATTCAAAAGTGCCCTGTATCAGCTCAGTGGTGGCCAAATGTTTTTTATTCTTCTAGATTGTTGAAAGTGCTTTTCGTTTTGCTGAAAAATTGAGAATTGCCTTCTCTCCTGAAAGGCCTCAGAAGCAGTACTTCATCTTTTGTTGATGTTTTGGCCTCCCCTGCATTCTTTAAGATTTGAAAAAAATCTAATACTTTATACCCACAGCTGGACTTCTGGTGTTCTGTTATTGTTTTTTGGCACCCTTGGCAATTTGTGCCATCCCTGGAGGGTTTTCGATGCAGAAATTGGCCAACAGATTTCTAAGATAACCCATCCTCCTTAAACTTATTGTAGCTGCTGGGTTTATCCAGCTGTGCTCAACTACTTTGTCTAGCGAGATGGGAGTACTGTTAGTATTGTCTCAGATTATGCCTTTTGAGAGAAGTCTATGAATAATTTGGATACTTGTGTGCCAATATTCCTGCATCACATCTCCCTTTCTCCCTCTTATCAGGAAAGAACTTATTTCTACTTCTTGAAACAATTCTGCCTTCTTAGCTTTGTGTTTTATGCACACCAATTATGTTACCCACAAAAGAAATAGGGAAGAAGATATTTGATGTCAAAAGGAACCCTATTTCACTTTCTGTGGGAGGAGGTTGTAAACCCCATCTCTTTATCCTGGGTAAATTAGAAACAACCAGTTTACATGAATACAAGAATACATTTGAAATTTTGAATTTGCTCTCTAGAGAGGCCAAAATGGTCTCATCCTTGCACTCCTTGCATCAGCAAGTTATAACATTTTGATGCCATCAGGTTTTTATGATTTCATTCGAAATGTGGGAGGAAAGCTGAGGGAACCATCTTACAGCGTTCTCTCCTGTCTTAGTGCCATTATTAGGGAACTGTTGTGATGCAGATGCCAATTAAAGCCAAACCCAAGAGTAAAAAGGAATTGCGGAAGAATGATCAAAAACAAACTGAAGACATCATCAGCAACGTCCTCAGAGGGTTGAGCCAATACCGTAGTCGATAACTGGTCTGGAGTCGTGGGCAGGAGAAAGACGGAGAAACGGGAAGACAATCCAAGGTCCACAGGAGCTAAATGCATGGGGACAACATTCATCGTAATCCCCACAAAACACATTGTCAACCTCCCTCCATATATACAATACCATTCTTGTAGCTTGTGACACTCACGGAAAGTCCGGCGGAGTTCAAACCCCGCCACAAAGAACACACAGCTGTAGCTGGACAGAAAACAGAACATTGTAGCCCAAAACCACCCACCTTTCCCAACTGCGGCAGCAGCATCTCAGCCCAAAAGGGCAGAGTAAAACCTCAACTCGCGAGTAAACTGAATCAGAAACACGATGCAAGAATGGAATAGACTTTGAAATGAGGTCTAGGTCCGAGATCGAAGAGGGAAAATAAATGGACTGGTTCCCTTACACACAACTGAGAGAAAAAATTAGAGAAGACAAAAAAAAGGTTTCGAAGAAACAAAAAACGAGATAGAAGAGATAATCTTCGATAATAAACAGAAAAGCGTAGGGAAAATATACAAAATCCTACTAAGATGGAACTACGAAGGAAAGAGTGAGGAGAACTACAAAAAACAGTGGTCTAGAAATATAGGGTATAAGATAAAAGAGGATACCTGGAGACACATATGAAAAAATAATGTTGACTCTTCCTACTGCCATACATTCAGAGAAAACTGAATTAAAGTAATATACAGGTGGTACCTTACTCCAAATAAATTTGCCAAAATTTATAAAAACTCCAACCCAGACTGTTGGAATTGTAAAAAAAAAAGGCACCTACTTTCATTTATGGTGGTTATGCCCTAAGGCTAACAGATATTGGAGTAAGATACAACTAGAATTGGAAAGAATGCTGAAGAGAGACCTGGTGGGGAGCCCAGAGTTATTCTTATTGGGAATTGTGGACCCCTCCTGGGAAAAGAAAGAGAGAAAAACCTTTATACTGGACACTACGGACGCCAAGATGGTGTATGCCAGGTATTGGAAGTCCCAGGAGGAGCCCTCAATTGACGAACGGCTATTGAAAATAATAGATACAGTACAAATGGAGGCTCTGACTGAGGCTTTGAGAGATGAAGGAAGAAAAGGCGATGAAAATCAAAAATGGGACTGGACATGTCTAATAGATTATTTCAAATCAGAAAAAAACGACCTAAAGGTGAAAGGTTTGTAGATAATAGGATCAGCGGGAAATGGCTAGACAGATAAGCAGATAAATATATATCTCATTGTAAGACAAGCAGTTAAATATATATCTTATTGCAGGAACCACCTTCTTTCAAAAATGTCAATCGGTCAAGTTTGTTTTCTTTCATATGTAGACCCTACAGGCTAAAAGCAAGTTTAAATCAGGGAATAAAAGAAGAAACAATCATCCGCAGAGACCGAGAGGAATCGAAGAACATTACCGGCCAAACCTTCAACTGTTTCTCACACAGATAAAGACCCAGAGAACATCAACTCTGGATCTTCACTCACGTCTTTGCACTTTTTTCTGAACTCTCTATTCTAAACTTTAACCTATTCAAAGGACTTTTCTGACTATATTTCTATAACTTGGTGCAATCCGCACTAAGATCCAATTGCATATTGTTTTGTGTTTACTTGCTTTTCTATATGTTCTTTTTTAAACTATGAAATCTTCAATAAAGACTTTTTTTTAAAAAAAGAAACACGATGCAAGATATCAGGATACAACACAGGATACCAAGAACAACTCCTTGCTTGCCGCAAGGAAACTCCCAAAAAGACCACATTAAATAGACCTAGAGATCAGACTCGCCCGAAGAAGACAACTCCCCCTGATTAGGTGATGCAGCTGCTTCTCTTTCTGCAGCTGAAACCTTTTGTGAGTCCCTCCAAGATCCCCAGTGTCTTTCAAAACTTAGCATATCCCAATCATTCCCTGAGGTTTCAGAGGGCCACTCATCACTATCAAACCCCAGAAAAGTATCACTACTGGTGTCTGCATCACACGCATCCTGAATTTCCTTTGCTTGAGTCCAGTCTAATTCAGTATCACTGTCTTCTGACGATCTTTCCCCATCCCTGTTGTTTGTTGTTATGCTTATCCTCAAACTCATTCATTTTTATTTGGCTCTGTTTGGCATTTTCCTCCTGCTGTTTTCTTTTAACATCCCTTTTAAAATTATATTTTAATTTGCACTGTAGTGGCAGTCTCCAAGTTATGAACAAGGCAGGTTCTGTAGGTTCTGTAGAATTGGTGAAAAAGCTTCAGCTGACATACTTTTTCTCTATGATAACTCTTTCAGGAGTGAATTTATTTTCTTAGAGATAGATTTCTCTCTCTACCTGTTGCCTCACCCCTGTTCTTAACTATGAGTAATTTGTAAGTCCGGTTTTTGTAACTTGTATTCTGCTTTGGGTAGGCAGTGGCCTTTAAATTTTACTACAGAAAGAAATGTTATCTGTCCAGTCTGGGTGAATTTTTCTGCAAGTCCACTATGCAGAGAAGGTGCTATGAACATAAATGTAGATTAGGGTGCTGCAATGGCTCTCTGTACTAGGATAGTGGACACCAATTCTCTATTCCAAGGATGTCACAAGTTCCCACGGCCTGGATCACTTGTGTCACAGATGAGTCAATTGTGATCCTGAGTGTTAGTCATCCAAGGAGTGAATTAAAACAAACACTTCTGATAAATGGCTTGAACATTGTGCTTTCCTTAGAAGTTAAAACAGTTTTGTACGAAACATGCATGCTCTTTCTTTATAAATTAAATAAAGTAAAAGAGGTTCATTGATTTTTTTGAACAGTTGAATGTTCTTAATCTGGATAATTTTGAATGTCTTTTCTCTCCCCCCCCCCCCTTCTAAAATCTAGGATGGTGGCCTAGCGCATTTCCTTTTTCCTTCTGCATGTCACATTTGTAATTTGAGGCTTTTCATTCTTAGCCAGAGGCCCTTGGCAAAATCTGGAAGAGCTGAATGGCTGTATCACGTGACACTGCCATTTGGGTTGAAGCCATTGTGGCTTCAGCTGAGTCAAGAGGAGAATGCTGATTTCTGTGCTCCCTTTGGGTTCATTGGCCTGTTCTGTCAATAGGCATAGCTATGTGCGTTATCGGGTTAGGAAACACCATCTATCCTATCTATAAAAAGGTATATTCTCTGGTTTTGCGCCATAGAGAAACAGAAGAATGATCGCTACTTGCCTTAGGTCTGCCTGACTCTGTAAAGGGTGAGAAGGGATGTGGCTGAGAATGTTTCCTTGTTAAAATCATGTACAATTTGTACTACATGCTGCTTTCAATTATTTAAACTTCAGCCACCAATTTGTAAAATTTGCATTTAGTGACCTCTGGAATATTTCCTGAGTTACATGCAAACAAGTTTATAAGCTTGAGTCAGGGTATTCCACAATATCTAAATACTTAGACACCTGTTCAAATGAGCTGAAATGTTTTGTGAGGCTTCAGGGACTTCCAAGTTGCAACAGCAACATACCGTAATCTTTGCTGAGGGAAATACCCAGATGAATGGCCATTTTTTTGTGTGCCAGCCTCAAACAAGTAGTGGAAGTCATTTAGATGCTGTAAGCATACTGTCCGCTAGTTTCCATAACTCCTTTCCTGGTGCAGAAGTAATGCTGTATTTGTGGGGGATGTGATTTATTCCATCAAGCACTGCCAGTATAGGCTGGGGCTTCAGTTAATAAATATTCCCTTCTATCTCACATGGTGAAAAATGTATTTCACTGTATTTAGTCCATTATAGAAATATTACTCTTGTTGCCACACTGTAATCAACCATGGTTTTGAGTGGCATGCCAGGTTGGTGGTCCTGGCAAATGCTTATGATATCTTCGTATTGCACCCCTATGCCACACTTCGATGCAACACTTTCCTGGTTTTATTTAGTACTAGCTTGGGGACCCGGCCCTGCCCGGGTTATTTGGGAAGCGCAGCAGGATGTAGAGTGGGTCATGGGGGCTCTGTGTGCCAAGTTTGGTCGTGATCCATCATTATTGGGAGTTGCAGTGGTATCATGAAATTACTGAAGGTAGTGCAAGTCCCATCATCTCTGTCCCCCCCCCCCCAAAGTGTAGTAGGATGTAGATTGGGTCATGGGGGCTCTGTGTGCTAAGTTCGGTCTGTATTGGTGAATGGATGAGGGATGCATTGTTTTTTGGAAGTGAGTGAAGGTACTTCAAGTCCCATCATCCGTGGTCTGTCTCACAGTAAACTGCACCAGGCTGTAGAGTGGGTCATGAGGGCTGTGTGTGCCAGATTTGGTGTTGATCAGTCATTGGATTAGGTTTGTAGCAGGATTGGGAAGTGAGGGAAGGTACTGCAAGTCCCATCACCCATGTTCTGTCCCCCTCCAAACTTCAGTAGGATGTAGAGTGGGTCACTGGGGCTCTGTGTGCCAAGTGTGGACTTTCTCGGTGTTTTTTGGGGGCCACAGTGGTCTTTGGGAACAGAGGGGTGTGAAAATACTACAAATTCCATCATCCATTGTCAATCCTTCCCCGAACCTCACCAGGACGTGAAGGCAGTCATGGGGGTTATGTGTGCCAAGTTTGGTCTCAATCGGTAATTGGATGAGGGTCGCAGCAGACTTGGGAAATGAGTAGAGCTACTTCAAGTCCCATCATCCATGGTCCACCCTCCTCCAAACTGCACCAGGACGTAGAGTGGGTCATGAGGGCTCTGTGTGCCAGATTTGGTGTTGATCAGTCATTGGATTAGGTTTGTAGCAGGATTGGGAAGTGAGGGAAGGTACTGCAAGTCCCATCATCCATGTTCTGCCCCCCTCCAAACTTCAGTAGGATGTAGAGTGGGTCACTGGGGCTCTGTGTGCCAAGTGTGGACTTTCTCTGTGTTTTTTGGGGGCCACAGTGGTCTGTGGGAACAGAGGGGTGTGAAAATACTACAAATTCCATCATCCATTGTCAATCCTCCCCCGAACCTCACCAGGACGTGAAGGCAGTCATGGGGGTTATGTGTGCCAAGTTTGGTCTCAATCGGTAATTGGATGAGGGTCGCAGCAGACTTGGGAAGTGAGTAGAGGTACTTCAAGTCCCATCATCCATGGTCCACCCTCCTCCAAACTGCACCAGAATGTAGAGTGGGTCATGAGGGCTCTGTGTGGCAAGTTTGGTGTTGATCAATCATAGGATTAGGTTTGTAGCAGTCTTGGAAAGTGAGGGAAGGTACTGCAAGACCCATCATCCATGTTCTGTCCCCCTCCAAACTTCAGTAGGATGTGGACTGGGTCACTGGGGCTCTGTGTGCCAAGTGTGGTCTTTATCAGTGTTTGTTGGGGGCCACAGTGGTCTGTGGGAACAGAGGGGTGTAAAAGTACTACAAATCCCATCATCCATTGTCAGTCCTCCCCCAAACCTCACCAGGACGTGAAGGCAGTCATGGGGATTATGTATGGCAAGTTTGGTCTCGATCAGTGATTGGATGAGGGTTGCAGCGGACTTGGGAAGTGAGTAGAGGCACTTCAAGTCCCATCATCCATGGTCCACCCTCCTCCGAACTGCACCAGGACGTAGAGTCGGTCATGGGGGCTGTGTGTGCTGAGTGTGGTCTGTATTGGTCCTTTTTGGTGGCCGCAGTGGTCTGTGGGAACCAAAGTGTTTGAAAGTACTACAAATCCCATAATCCGTGGGTCATGTCCCCCGACCTGCGCCAGGGCGTAAAGGGGGTTAGGGGGGGTTATGTGTACCAAGTTTGGTGCAGGTCCATCACCCGCGCTGGTCGCTGTGGCCTGTGAAAGTGGCTGCCACATATCCGCCCTGGCCTGTGAAAGTGGCTGCCACATATCCGCCCTGGCCTGTGAAAGTGGCTGCCACATATCCGTCCTGGCCTGTGAAAGTGGCTGCCACATATCCGCCCTGGCCTGTGAAAGTGGCTGCCACATATCCGCCCTGGCCTGTGAAAGTGGCTGCCACATATCCGCCCTGGCCTGTGAAAGTGGCTGCCACATATCTGCCCTGGCCTGTGAAAGTGGCTGCCACATATCCGCCCTTGCCTGTGAAAGTGGCTTCCACAATCCGCCCTTCCGCCCTCCGCATACACACAAACATTCCGTTTTATAAAGGTATATACATACTAGCTTGGGGACCCGGTGGTGCCCGGGTCATTTGAGAAGTGCAGCAGGATGTAGGTCATTGGGAGGGGGTCCTGTGTGCCAAGTTTGGTCTTGATCCATCAGTATTGGGAGTTACAGTGGTATCATGAAATTACTGAAGGTACTGGAAGACCCCAGATTGCAGTAGGATGTATATTGGGTCATGGGGGCTCTGTGCACCAAGTTTGATCTGTATTGGTGAATGGATGAGGGTTGTATTGTTTTTAGGAAGTGAGTGAAGGTACTTCAAGTCCCATCATCCGTGGTCCATCTCACACAGAACTGCATCAGGATGTTGAGTGGGTCATGAGGGCTTTGTGTGCCAGGTTTGGTGTTGATCAGTGATTGGATTAGGTTTGCAGCAGTCTTGGAAAGTGAGGGAAGGTACTGCAAGTCCCATCATCCATGGTCTGCCCTCCTCCAAACTGCAGCAGGATGTAGAGTGGGTCATGGGGGCTCTGTGTGCCAAGTTTGATATTTATCGGTCTTTGTTAGGGGCCACAATGGTGTTTGGGAAGCAAAGCGCTTGGAAGTACTACAAATCCCATAATCCATGGTCCATCTTTCCCAAACTGCACCAGGACGTAAAGGGCATCATGGGGGTTATGTGTGCCAAGTTTGGTTCAGGTCCGGCTGAGGCCTAGTCAGGAGAATCAAGTTGAGGGAGCCTTACTGTCAATTCAGCCTGAGGGCTAGTTTGTAAAATCAGCTGAAGGAAGCGTTTTTGTAAAGAACTCTGTCTGGCACCTTTGAGATTTGGGATGTTGGAATGCTGGCCTATCCATGGTCCATCCTCCCTCAAACTGCACCAAGACGTAAAGTGGGTCTTGGGGGTTCTGTGTGCCAAGTTTGGTTTTGTTGTCTCATTGTTGGGGGCTGCAAAGTGTATTGGACCTAAACTCCCACCATGCCTGACTGGCTCAGGCCTTTTCCTTACTTCCCTCTGGCACTTTTGAGTCTCGGAATGTTCGCGTTGGCTGGCCAATGGGAGTTGTTTATGCAAATAACCCCACAGTGGGAGCCAATCCGAAAGCTGCCACATGTCCTTCCACCCTTCCGCCCTCTGCCCTCCGGACACATACAAACATTCAGCTTTATTAAGGTATACAGATATCATACCAGAATGGACATTTACCTCTGGACCTCCATTGGTAATTAGATACATCTCTGGTGTGTACTGTTTTGAAAGCTGCTGAACAAGCATAGTTCACACGTCTCAGAAGACAATCTGTTTGTCGGTGACTCTGTGTGTCATTCTTGTTTCTGTGTTGTTAAACCTCGAGTGTCTTCCAAATCAACAAAATCTCTTCAGACTCATTGTTTAAGTGTTAGCATCCTGATTGTGGGTACCACAGGTCCTCCAAGACTTTGTATTGTTCTTGATACATGCTCTTTAAGAACAGTAGATCAATGTATATCTTCAGCTTGGGGCTGCCAGAGGACTGCCACACTTCGCCATGGTCCTCTCATTCCATGTTGGGAACATGCTGTGCCTCTCACTTTGTTTTCTGGATTACTTGGTAAATAATATTTTTTATGTATGAAGCAGTTCAAAGTGTTTTAGCACAGTTACTTTGTTGGCATTTTCTTTGGCCCAGGGCATTCCCAAATGATGCCTGTGGTTGCTCTGTGATGGATTGTTCTTGGATGTCTGTACTAGATCTTTCCATTCCTCCCACTTGGTCCTGAATTGCGATTCAATTGAGCTTGCATTTACTACCTTCTCAGCTCTAAGTTTTTTGCTTTGTGGGTGGCTATGGCCATGCATATCTGGAGGCAATTCAAGTGGTTGCTTTTCAACTGAACTTGTAATTGGCCAGTACTTTGATAGAACGTTATCTTCACATTCTGAGCAGCTGTCAGCAGGTACCATAGTGTCTTCAGGTGTGTCATCTGAGGTGTGGTCACACAGATTCAACTTGAAAGAGGTGTTGTATTGTCATTTCAAAGCCTTTTAAGGTCTGAATTGGATTGGAAGTCTCAGCTAAGGTCAATCCATCAGATCAGTGAAATGTATAAGAATGTTGACTCAGCATTCAGAAACTGTATGGGCCTACCTAACGGATCTACTTTAGTTGGGAGTAGCAATGGGATTTAGGGGCCAAGCTGCAGACATGAGATTTTTTTTTTAAAAAATGATAGTAGCTAGTTATGTCTACATTTGTGCACCCATCTATGAAATAGCAGTCGTGTAGAGCAGTGTTTCCCAACCGGTGTGCCGTGGCACACTAGTGTGCCGTGAGCCATCATCATGTGTGCCCCTGGGAAATTGGAATCTCCAATACCCATACTTATTAAAGGAGCGCCGCTACATCACAGTACAAAATGCACAATTAATCATACATAATCATATGCAAAAAACCACATTCAAAGTACCCAATCCTGCTGGAGAAAAGTCTTACATGAGGTAGTTCGGCGTGGTCGCCACAGAGAGCAGAGGAGTTGCGAACCAGGAAGTAGCGAGGTCACGGAGCGCTCCTCTATGGAAAACTCGTGATATTTTGTTGAAATCACGGAAGTGAGTGCAAAAAACAAAGTGTATCCTCACGATGTTATTCAATGTCAGTTCCGGAATCCGCACAATAACACAGTCAGTTTGCAGACAATTTAAAGAAGCAGCACCATAATCATATTGACAAGGTAGAAAATCACGTAGATAATCACATATATTCAAACTGCCAGAGGCTGAAGATAGATGTGGCGATGGAATCGAAAGCTGGCATGGGCAAACTTGGACCTTCCAGATGTTTTGGACTCCAACTCTCACCATTCTTAGCAGCTTCAGGCCCTTTTCCTCCCCCCCCCCAGCCACTTAAGCAGGAAAGGGCCTCAGGCTGTTAGGAATGGTGGGAGTAGAAGTCCAAAGCACCCAGAGGGCCAAAGTTTTCCCATAACTGACAGCTGTTGAGGAAGACCTTCGTGTATGTCTTTCTACCATTCCTGCCAGGATATCTATGTTGTGTTCATCAAAACAGGCCCAGGTTTCACACTGAGTGTATAAATATATTTGAAAACATATTAACGATATGTATTACTGTGTTAGAGTGTCATTTTGTGTCATTTTGGTTAGTGGTGTGCCCCAGGATTTTGTAAATGTAAAAAATGTGCCGCAGCTCAAAAAAGGTTGAGAAACACTGGTGAAGAGGCAGTTGACCATTCCTACTTACCCCATCCAGAATACAAACAAAAATGGAAATCTGAACTAACACTTGATGGGGCAAGTGTTAATTTCCAGTGAAGTCTCTCTTCTCCAGAGAATCCTGAATACCTATTTTCTACGAGTGTAACCTACAAGCAGAGCAATTGATTGCATATTTTGTCTTAATTAAATACTTTGCCTTCTTAGTAAAGAACAGATTTTTTAAAGCAGCAGGAGGAATTGGAGGCTAGCATTTTCTTCTGATTTTCCTCTGCTTGGGAAGGGTTGTTTTTCATTTGAACATTCAGCCATGCTTTCTACACTGTCATATAATCCAGAGTATCAAGGCAGATAATCCACGTTATCTCCTTTGAACTCGATTATCTGAGTATACACTGTTCAAAGCAGATCATCTTTATACAGTTGTGTGGATTTTTTTGTCCCAATATACTGTATTACATTGGCTGGGACCAAAAAGGAGGAGGGGGGAGGGGGGAGCAGTAGCTGCATTAAGATAATGATTCCCCCAGTGGCACTTTGCCTATTAAAAATAATCCAGAAAAATACAAGGCAGAGGAAAAAATTCTAAGATACTGGTTATGTACGTTAGTTTCTGTGTGAATTCTTCAACAAAACATGATTTTGTTAGTCCGTGTTGGTCCAGTTGTCATCACTGGCCACGTATTCCATTCAATGACTTTGTGAACTTTGCTTGGCTTCTGTAAATCAATGTAGAGGTTTTATTTAGTTTTATGTCACTATATAATTTTGTTTACATTTTGGTAATTGTTAGTTTTAATGTTGTTTTCATATGTGGGGCGATTCTGTATTATTTTGTTGTGTTATTTCGGATTTTGTTTTATTGTAGCATTGAATGTTTGCCCTTTTGTATGTTAAAATCTGCCCTGAGTCCCTTTGGGGAGATAGGGCAGAATATAAATGAAGTGTTATTATTATTATTATTACTTTGGAAAGCTAAAACACCTTTTCTGAATGGAGAGGTTTAATTGGTGAATTTCCAACAGGATGCTGATTTTTTTAAATAAAAAAATTCAGTTGACTATCAGTATCAAAAATTGTGCTGAGGTTTAATAGGTGTCATGGTATCAACAAAGGCAGAAGATCAACTATGAGTGCAGTTGATTATAATTAGGCCTAGCTGTATTTATATTTGTGCGTATGCACATGTGCTTGTAAGTATGCACATGAACACAAGTATCTATATATTTAAAATCCTTCATGTGGTGGTTCCAGTCTCATAGACAAAGAAACCACACAAGGCAGACACACAAAAACAGCCCACATACCCAAAAAACCCTACGAGGTATGTTTACCAAAACACCCCCCCCCCCCAAAAGAGCCAACGGCCACAAATCCAAAAAAACATTATGGACTACAACTCCCATGATCCCCCACCTCCCTCTGGAATGTTAGTGGAGCTGACCAAGTAAAGGCATTATGCAAATACTCCCTCAGTTAGAATGTAGGCTGGGAGCCCCCCCACCCCCTGGCAGTTTAGAGTATCGGAATGTTGGTGGTGGTGCTGTCCACTCATAGGCATTATGCAAAACAGACAGGTAATAAAAGGCAATCCAAGAGATAGAAGCTGGTGAAGGGACTAGCAAAAGGAAGGCAAAAAAGGTAGGGAGGGAATGGAGGAAGGGGATCAAGAACTGAAACAGAAAGGGGAGGGATGGCAGGAAGGAGGGAAAGGAAAAAAAGAAGGAATGGAGAAGAAGCAGGAGGACAGAGAGAAGAGAAAAGCTGAGCGATGAGGGGGAGAGGGAAGAAAGGAAGTATAAAAGGCAGTAAGCGATGTTACTGTTGGTCTTCGCCACATGCACACATATGTACATATAGACATGCACACATACACACATATATACATGCACTGAAATATACACATGCACACATACAGTGCATACACACATCTGTACTTACACACATCTACACATATCCACGCATATACATAC
This sequence comes from Anolis apletophallus, assembly GCA_030556195.1. Lineage (NCBI taxonomy): Eukaryota > Metazoa > Chordata > Lepidosauria > Squamata > Anolidae > Anolis > Anolis apletophallus. The sequence continues at coordinate 126,546,069 of JARBWK010000005.1, forward strand.
TGTATACAAAAACACACATATACATAAGTACACACATATACACGCATATACATATACACATACACATAAGTACACACACACATAAGTACACATAGACACAAATCCATATATATACATACATACACACACAAAACACACATATATAGACTGGGACACAAGAAAGAGAAAAAGCCACAGCAGTGCGTGGCCGGGTTCAGCTAGTTTGTAAATATAATTTGTACATTGACTGTGCTTGGAAATGCTTTAGGGGTAACCTATAATTTGATAATATATTCTTGGAAAGGAAATGCTTAATCCTGCATTCAAAGCAATACAGATTCTTTTTCTCACACACATTTACAGAATAATCTTACAAAAAGATTATGCGTCTCCTGATACTCTGTGAGATTTCTCCCTATCTGATGGTGGGAATAAAAGGGAAACTATGGAGGCGAAGGACCCATCCAGGTATAATGACTACTAGAAGTAATTTCACTTGGCTGTAACAAAAGGAGTAGAGTGGAAATCATTTAAAACTGGTTCACACCAGCAATTCTTCGTGCACTATTAACTGTTCAGATCTAGTCACAAAACATTATTCTGAGGAGAAAAGGTTTAGTGAACCCTGGAAATTGGATTTGATTTATGCCAGAAAATCTGCCTCTTCACTGCTTGAGGTTTTCTATGGAAGAAAGCCACAGCCTTTTACCAAATGGTTTCTAAGGAAACATCTTATAGCAGAGCATCTGAAAACAATTTGGCTGTAATGAGAAATAGTCCTCACAACGGTGGGAAAGTGTTGAGGGAAAGAAAAGGCTTCAAGATTTTGGCACTTCCTCTGTGAAGGCGTTTCAAATAAGTGTGCTGCTGCTACAACCCAGTTTATGAAATTTCTTAACATGGATTGAGCTTTCGTCACCTGCTTTTCAGAGGTCTGCATTCTGGTTTCGCGTCTCCTCCTCCTTCATACCGATAGAAACTGTTGACAAGATTGTGAGCTACAGAGAAGGGGGAAATGCCTTTTTGTGAAAAATATGCTTGATCTTTCAAAATTGACATTGTGAAAGAGTATGTCGCACAGCATACTTCGAGTCTTCATCCTGTTCCTGAAGCACTTGATAGTTTAGTTGTGCGGTCTGTCAGCATCACTTGGACCTTGAAGGAGAAGTCTCTTGTGCTTTGTATGGTGTCTCATGGGGTGAACGAAGGAAAAACTATTATCCTCCCATTCTTCCTATTGCAGACACTCCATCAATTTTCCCTGGTCTTCTTATAAAAGTTTTCAAGTCTTTGTCTGAGCAACCCTGCCCTGGAATGACCCTCCAGGACTACATTTATGTTGGTTGGCTTCCTAGGATTTGCCTAGTGGCAAAGCCAACTGACACCCAGAGGTCAACATGTTAAAACAGGGGTGGGCAATTATTTTTTCCAAGGGGCCACACGAGAGCCAAAAAATATTATGGAGGGTTGTACCTAAAGGCTGAACTACATTCTACATAATATCAATTGAATTTCTTTAATAATAATAAAAAAGGCACTACGTTGCGTTTTTGATGTATTAATAAGACTGATAAGAGTATATGTTATGAGTAATGAAAAAGAGAGGTTGCCATAGGAAAAATGACATTTATTCACTAAAATTTTACAAAACAATGGTTAACAAAATGTGAACATTTGTATCATTTGTGATTCATTATATTAATGATCATTTTCAGTCACATTCGCTTCAAAGCACATTTTTCCTCCTCTTGTGCAAAAAAGAAATGTAAACATGTGAGCTGAAGTCTTCTGCCAGCTCAAACTTATTATTAGAAACTATGCATTTATATTTTAACTAACCAACTGCCTTGGTCAGACCACACCTGGACTGTGTCCAGTTCTGGGCACTGCAAATTAAGGGTGATGTTCACAAGCTGGAATGTGTCCAGAGAAGGGAGACAACACCCTGCTGGGGGAGACTAAAATGATCAGGGGTTTGGAGAACAAGCCCTATGAGGAGTGGCTTAAAGAGCTGGGCATGTTTAGCTTGCAGAAGAGAAGGCTGAGAGGAGACATGATGAGGGCTGCATATAAACATGTCAAGGGAAGTCATAGGGAAGAGGGAGCAGTCCAGACCCAAATGTGGGCGGCCACAGGGGAAAATACACGAGAGGATACCTGCTTCACCCGCTGCTTGAGCCCTTGTTCTCCCAGGGCGAAGCGGCTCCTCGCACGATTTCGCATGGCGGCCCCACGGCGCTCAGCTCCACTCTCGCATTGAAGGCGGAGCCAGGCCCCGCGTGAGGCCCTCAGCTCAGGGGCTGGTCTAAGCGCCTGATTCTCCGGAAAGCAGCCACGGCTGCGGGAGGCTACCTCCCCAAACTTCAAAAACGAATCCACGTAATGAATCTCCTGGAAGTGCCGACCTTTAAAGCAATTCGTCTCACATCGACTTAGCGCAGAGCCTTTTCTGTAGTAGCGCCGTCAATCTGGAACACCCTTCCAAGCGATGTGCGGGCCTTGCATGATCTTCTCTCCGCAAGGCCTGCAAGACCCACCTTTTCCGGCTAGCCTTTGACTGCTAAGCTGGAAAATCTTTTCAGTGTAGTTTAATTGTTGTTTTTTTACTTCTGTGGTGCTTTTATATGATTGTAAGCTGTTCCGAGCCCTTGGGGAGTGGCGGCGTACAAGCCCAAATAATAAATAAATAAATAATTTGTGGTGAGGAGATGGCCCTTGGCTCGTGAAGACTGTCCTATCAAGCTGACAAATTTCAGGCATAGCTTTGAGGACTATCTGCATGTGATATAACTTACTGACACTTATCATTTCCAAAGTATTCATTATTGTCCAGAAGTTGGCTTTCATTATGAATTTTCTGCAAATGCTTATTCTTTATTCCAGTGTTTAAATAATTTGAGTGATGGGTATATCCCCTTTCAGTTTTGTATTTGGCTTCTTATTTCATGGTTTTAGAAAGCTTTGGGGGCTTTCTTTGATTATAACTGGAATTTGTAGGTTTTTAAAATCTTTAGTGTTGACTTTAGTGCTCGTCTTCTGTATTCAAATGCACAATCTCTTCTGGAAGGCCTTGAAAAGACTTTAGACTTTCAGAAGTTAATTCACCTTTTCTTTGATGCATTGTTACTGGGGAGGATACTCCTATATTCAGAAAAACTAAATCAACGCACTGACATATTGTACCCGCATTTTCCGAAGGGGATCCTACGCTGAGAACACAAGTACAAGATCAAGATTGTGTGCCATTCTGTGTGACTCACTAAGTTAACAATGTGGGCTGCACTACTATGAAAACATGATATCAAATGATTATCCCAGACTATTACCCGAGAGAATGTTGTGTGCTCCTTAATTATGTTTAACTTTCAAATTCCATTAAAAATTCAAACCGAGCTTTCTTTATATTAGTTGCTGCCAGGAGACCCTCTCCACTGTTCTAAAGTAGATAAGACATGGTGAACCTTTCATAGTGGTATGCTAAACACAATTTTTGGGGAGCAATTAAATAGCCATGTTATTGAAACATGAGCTACTCTACAGAAATCATTGTGCTAGAATGGTCTTATCAGAAAGCTAACATGCCTGGTTCTTTTCTGCAACCCTGTTGTTTTGGAAGTGATAGGTTTCTTAAGCAAAACAGAGGAATTAAAAGGCATATCAATGTTTAGTCAAAACATTTCTATGATGCCGTCTGAACATCGAGCAATTCCATGAAAATGAGGGACATGGTGTCAAATAAATTAGCATGCTCATGCCATCGCAGATTTGTTTTCCATTTTATGGCCATATTCCTGCCAAGACTTTCCTCAAGTACAGACTAACCAAGCTACAAACATAAGATGACATAGTTTTACTCAAGGTTAATGAGTCCCGGATAGCTAGCCATAGGCTTCCTTAGCACACATCCTGTTATTATGGAAGCAATGGAAATTCAGAGGATATAGATAAAGCTTGTAAATACTTCGGCTATGATTCTGAAAGAATCCTCCACTTTTTAGTAAATTAGTTCTCAGGACTGAAAATCAGAGTAATGGGATATTCATAGTAGAGGCCAAGAAAATTGATAGATCTCTACTAAACCTAAAGATCTTTCTTTGCTTATACTGTATATTATGCTGCTATGCTGCTGGGGTTATTGTATGGTCAATTAGAAGTAAAAGTCAATTCAATGCAACTTTTTTATTTATCTGTTTCAAATCTTTTCTAAACTTTCAAAGTACTTTACATTTTTTCCCATGTGAAACTGGTTTAGTTTTCACCCAGAACTATACAGAGAACAGAAAGGGTAAGCAAATTCTTCAAGAAAATGAGAGAACAACCCTCCCCCCAAACCAGATTACTGAGATGGTGGCACATTCTCTACCCACTTGTTTGAACAACAACATTTTGGGTCCTGCTTATCTTTGTGATCATATCTCCCTCTAAGAACTAGCATGGGTGCTAAAATCTGCTGCGAAGGCCCTTCTCTTGCTCCCACCTCTGTCATAAGCACAGTTGGTTGGGATGAGAGAGAGGGCCTTCTCAGTGGTGCCCCCCCCCCCCCCGGCTCTGGAACTCTCTCCCCAGGGAGATTAGATTAGCTCCCATACGGTCCACCTTCCGTAAAGATTTGAAAACTTGAATGTTTCAATATGCCTTTGAATAACTACAGTTTCGCTCCCGATCAGATCTGCCCATCCCAAATGTATGTTTTTTTTTTGCAGCACTGTGTTTTTGCACAAGCCCCAACCCTGCCCCCCCCCCCAAGTCTAAACATGCCCACTTTTTCCGGCCAATGGTTGTTGATGTTAGTTGATGTATTTTTATGATGTTTCTATTTTTAATTGTTTTAATTATGTTGTTTATCTGTTATATGTTTTTAATTGTGTTTACTTTGTAATTTTGTCTTTGTTGGGCTTGGTCCCTATGTGAGCCACACAGTGGGCTGTACCCTCAGAAATATGGTAAGGTAACAGCAGTTATAAAGTAATGGTATCAAAATCCTAGTTGGTTATATCAGACCTGTGTGCTATAAGCATAGATTATAGCATATAACCAACTAGGATTTTGATACCATTACTTTATAAATGCTGTTACCCTACCATATTTCTGAGGGTACAGCCCACTGTGTGTTTTAGTGCTTTTTGATAAGGAGTCCCATTTGTGTTTCGTGTGCCCTATGTGAGCCACCCTGAGTCTCTCTCTTATTATTACATTCAGATAGATCTCTATTTTTATTTTTAAATAAAAATCTGCACAGTCGACCACCAGGAAATGTCGGATATGACAGATTTGCATATTAATTTTGTACTCCCATTGTTCAGTCTGGGTTAAATAATTTGTGTTGAGGGAAGTCTGGCAGAAAAAGTCTGACAATCCCATCTCACGAAAGCTGTCGTTGCATTTCTGTGGAGCTGTTTAGGATTTTTCTGGGACTACTACACTTTTTGAATTAAGGTACAATTTCCCAGTCAATCTCTGCAGTTGGAATGGTTAGTCTGGAAGGGAGGGGGATTTGCTGGGCAACTACACATGTCCAGATTTACAAGTTGCCTGCATGATTCTAGCGAGCCACATATTTAATTCTCACCTGAAGCATTTGATTTTTCCCCTTAATTTTGCTCTGAATTTAGAAATGCTACTTTCCAAGGACTGGCACAATCAGTTCTTTACTCTTATAGGTCCTGCTTGCCCTGTAGATTACAACAACAAAAAAGGACATTGACCGTAAAGCTTTCAAAAAGTAGGACTGTTTCATTAGCTGCAGCCTGACTACAAATGTGATTGTCCTTTAATGTGATGGTTAGAATAACTGGCCAATCATCACAAAGCAAAAGAGCAACAGTTGCAAACAAATGGTCCAGGTTCTTTTGCAGATCCTCATCGGCGAGACCTTGAGCCTAAGTTTGATTGTACCTTTTGCAGATATTTCTCCCTGCTCCTTGGTGGAGGAGTTCTGTGTGTCCTAAATTTCCTTACTGGAATCTATTATACGTGGAAAGGGTCCGAACCCATTTGCAGGACCTCTGAATGAACTCCATTCATTCAGTGTGCTTGGAAATGGCTGTTTAGTCACCAACAGACACAATAGGTACAACCTAATTTCCTTGGCGCAGACACAGAGTATTAAAAGGGAAGCGTTTGTTATGACAAAAGTGTAGTAGCTCTCCTAAAATAGTTATATAATCCAGCATTCCTTTAATATCTTTGTGGTGTAATTATATAAACACATTCATTTTCTCAAGTGTCTGCAACATTTTGGTTCTGGATAATTTAACTTTTTAAATAATGTTTATATAAATAGATTTATGTACTATAAAAATAATGTTTTTACAACTATACCATATTTGGTACTATATTTTTTGAAAGCAGTTTACTCACTTATTACTTCTTACAGAGTTTTGGAAAGGGGTTTGTTTGGTTTTTTGCTACAGTGCAAAATAGTCAGCATTTCCATTATTTTTGAAAAAATTAAGTTTGATAAACAAATCTGCTGAAAATGCCTCTAAAATGCAATATAGAAATTAGAAATGTTGTAGTCACCCCTAACTATTATTTCAAGCTTTTATGAAATATGAATTTGTTACATAATACAATGGCATAAATCTGACCACGCGAAGCAGGTGAACATAGCACTGAATGGAACATGCAGAATAATCACAGGGTGTCTTAAACCTACACCTGTTGATAGACTCTATAAGGTAGCTGGCATTGTTGTCGTCGCCCCCCCCCCCCAAATGTGCGATGGGAAGTTGCTTCTAACTGTGAGTGAACTGTAGCTATTGGCCTCCTCCCAGTAGACTCAAATCAAGGAAAAGCTTTATGAGAACCACCATTTCTCTTGATGTTCCCCCAGCAACAGCAAGAATATCCCTTTGGGCAGCTAAACCAGGAAATCCCAAATAGATGATCCCCCTGCCCCCAAGAGGGTCTTCCTCCAGGGCAAACCAAGAATGGGTAACTTGGAGGTCCCTGAACAGACTCAGAAGTTGAGTTGGCAGATCAAAAGACAACCTGGCTAAATGGCACTACCTAAAATAATCCTCCACCTTGTGCGACTGTGGAGCAGAACAGACAACTCCGCATCTTTACGCTTGCCAACAATGCCCTGCCTCACGCACAGAGGAAGAATTGTTTAGACCTACAGACAATATGGTCGTTGTTGCCCGTTTTTGATCAAACATTATTTAACCACTTGTGTTCCCTATATTTTAAAATCAGTTTTATACTTATTTATGCAATACTTTTGACACAAATATATAAATGTAATACAAAGATCCTATTTTGAAGTAATTCAAAATATAGTGAAAATGGCAATATTTTTACAGTCTTCTCCACCACCAGCCATTACTGTTTCTAAGACCCAAATTTAGAATGTCTTGTGGAAGAATATAATTGCTTACATTGGAAAATATCTTGTGCTTAAGCCCTTCAACAAGAATAGTTATATTGGGACTTCATAAGAAGGACAGGCTGAGTGTCCCTTATCTAAAATGGTCCAGAACTGTTTTGGATTTTTTTATTTTTATTTTTGAAGTTCTTGTATTTGATATGAACATAATGACATATCTTAGAGAGGATGCCCAAATCTAAACATGAAATTAATTTAGGTTTCATACTCGTATATGCATTGTGCAGATAACCAGAAGGTAATTTATACACAGTATTTTTGAATGTATACATGATACAGAGTTCAATTGTGTATATTGAGGCTATCAGAAAGCAAAATTCTAATTATCTCAGACTCCCATGAGCACAGTTTTAGTTATTTGAGTATTTCGAATTCAGGAATTCTGGAAAAGAAATATTCAGCCTGTACTAGCATAGATTAATAAGACTCATGCTAAAGAACATTATTTACTTATATATGTATATGTACATTTTCATCCGCCTTTATCTCCTATCATTTTGCCATTGAAAACTAGGATGCATCTAGCTCAGCAACATCACAGTGTGGTCCAGAAGACGTGTGTGTGTGTGTGTCTGTGTGTGTGTGTGTGTGAAAAGAAAAACGGAGGCTGCAGCAACTTACTTTTACCCCAGGTTTATTGGAAATAATAAAATTCCACCCCTCCTTCTGTGTTGAATTAATTGACTACAAAATCAATTAATTCAACTTTGAGCTTGGTTTAAAGCAATGGTTCCCAACCTGAGGTCTGTGGACCATCAGTGGTCCGCAAGAACTAAAATGTGGTCCGTGGCATCTCTGTTACTACATCATTGCAGCGAGAGCGACTGGTTTCGCCAAACCCTCATATAGTGCCGAGGCACCGGGGATGTGAGGAGGGGAGAGGCTGACTACCCATGAAAGGCATGACAGCAAGCCTCCTGACTGCTATTTCTCCTCCTCCTCCTTCCCTCCCTCCCTCCCCCCCCCGGAGCGGAGCTGTTCCATGTGGCGCCTGGAAATGGGGATGCCTTGGTGCCTTCATTTTTAGGCCTGTTCCTGGGGTCATTTGGGGTGTTGAGTCAGACAATTGCATTGGATAGATCACATCATCTCTAGATGATTCAGTATGGTTTTTTGTGGGCAAGCAGATGTTGACTACTGGATGGTGTATGTTCTATATCAGAAACCCGACTAATGTGGTCTACTCCAGGGCTGTCCAACTGGCGGCCCGCGGGCCGTATATGGCCCCCAGTCCCTTCCCTACGGCCCCCTACCCTTCCAAAAAAGAAATCGGCTGTTTTCATGTTTTTTTTTTTTTTTAATTTTTTTTTTTTTTTTTTATTTTTTAATTTTTTTTTCGCGGAGGGACGGGACTGGGTGGGGCAGGGAGGAGGAGCAGGCTCCCTCCTCCCTCCCTCCCCCCGCCAATTGGAGCGCTCCATTTTTGTGAGCGGCCGCGGCGCAGTCGCGCTCGCGCCGGTGCAGTTGCGCTCACGCTGGCGCAGGCACACGGCGCAGGCGCAGTGGCTGCGGAGGAGGCCCAGCCGGGCGGAGGCCGCAGCGGAGGTCCAGCCGCGTCGGCGCTCCCGCCTCTTCCTTCGCCGTCACCCACCTCAGCAGCCCCAACTGCCGCCCGGCCTTCTTTCCTCCCCCTTCCCTCTCTCTCTTTCTCCTTCCTCCCTTCCTTTCCTTCCACTCTTTTCTTCCTTCCTTCTTTCCTCCCTCCTTCTCTTTCACCTTCTTTCCTTCCACCCACCCATCCATCCATCCACCCTTTCCTCCTCCCTCCCTCCTTCCTCCCCTCTTTCTCCTTCTTTCCTTCCTTCCTTCCACACACCCATCCATCCATCCACCCTTTCCTCCTCCCTCCCTTCCTCCCTCCCTCCCTTCTTCCTCCTATCTTTCTCCTTCCTTCCTTCCTTCCTTCCTTCCTTCCACCCATCCATCCATCCACCCTTTCGTCCTTCCTTTCAACTGTTCTCCCTCCCTCCTTGCCCCTCTTTCACCTTCCTTTCTTTCTTTCCTGCCACCCTTTTATCTTTTCTTCCTTCTCACTTTCCCTCCTCCCTTTCCTCCCTCCATCCTTCTCTTCTTCCCCTCCTTCCTTCCTTCTCCTGTTCATATTTGGGCATATTGAGTATTCATGCCAAGTTTGGTCCTGATCCAACATTGTGCTCTCTGGATGTAGGTGAACTACAACTCCAAAACTCAAGGTCAGTTCCCAAGCAAACCCTTTCAATACTTTCTGTTGGTAATGAGAGTTCAATATGCCAAGTTTGGTTCAATTCCATTGTTGCAAGAGTTCAGGATGCTCTTTGATTGTGTGTTAACTATAAATCCCAGAAACTGTAACTCCCAAATGTCAAGGTCTATTTTCCCCAAACTCCATCTGTGTTCACATTTGGGCATATTGAGTTTTCATGCCAAGTTTGGTCCAGATCCATCATTATTTGAGTCCACAGTGCTCTCTGGATGGAGGTGAACTACAAGTCCACAACTCAAGGTCAATGCCCACTAAAGCCTTCCAGTATTTCCTGTTGGTCATGGGAGTTCTGTGTGCCAAGATTGGTTAATTCCGTCATTGGTGGGGTTTAGAATGCTCTTTGATTGTAGGCGAACTACTAATCCCAGCAATTACAACTCCCAAATGTCAAGGTCTATTTTCCCCCAAATCCACCAGTGTTCACATTTGGGCATATTGAGTATAGGGGGTGGTGGAGCCGGGGTAGGGGTGGGGGCGGAGAGGGGGCGGAGCTGGGGAGGGGGCAGACCCTTAGGCCCCCTAGGTGATCAGTGACCGGAATTCAGGCTCCCGGTCCGGTAGAAGTTGGACAGCCCTGGTCTATCCAATGCAATTTTCTGAATCAGCACCCCAAATAACCAAACTGAATCTAAAGTTGACCAACAACTGATTTGTAACCCTTTTGGTACTAATGTCGGTCCCTGGTCAAGTGGTCCCTAGTCAAAAAAAGATTGGGAACCACTGGTTTACAGCAATTGAAATAAGAAAACTAGGAAAGAAGTTGGGAGGTTCTAAAAAAGTGGGATAACAAAGGACTTACTGGGATTGCTGCTGCCAAATCAGGACATGTGGGGTGCAGGTTCACTCACAAAATTATCTAGTTCAGTGTTTTTCAACCTTTTTTGAGCCGTGGCACACTTTTTACATTTACAAAATCCTGGGGCACACCACCAACCAAAATGACACAAAATGACACTCTAACACAGTAATACATATAGTTAATATGTATATACACCGTACATATATGCATATACACACAACACATATAGCCTACACAGAAAGGGAGAATGGTGGGAGATGTAGGCCAAAACACCTGGAGGGAGGGTCCAAGTTGGCCCATGCCTGCCTTAAGTGAGCAAACCTTGTTAGTTTTCGGCCCTAGCTTAAAGGTGCCTCAACCCTGTGTCCTGAAAGCCTCTTGACCCACCTTGGCTGAGTGCGAGGGAATCACAGGAGTGGTAGTTTGACACCATCCTGAGCCTCCCCAAACTACAAATCCCGGGATTCCCCAGCCTTGAGCACTGGAAGACCAAGGGGTGCCTCACTGCATGAATGCTATGGTTTAGATCCAGGCAGCTGGGGGACCCGGGGAAGTCCCATCCCAGGATCTTCTCTCTCTCCACCCGGCTCTTTCCGCCTGACACAGTCCCCGCCTTTCGGCTCAAACCCTTCCGAGGCCGAGGAAGGAGGGGAGGGGAGGAGGAAGCCCAAGAAGGCAAGTGGTAAGTCCGGCGGCACAAAGCTTCCCAAAAGGAGGCTGTGTTTGCGGGACTCAGGCAAGGGATCAAGACCCGGCTAGGGCTTCCCGGTAGGACAGGAGGGCGCTCTCTCTCTCCTATCTCCAATTTCCCACGGCACACCTGATGATCTCTCACGGCACACTAGTGTGCCACGGCACACTGGTTGGGAAACACTGTTCTAGTTGAAATAAATCATCAGCATGAGTGAATTTCACCCTCCCACCACCATCAATTTTATTTTGTAGTATACTCAAGAACAGGCTGTACTGAAAATGAAAAAGGTCTGCAATGAAAATTACAGATGACACCAAGCTGAGAGGCATTGTTGATGCAGGAAAGAATCAGGAAACTAACCAAATGAATTGAACCATCTCAGGTATTGAATGAAATCTAGTAGAATGGAGCTATGCCTCTGAAAATAATTCTGGATCAGGGTCAGTTCACAGTGTCAAAACTATCTTTGTGATCTTCTATTTTCTACATATGACCTTGAGGAGAAAGATGATGTGAAGTGTGTGATTGTGGCAGCTGAAAATAAGGTGAAGAGATTCACAGCACACAACCACTGCCAAACTTCTCTCCGCAAGGTCACACATAATTGGAAAAATAAATGCAGAAGTGTGTTCGAACTAAAGGCCCCAACCGAACTGAGCCTGGCACGGCAAACAGATGGCCTTGGAAACTGTGTGCAGCTGATTAAAGGATACAAGATGAGCGGGTGATTCCTTAGAGCTGAGCAGGAAAAAACAGCAACATGGAAGGGCTCAGATAATAACTACCACCCCTTACCCTGAGGGGCACACACAGTTTATCTGGCAGCCCTCCTGCTCAATTGCTTTACCGGCTAAACCACTTCCTCTCCTGTTGGCATATATTCTGTACGTCATTTGATTGTCCAGTGACTTGATAGGATATTATTTTAACTCCTTGCCTTGAGGTCTGGACTATAACTGGCAAGGCCAACTTAGGGACTCCAGGAGTTCAAATCTTTTAAAAGGAAATGGTTCAGGATTTGCTGATTTTTTTATGAGTAAATGTTTTGGTTGCTGTGAGTTTTCAGGGCTGTATGGTCATTCTCTCCTGATGTGTTTTCACCCACGTCTATGGCAGACATTCTTCAGAGGTTGTGAGGTCTGTTGGAAACTAGTCAAATAAGGTTTATATATCTGTGGAATATCCAGGGCGGGAGAAAGAACTCTTGTATGTTTGAGGTAAGTGTGACTGTTGCATTTGGTCACTTTGATTAGTATTGAATGGCCTTGCAGCTTCAAAGCCTGGCTGCTGGCTGGGGAAATCCTTTGTTGGGAGGTGTTAGTCAGCTCTGATTATTTCATGTCTGGACTAATTCAACCAGAGAAGTCAGCCATAGCAGAGCACCTGCTGAACCAACCTGAACACAGCATATTATTTGAGAACACAGAAATGCTGGACCACTCCAACAACAACCATGTCAGACTACACAGAGAATAATAATAATAAACTATATACCCCGCCACCATCTCCCCAACGGGGATCCGGGGCGACTTACATGAGGCCAAGCCCAACAATGCATTACAAAAAATAATACAAAACAAAACACAAAACAGCAACACGATGAGGTAAATAAATCATAAAAATACACTAGACAATATAAAATAGTACAACAGAATAAAATCATTCAGGAATAGTAACAGTGAGTGGGCCACGTGTAAAAGATAAAATGTTAAAACCCAGAGTGAGATAGGAGTGGAGCAGAACATCTGTAGGGGAAAGACTCATAGAGTCAGGCGGGGGAGAGGTGTTCTATAGGGAAAGCATTGAAGGTGCAGCTAAAATGGGGGATGTATAATTAATCTCCAAATGCGCAACGGAAAAACCAGGTTTTAAGATCCTTCTTGAAAGTTGCTAAAGTGGAGGTTTTCTTAATCTTAGCGGGTAATGAATTCCAGAATTGGGGGGCCACAGAGAAGAAGGCTCTCTCCCTTGTTCCCACAAGGCGAGTCTGTGATGTCAGTAGAGGTGAAAGAAGGGCCATATCCGAGGATCAAAGAGATCGGGCTCGTAAATGGAAGGAGATACGGTCACGAAGGTAGGCGGGTCCCAAACTTTTTAGGGCTTTATAGGTGATGATCTGCACCTTGAATTGGGACCGGAATATAAACAGCAGTCAAGGGAGCTCCTTAAATGTGCTCCGGTTATTAATCTGGTTGCTGAACATTGTACCAGTTGTAGTTTCCGGGCCGTCTTCAAGTGTAGCCCCACGTAGAGTGCATTGCAGTCATCCAACTTAGAGGTAACTAAGGTAAGAGAAGCCATGAAATCCACATGAAGCACATGGACAATTTCTACTGAAAGGAAGAAAACATGAAAAGGAACAAAATCTGGCTACCAGTATTATAAACCTCTAAAATCAAGACAGTAAGTAAAAATGAACACCAAGAAGGGGGGAATTCCAGACATGAAACAATCAGGGCTAGCGAATACTTCCCAACAAAGGATTCACACTTGCCTCAAGCAGACAAGAGTTATTCCTCCCTCCCTGGACCTTCCATAGATATATAAACTCCACTTGCCTAGTTTCCAACAGACCTCATAACCTCTGAGGATGCCTGCCATAGATGTGGGCGAAATGTCAGGAAATAATGCTTCTGGAACATGACCATACAGCCCGGAAAACTCAGAGCAACCCAGTGATTCCGGCCATGAAAGCCTTCGACAACAAAGTAAATGTTTGATTTTTATATTTATTTTATATACCTATATACTCGGGTCACGTAAAAAATTCTTGTGCTGAAAGGAGTTGTGAATGGAAAAATTTAAGAACAAGTACAAAAGCTAGAACAGAACTTCAAAGTAACTCAGTAACTTTCAGTTTCCTCTCTTGGCAAACATAAAGTCAAATCTTTGAGTAGGAGCTTATGCTTTTCAGAACAAACCAATTGTGTATATTATTTTTTCAGCTTTGATCTTTGGTTCGCAGAATAAAATCTTAAACATAAGATGAACTGGAAACATTCAAGTGTAACTTAACCCACACTATCATCACGCATTCTTCACAATATAAGAAGTGTGGGAGAAATTTCTGCCAAAAAAACAAATGGGGATGTTTAGCACAAATGCAGTACGAGGGATGACTGCATCCACTCTGCAGCTTTCCAGATATGTTGGAATTCGGCTCCCATCGTTTCAATGAGTTTGACTTAATGTCTATATTCAGGGTAGTGAGGGGAGTTCAAGTCCAGTGCTGTCCAACTTCTAACCGGCCAAGGGCCGGATTCCAGGTCACTGATGACCTGGGGGGCCGCCTAGCCCTGGCCCCGGCCCTGCCCCCGGCTGCCGGGATGCTTTGGGAGAGAGGGAGGAGCCACGGGCACCCCCTCCCTTCCAAGGCATCCTGGCTGCAGATGAAGCTGGCGGTTTCGCCGCGGGGGATCCCCTCCCTTGCAAGGCATCGCGGCAGCCGCGGGAGCCGGCGCCGGCTTCATCCGCTGCCGCGATGCCTTGCAAGGGAGGGAGGCACCGCGGGGGACCCCCCTCCCTTCCAAGGCATCGGCGGCAGCGGCTGAAGCTGGCGCCGGCTTCCGCAGCTGCCGCGATGCCTTGCAAGGGAGGGAGGCGCCGCGGGGGATGCCCCCTCCCGTGCAAGGCCGCCGCGGAAGCCGGCGTCAGCCGCTGCCGCGATGCCTTGCAAGGGAGGGAGGCGCCGCGGGGACCCCCTCCTTCCAAGGCATCGGCGCCGGCGAGAGGGAAGAAGAGGGTGGTGCAGGAGGAGGAGCTAGCTCTCTTCCTCCTCCTTGTACCACCCTTGTCCCTCTCTCACCGCGCCCATGCGATCCGGTTTGCATCGGGCGCGGAGAGAGGGACGGAGGGCGGTGCAGGGAGGAGGAGCTGGCTCACGTCCTCCTCCCTGCCCCGCCTCCCCGTCCCCCCTCGGCCGCCATTAAAAAAAAATTAGAATTTTTTTTTAAAAAAATTAAAAATGGCGGCTGGGGGCATTGCGGGGGCCGTGTCCAACAAGCTGGGGGGCCGTGTACGGCCCACGGGCCGCCAGTTGGACAGCCCTGTTCTAGTCCATATTTTATTTAAAAGATAACAGGTCAAGGAATTCTGTTAAGAAATTTTTTTACTGAGAGCTTGGTTTTATTGTGCTGGAGAACAGATTGCTGTTGTTGCAATGGAACTTTCTCAACTGCTATACTAAACCAAAGCACAAAAAGGAGTCAAATGTAGATAACATTTTCATTATTTCATCTTTCTTATTTATTGCCCCAGTGGCACAATGGATTAAACCCTTGTGCTGTCAGGATTGCTGACTGACAAGTCAGTGGTTCGAATCCGGGGAGAGCGCGTTGAGCTCCCTCTGTCAGCTCCAGCTCCCCATGCGGGGCCATGAGAGAAACCTCCCACAAGAATGGTAAAACATAAAATCTCAGAGCATTTTCTGGGCAACGTCCTTGCAGATGGGCAATTCTCTCGCACCAGAAGCAACTTGGAGTTTCTCAAGTTGCTCCTGACAGCATTTTTTAGTGCTTCAAAGCAGTGTTTTTCAACCTTTTTTGAGCCGCAGCACATTTTTTACATTTACAAAATTCCAACCGAAATGATACAAAATGACACTCTAACAGAGTAATACATATAGTTAATATGTTTTTAAATGTATTTATACACTCAGTGTGAAACCTGGGCCTGTTTCGATGAACACAACATAGATATCCTGGCAGGAATGGCAGAAAGACACAAACTTCCCACACAGAACTCCCATAACCAAGAGAAAATACTAGTTTGGTGGGCATTGACCTTGAGTTTTGGAGTTGTAGTTCACCTATATCCAGAGAGCACTGTGGACTCAAACAATGTTGGATCAGGACCAAACTTGTCATGAATACTCAATATGCCCAAATGTGAACACAGATGGAGTTTGGGGAAAATAGACCTTGACATTTGGGAGTTACAATTTCTGGGATTTTTAGTTAACACACAATCAAAGAGCATCTTGAACTCTTGCAACAATGGAATTGAACCAAACTTGGCATATTGAACTCTCATTACCAACAGAAAGTACTGAAAGGGTTTGCTTGGGAACTGACCTTGAGTTTGGAAGTTGAAGTTCACCTACACCCAGAGAGCACTGTGGACTCAAACAATGTTATGTTATGTTGTTGTTTGTTTTCTATCCAGAATCACAATGTTGGAAGGAGGCTCAACACTTTAAGGTCCCTAAAACAGGCATGGGAAAACTTCGGCCCTCTGGGTGCTTTGGACTTCAACTCCCACCATTCCTAACAGCCTGAGGCCCTTTCCTGCTTAAATGCCTGAGGGGGGGGGAAGAACCTGAGGCTGCTAGGAATGATGGGAGTTGGAGTCCAAAACACCTACAAGGTCCAAGTTTGCCCATGCCAGCTTTCGACAGATATGTCTTCCTCCCCCTCCCCCTTCGTGCCCTTTCTTCCCCCTCCTGCCGAACACTTTTTCTTCTACACTGCCGCTTCTGCCACCATTTTGATCTGAGGGGGCAGCGTGAGCGTGTTCAGAAGGCGAGGGGGGAGAGAGGAAAACGTGACCCGTGCGGGCGCTACTGCGCAGACTCACCCCAGAGCAAAGTAAGCAGAGCGAGGCTGGGAAGAAGGGAGCCTGAGTGGAGAAGAAAAAGTGTTCGGCAGGAGGGGGAAGAAAGGGTATTGGAAGCTCCAATTTCCCACGGCACACCTGATGATTGCTCATGGCACAGTAGTGTGCCACGGCACACTTGTTGGGAAACACTGCCTTAAAGGACCTTTAGAGAACAGATGGAGATGAGATCAGAACGTTTTTGATGTAGCAACTCAGTGGTTAACTATGAACAGGCTTTTAAGGAACAGAGAAATGACTAAAGGAGGAAGGGTAGCAATCTGAACTGGCATGGCTATAACAATGCAACATTCAATTACAAAGCTTCCGGCAGGAAATATGAATTTGCAGCGTAGAAGATGTAAGTGTATTGCTAATCTTTCCTTTATCCTCTGCTGTGAACATCAAAGAAGGGACAGGGATGCAAAGTGAACACCAGCTAGGAGCTTATGAAGTCAGGGAAAAGGAAGTGGTGATTCAGGAGGGGCTTCAGGCATTCAGGAACTCCAGGAAAGAGCAAATCAGAAATGGGGAATCCCATAGAAGGCAAGCAAGAAGTTACATGGAGAATTCATAGGAGCTTGATATCTTAGTTGCAATTTGCAGACACAAAATGAAAGGCTGTTGTCCTGTGTCTTATGAACAAAATGATGAGTGGTCTTTAAGTTGGTTTTTAATGTGGAACTTCCAGCAGTTCCCTCTGTATGGTATTCTTTGAATCATAGGGCTGGAAAGGCCAATAATTGGGTGAAACAATGTGAGTTTGTTCTATTAGAATAGGAGGAAAGGTAGGGCAGTTAACAAGCCAGAAGGTCCAAGGACACCTCAGTTGGGAGGGAGACTTAATCTCTTATCTGTCTCAGTGAAGAAATTTAATTGGAAACTAGAACTCTGTGCATCTAACTTGCCTTTTAGGTAAGATCAATGTGTTGAGAACCAAGTTTATTTATTTCAAACAATTATATCCCGTCTTTCTCACCCCTGGTGTGTGTGTGTGTGTGGGGGGGCCGGGACGGGGGGACGGACGACTCAGGGTGGTTCACAACCGGCAACCATTAGATGTTAAACACAATAATTATAATAACAATTACAATTAAAACAATTAGTTAAAACATCAATTATAAAACATCCATTCAGAATTGCACAACTCCAAAGTCACAATCCAAGGTCTGTCCATTGTCAGTCACATAAGTAATGTACATTATTATCGCTGCGTCTGCTGCTCAAATGCTTGGTCCCACAACCATGTTTTAAGTTTTTCCTAAAGGATAGGAGGGAGGGGGCTGACCTAAATGATTTCACTAGGGATGGACGGGGGGTGGGGCACCATTGAGAAGGCCCTGTCTCTTGTTCCCCACCAATCGCGCTTGCGAAGGTGGTGGGATTGGGAGCAGGGCCTCCCCCGACAATCTTAACCTCTGAGGTGGTTCATAGAGGGAGATAATTTAGTTAATGGGAAACTAGAAATCTGTGTATCTAACTTGCCTTTTAAATGGATCATGTGTTGAGAACCAAGTTTTTTCCTAAAGGATAGGAGGGAGGGGGCATTTAGGCTGACCTAAATGATTTCACTAGGGATGGACGGGGGGTGGGGCACCATTGAGAAGGCCCTGTCTCCTGTTCCCCACCAATCACGCTTGCGAAGGTGGTGGGATTGGGAGCAGGGCCTCCCCCAATGATCTTAACCTCTGAGGTGGATCATAGAGAGAGATAATTTAGTTAATGGGAAACTAGAACTCTGTATGTCTAACTTGCCTTTGAAATGGATCATGTGTTGAGAACCAAGGTTTTTCCTAGAGGATAGGAGGGAGGAGGCTGACCTAACTGATTTCATTAGGGAGGGACAGGGGGGGCACCATTAAGAAGGCCCTGACTCATGTCCCCACCAATCACGCTTGCGATGGTGGTGGGATCGAGAGCAGGGCCTCCCCCAACGATCTTAACCTCCGAGGTGGATCATAGAGGGAGATAATTTAGTTAATGGGAAACTAGAACTCTGTGTATCTAACTCATCTTTTAGGTAAGAGCAGTGTGTCTAGAACAGTGGTTCGTAACCTGTGGGTCCCCAGATGTTTTGGCCTTCAACTCCCAGAAATCCTAATAGCAGGTAAACTGGCTGGGATTGCTGGGAGTTGTAGGCCAAAACACCTGGGAACCCACAGGTTGAGAACCATTGGTCTAGAACCAAGCTTCACTCTTCTATCAACACGCATTTGCCAATTAATTGCTTAAGGTTCTTCTATTTTATTTTCCCCTCCTTACCTCTGGTCAGAAGCTCCACTACAGAGTTTCACAATTCCTTGGGTAACAAGCAGTTATGCTTCCTCTTCATTTATTGTATACTTGACTTGAATAAGTTTTATTGTTCTAGCCATAGGCCATGACAAATTAAGCACACAAATTAGCGACATCCAAAGTACACATCACAATATAAAACTTCAGTACAGATATTAAAACTCATTAAAACTGACTCTTTAAATTCTAGTCATGTCTACAACGCACTGTATCATCCTGTGCTATTTCCCATCCTTCACTAAAGATTTTACTAGTTTCGCACGGATATTTTGAGCTGCCACTGCAAAAGTGGCAACCTTTATTGTTATAGCTTTAGAGTAGTCTGCTAGCAAATCCTTAATCATTGCTGTCTGCTGCCAAGCCACCCTATCCTCCAGAAGCCCTCCTAGAATCTTCTTTCTGGGATCCTTATACAGAGGGCAATGTAGTAAATAATGTGTTAGATCCTCAATCGCTCCTGAACCACATATACATAATCTTTGGGAATAAGGTGTTCCTATATCTTCCCTCCAGCCAGGCTGAAGGCATTGTCTGAAACCGCAAGGCTGTGTAAAGGCTTTCCTGAGGGTCACTTAGCTGTAGTTTGTTACTTAGCAGTAGTTTGAAGTACCGGTAGTTCTTTTTGTGAGTGATCTAACACTATAAACCAGGGGTGGGCAAGTATTTTTTCCAAGGGGCCACAAGAGAGCCAAAAAATATTATGGAGGGCTGCATCTAAAGGCGGAACTACATGCTAATCTACATTATTCATTTATTTATTCACTTACTATATTTACTATATATTACACATCATTAATATTAACATATTAATATATCAAGAAATATTCATATATTATTAGTATTAATATCATAATTATTATATTATAGTGTATATATATAGACATTATAATGTATTGAAATTATAATATAATATAATATAACATTAGGAGGGCCGGATAGAATCGTCCAAAGGGCCGCATCCGGCCCCAGGGCCGTAGTTTGCCCACCCCTGCTATAAACAGAACTTCAATATTACCTACGAGCACCTGAATTCAGTGCTGCTTGTGTAAATACTTGGCTATCACTCATCTATGAATGAGGAACCAAGAGATGAGTGAACCTCCTCTTTTGGCTTCATGATTCCTCCTTAAAGAAGCCAATTGCAGGCCAACATGTGTTAACATGCAGTCATTACATGTTTGCCACTGTGTTGGCTAGCAACACGTGTGCCCTGCTGTAGGGGGAGTGGAAACTTATTGGAGTTATTGAAGTCATGTTTACCAAATTACCATCCTGGGTCCCACTCTGGGAGAAAGGCAGCATACAAATTCAACAAATAAATGCAATAATACTTGGAATATCACTACCTGTAGCATGTTACCATTGATGACAAAGAGGTTATGACACCTTTTGAGAGATTGTTGTAATGTTAATATGGGTTTGGGAGGGGGATTGAATAATGCTGATGCATATTTTCAAAAATGTTATTTCACAAGAATAATTTAAGGAGATGGTTGACTGTTTTTTCTTTTAAAGCTTTTTCACAAGTTTGAAGAGCAATTTAAAAATTAACATGTAATTCATAGCAACTAACATGTAATGATTACAATATTACATAAGCTATTTTCAGTAAGTGTTGTCGAAGGCTTTCATGGCCGAACCACTGGGTTGCTGTGAGTTTTCCGGGCTGTATGGCCATGTTCCAGAAGCATTCTCTCCTGACGTTTCATCCACTTCTACGGCAGGCACCCTCAGGGTTTGTGAGGTCTGCTAAACCATGTGGATTTCCACACAAATTGAGCTAAGTTTCTTATATGGATATATACACATGTGTTCTCCTACTGGGGAGATAACATCTACCGTGTTTCCCCGAAAGTAAGACACCCTCGATTGTAAGACGTATCGGGGGTGTCTGGGGGGTCGGCTTATATAAGCCATACCCCGTATATAAGACGTACCTCGTCCGCGCGCGCGCGCCGCCACGGAGGTGTGCCACGGCACACCTGCGGCACACCTCCGCGGCACACCTCTTCGCCAGGGCTCCAGGCAAGGGGGGGAAAGGAGCCAGGGGGGCGGGAGGAGCGGCGACGCGTCACTGTGACGCTGCGATCCTCACCACGCCCCTGGCTCCTTTCCCCCTCCCTTGCTTGAGGAAAGAAGGGAGAGGGAAAGGAGCCAGGGGCGTGGTGAGGATCGCAGCGTCACAGTGACGCGTCATCGCTTCTCCCCGCCCCTGGCTCTCTTCCTCCTCCCTTCCAAGGGTGGGGGAAGAGAGCCAGGGGCGGGACGAGCGGCGACGTGTCACTGTGACGCGTCATCGCTTCCCCGCCCCTGGCTCTCTTCCTCCTCCCTTCCAAGGGTGGGGAAGAGAGCCAGGGGCGGAGAGAGACGATGACGCGTCACTGTGACGCTGCGATCCTCACCACGCCCCTGGCTCCTTTCCCTCTCCCTTCTTTCCTCAAGCAAGGGAGGGGGAAAGGAGCCAGGGGCGTGGTGAGGATCGCAGCGTCCACAGTGACGCGTCGCCACTTCCTCCCGCCCCTGGCTCCTTTCCCCTCCCTTGCCTGGAGCCCTGGCGAAGAGGTGTGCCGCGGAGGTGTGCCGCAGGTGTGCCGCGGCACACCTCCGGTTGCGGCGGCGTGAAGGTGGCGGCGGCGGCGTGGGCGTGGCGACGGGTACGTCTTGGGTTATATAAGACGTACCCGAAAGTAAGACGTAGGGGGACTTTTGGGGGGGAAAAGAAAGTAAGACGCTGTCTTACTTTCGGGGAAACACGGTAGTCGGTATTACTGTGTCATCAACTATCAATAGTTTTTCTTTCCAATTAATAATGAAATAAATTAGGTCTGATTTGGATAAATATTGCAATGCTGTACAATTTAAATAGTTTTCCTTTCAAGAGATCCCGGGAACTTCTAGAGATCTCGGGAACTGGAGTTCGAATGCTAAAAGTCTAACAGAAAATATGTCTTAAAATAGTGTTAATGAAAGTTACGACTTTATCCCGTGACAGCCATTCTTACAAGGTAGTCGAAGTGGTTTTTTGCAAAAGATATATTTATATCTATATCTATACCTATATCTATTTTTATATCTACATCTATAACTATCCATATATAAAAATCATATTAGTGAAATAATGAAAGTTTTTCTTTTGTGTTTCAAGGGACCTCACATTATGGAGGCTACTCCCATGATGCTGTGGTGTATGCACTTCAAAAATGTGGCATCCGTCATATTGACACGGCAAAGAGATATGGCTGTGAATCACTCCTACAGAAGGCTATCCAGGAGAGTGGGGTCAAGCGGGAAGATCTCTGGATAACCACCAAACTCTGGCTTAGTGACTACGGCTATGAGACCACTAAACGAGCCTGCTTGGAGTCTTGCAAGAGACTTGGTGTGGAATATCTAGGTATGTTTTGTCGTTGTCATCATTATTTATTGATCTACAGTACAGCATCTATTGTACATCGAGCTTTATAGTAAAACAAGTAAAATAATTGTTACCACCAAAGGTGTACAATATAAAATACATGTTTGTATATATTATGCTGTGGTATTTTCAAGTTATTTTTTCAGTAACTTGTTAACTAATCTGTTTGAATGCTTAATAAAATTTCCCTGCTTACATCACCTACCCAGCTGGTATACTTGTACCCAAGTAAACCAAACCTTGTAATGAATACAGATTTTTCCTCTCTGCATCTGTGGTCAGGACAGATGTATTAGGACTGATCTAATACATGTGTGTGTGTGTGTTTTTTAATGAATAGTCTTGTTTTCTTTTACTCCATCTGGACCAACTTTTTCCTTACAGAAAGACACAAAAGTACAGGGTGTTTGTGGTGAGAGTGCTTTGTTCACAACTCTCTTGCCACATTTGAGGGGCAGATCTGAAGTTCTTGAGTTCAAGATTTTGCTTTGTAGGCATCTTGCATTGTGAATGGAAATATAAATATTTTTTTTCTGAGTCAATATGTTTCTTGCTGGAATATGGGATGGGGTATTGAGTGAAATATCCTTACTGTGCTTTACTTGCCCCATTAAACAAGTTTGCTAAAAACTTCTTTTGTGTTTAACTACTCTGCATACTTACCCTGTTTCCCCGAAAATAAGACAAACCCATAAAATAAGTCATAGCAGGATTTCTAAGCATTTGCACAGTATAAGCCAGGGGTGGGCAATTATTTTTTCCAAGGGGCCACACAAGTGCCGAAAAATATTATGGAGGGCCGCACCTAAAGGCTGAACTACATTCTAATCTACATTATTTATTTATTTATTTACTGTATACCTTTATAAAGCGGAATGTTTGTATGTATGCGTGCGGAGGGCGGGAGGGCGGATATGTGGCAGCCACTTTCACAGGCCACAGCGACCAGCGCGGGTGATGGACCTGCACCAAACTTGGTACACATAACCCCCCTAACCCCCTTTACGTCCTGGTGCGGTTCGGGGGACATGGCCCACGGATTATGGGATTTGTAGTACTTTCAAACACTTTGGTTCCCACAGACCACTGAGGCCACCAAAAAGGACCAATACAGACCACACTTAGCACACACAGCCCCCATGACCCACTCTACGTCCTGGTGCAGTTTGGAGGAGGGTGGACCATGGATGATGGGACTTTAAGTACTTCTACTCACTTCCCAAGTCCGCTGCAACCCTCATCCAATCACTGATCGAGACCAAACTTGGCATACATAACCCCTATGACTGCCTTCACGTCTTGGTGAGGTTTGGGGGAGGACTGACAATGGATGATGGGATTTGTAGTACTTTCACACCCCTCTGTTCCCACAGACCACTGTGGCCCCCAACAAACACTGATAAAGACCACACTTGGCACACAGAGCCCCAGTGACCCACTCTACATGCTACTGAAGTTTGGAGGGGGCCAGAACATGGATGATAGGACTTGCAGTACCTTCCCATACTTTCCAAGACTGCTACAAACCTAATCCTATGACTGATCAACACGAAACCTGCCACACAGAGCCCTCATGACCCACTCTACATCCTGGTGCAGATCGGAGGAGGGTGGACCATGGATGATGGGACTTGAAGTACCTCTACTCACTTCCCAAGTCCACTGCGACCCTCATCCAATTACTGATCAAGAACACACTTGGCACACATAAACCCCATGACTGCCTTCACGTCCTGGTGAGGTTTGGGGGAGGACTGGCAATGGATGATGGGATTTGTAGTACTTTCACACCCCTCTGTTCCCACAGACCACTGTGGCCCCCAACAAACACTGATAAAGACCACACTTGGCACACAGAGCCCCAGTGACCCACTCTACATACTACTGAAGTTTGGAGGGGGCCAGAACATGGATGATGGGACTTGCAGTACCTTCCCTCACTTTCCAAGACTGCTACAACCCTAATCCAATGAGTCATCAACACCAAACCTGGCACACAGAGCCCTCATGACCCACTCTACATCCTGGTGCTGTTTTGTGTGAGACGGACCACGGATGATGGGACTTGAAGTACCTTCACTCACTTCCTAAAAACAATGCAACCCTCATCCATTCACCAATACAGACCAAACTTAGCACACAGAGCCCCCATGACCCAATCTACATCCTACTACACTTTGGGGGAGGGTGGACCACAGATAATGGGACTTCCACTACCTTCAGTAATTTCATGATACCACTGCAACTCCCAATAATGATGGATCAAGACCAAACTTGGCACACAGAGCCCCTATGACCCACTCTACATCCTGCTGCACTTCTCAAATGACCCGGGCACCACCGGGTCCCCAAGCTAGTTTACTATATATTACACATCATTAATATTAACATATTAATATATCAAGAAATACTCATATATTATTAGTATTAATATAATTATTATATTATAGTATATACTGTATATAGACATAATATATTGAAATTATAATATAATATAACATTATTATATTATTTATTATATTATTATATTATAATAAAATTATTATAAAATAATAATAAAAACCACTAAATAAAATAAAATGAAATTCAAGAAGACAAGGTGCAAACCAAGATAGAGGCTGAGATCCTCAAGAAAGGAAGGATCCCAAGATGGAATGGCCCAATGGACTCAGCACAGAGGGTGGCAAAGCAGACCCAGACGTCGCCGCCGCAGCAGAGCAGAGCAGCAGGCGATCGGAGGCTCTCGCCCCCAGCCGTTCCCCAGCTGATCGCCCTGCTATGGAGTGCCTGCATCCCTGGAGGTGATCCGGGCCTGCAGGGGGAGCAGTCGGCGATCTGAGGCGGCTTATTTGACCTGGCGACCCGGAAGATGATCACGTCTTCCGGGTCGCCAGGGCGATCAGCCCCTGCGACCCGGTGATGTCAGGCACTCCATCCAGGGATCATCCAGGGATGTCAGGCACTCCAAAGCCACCACTCCTTTGGCCTGTCTGTCGACACAGGCCCCACAGAGCCCACGATGGGATGGCGGCAGCGGCACCCCTTCCTCTTGGCCCCGCCCCTGACGTCCTCCTCCCCGGGCTGGACAGAATCGGCTGTCAGGCCGGATCCAGCCCGCGGGCCGTAGGTTGCCCACCCCTGATATAAGCCATGCCCTGAAAATAAGACATAGTGATAGGCGTGGCTATGCAGTGTACAAGGTCGGCTCCATCTGTCAGGCCCCGGTCGTTCTGTGTGTGCTGCAAGCTGAGGCATAGAGGGAGACATAGAAAGTTAAAGTAAAAGTGTCCTCAGTGAATTGAGGAGCAGGATGTTCTGTTTTAGGTATTGTGTGTCCTCAGGTGGAAGAAATAAAGCTGTGGCTGCTGTTTTACTCAGCACTGTGGGTCTCTCTCCCCCAGCACTGACTAGCAACAGTTTGGGGTCTCTCTCATCCTCCACAAGCACCAGTGAAGCTACTGCTCCCCAGGACTGACCAGCAACAGTCTATGGGTCTCTCTCACCCCACATAAACACCAGAGGATGGAGAAAAGCTTCAGCAAGCAGTCTGCTACTGAGCCCAGAGAGATCACCCCATAAATGCAGATTGTTGTACCATATTTAATAAAAAAAATAAGACATCTCCTGAAAATAAGCCATAGTGTGTCTCCTTGAGGAAAAAATAAATATAAGATGGTGTCTTATTTTTGGGGAAACAGAGTATTTAACTACATTTTAGTATTTCTGTTGATTATACAGGTAGCTCATTAGACAAATAGTCTCATCAGCAAAGTTTTGTCTACCTGACTTTCCGCTTTCTCTTTTGGTTCACCTTCTGTATTTTGTTTCTCTTCCTTTCATTCTGCTCCTTATTGTATTCCAGGTGCTGAATGACGAAGCAAGGAAATGTGATTTATTTTCTTGAACCACATTTTTATTTTGCAGTTATTTTCGAGCAAAGCCATTCTTTGTAGGAATCTGCTCCAAATAAGTCTCATATTTAGGTCTTCAGACATATTTGCATCCCCAAATGCAAAATATATTTTTCTATGGGTAGAATAATTCTTTGGGCAACTGGCATAAAGCTCCGTAACACAGATTTAGGCATGTGATTTCAAATCTGTCTGCTTGCTTCCTACTAACTGGATTTATGCAGACTTCCAGTTTTTTCAGTAGCATTGAAGATACAAATGAACACTTTCCAGTTCTGAGTGTTCCAAAATGCAACAGTTTGTACTGATTCTGTCCTGTTATTATTTATGTCTTCCCAACAGTTCACACAATTATCTCATGAATTGCAGTGTACATAATCTTATTCTTTGTCATAATATGGCAATTTCTCTTCTTGTGCTGCGGCAGCCTGTGTCAAATCAAAGCCATGCCAGATTAAAGTGCTTCATGGTCTTCTGTCTCATGCAGTGTAAGAAGAAAGAAAACAGAGTTTTTGTCAAGATTCATTTAGAGCAGGGGCTGTCTTAAAGAACTACCTTGTACTTGTGTATTCTCAACTCATAAGGCCTAAATACCCTAAAGCAGTGTTTTTCAACCTTTTTTGAGCCGCGGCACATTTTTACATTTACAAAATCCTGGGGCACATCACCAATCAAAATGACACAAAATGACACTCTTAACACAGTAATACGTATAGTTAATATGTTTTTAAATGTATTTATACACTCAGTGTGAAACCTAGGCCTGTTTCGATGAACACAACATATATATGACTTCCTCTCACATACTTATACATGGCTATCATGTCTTCTCTCAGCCTTCTCTTCTTCAGGCTAAACATGCCCAGTTTTTCAAGCCGCTCCTCATAGGGCTTGTTCTCTAAATCCTTGTGAAATTTCACCCTGAGTGAAACTTGCTTCCAGTTAACTATGGATGTCATGAAGCTGTTATAAACAGTTCCTGGGGGGGGACTCTCAAAAAATTCAGTAAAATACTTTTAAAAAAACATTTCCATGCGGAGAGGCTCAATTTGTTTCTTGGAAACCTGTGAATGAGTAGTCTATACGTTTCATATATCTGTATGGCCTCCTTCGCTGCCTCCCTCCGCAAAAGCAGAGCACTGGGCGGAAGTGATTGAGTTGGCGTTTTTCGCGTTGGCTTGGATTTCTCGCGAGAACAGCCAAAGCCGGAAGCTCCACGTCGGTGAATTGGGCAGTGAGCGAACCTGGGAGCATCAGGAGGCTGAAGCAGCCCTGAGCGGGAGCTGGAGCCATAGTGAGTCGAGGCTCCTGAAGGCTTCCTCAAGGCGGGCCTGGCCCTGGCATTCGGCGGAGCCCTTCCTTTGCCTCGGGGAGGATCTCTGGGAAGGGAAAGAGGGAGAAAGAGCTGCTAGGAGGGGGAAGAAAGGTTCCAATTTCCCACGGCACACCTGATGATCGCTCACGGCACACTAGTGTGCCGCAACACACCAGTTGGGAAACACTGCCCTAAAGATCCTTGGTTAGTATTTGCATGGGAGACCATGGGCTGTATTTTAGAGGAAGGGACAGGCAAGCCACCTAAGAAAACACTGTGACATTCATGGAGGTTCCATATTGATAGGTGGCTTGAAAATATACCGACATGTGAAATTAATTGACATCTGTTAATTCAAGCGCTGTTTTGAGTAGGTCCTGCTCAGCTCAAAGGAACAGTTCCATTATTGCTCCAGTGGGAGCAATCCACTTTGTGAGGAAATGGAGGAAGGTCTTCTCAGCTGTGGCATCCCTGTTGTGGAGTATAATAATAATAATAATAATATAATTTTATTTTTATACCCCACCTCCATCTCCCCGAAGGGACTTGGGGCGGCTTACATGGGGCCAAGCCCAATCAACAGAGTTAAAAACGTAGCACATTAGAATGCATAACATCAGTTTAAAACAACGTAAACAACATTATAACAAAATATAAAACAAGCATCAAAACCAACAACAATTGGATAAGTCAAGTCTCAATAAGGGTGGGTGGACTGGTGCATAACAATTCAAAGGATAGGGCTAGTGAGTAAAGTGTTCACTTGGTTTTCTCATTGGTCTCAATCTGATGCCAAATTAAAACTTGACATCTTATACTAAATACTTTATAGCATTGTCTTTTATGCAGCCATGCAGGTGTTTAAACTTCAGGTCACACTTGGAGATGAGGCAAGCTTTTAGAATTGAGGATGTGCAGAAAAGGTACTCAAGTCAGGACCTATATTAGAAAATTGGACTTGTGCAACACTTCACCCCAAGCTTTTGGTCAGATATCTCTTCCCCGAGCAACAATTCAAAATAAAGGAGGCTGTACTTTTGGAAGGTGGAATTATGTAGCAAGCAGTGATGAATATGAAAAGATGACAAGAAAGTCCCCTCTGTTCTCTTAACCAGAATAAAGAACATGAACATGGGTGAGGAGCTTCCTCCATGGCATCACTCAGATGACTCCTTTGGTTCCTAAAGTTGGATCTGAGTGAGCATCTGCAATGACCACGCTGGCTCTAAGACTTTATTTGTTGTAAAAGTTCTGGCACAACATGCTCTCCATCTGTTCTGATTTGGCAGGGACATTCTGGATTATTATTATTATTGTTTTGATTTGTATACCGTCCTTCCAGTTCGGCTCAGGGCGGTTTACAGTACATCGACTAAAATTAAAACCATAAACCACAAGGACAACATTTCAATTAAAACGGAAATTACAAATTAACCCATAACCAAGGAATAGCTAAACATTGAATGCCTGATGGAAAAGGACTGTTTTACAAGCTTTCCGAAAAGCTGGCAATTCAGTAATTGCTCTGACTTCAAGTGGCAGGGTGTTCCATAGGCTCGGAGCAACAACGGAGAAGGCCCTCTGCCTCGTCGAAGACAAATGGATAGTCCGTAAGGAGGAGATCTGTAAGAGGTTCAGATCCTCAGATCGAAGAGATCTCTGGGGAACATATGGGAGTAGACGGTCCCTCAAGTACACCGGCCCCAGACTATACAAGGCCTTAAAGGTTAAAACCAGAACTTTGAAGATGATCCGGTGCTCAATTGGTAACCAGTGCAGCTGCTGCATAGTTGGAGTAATGTGAGATCTGGCTGGTACTCCAGCCACGAGTCTCGCTGCAGCATTCTGCAACAGTTTAAGCTTCCGGATGACCGACAAAGGAAGACCGATGTAAAGGGCGTTACAGTAGTCTAGCCTCGAGATGACCGTTGCCTGGATTACCGTGGCTAGGTTGCGCCCAGTGAGATAGGGGGCCAGCCGCCTAGCCTGCCACAGATAGAAGAAAGCCGATCTGCTGACAGCAGAGACCTGCGCCTCCATTGTCAGCAGCGGGTCCAATTGGACCCCTAGGCTCTTTACTAGTGACGACGGGCGTAATGCCTCACCGTCCAGAGCCCACACCCACCGGGGCGACCCAGCCAAAGAATCTCCGTCTTCGATGGGTTCACTCTCAATTGACTGGCTCGTAGCCAACCAGTCATGGCTTCAAGACATAGCTGGAAACAATCAGGTACAGAGTCCGGCCGGCCATCCATCCTCAGCACTAGCTGGGTGTCATCAGTGTACTGATGGCACTCCAGACCAAAGCTCCGCACCAAATTGACAAGTGGTCGCGTATAGATGTTAAATAATAAAGGGGCTTCCATGGCTAAGTGGGCATTTGAACCTTGGTCTCCAAAGCCATGGCCCAATGCTGAAACCATTACATAACACCATTCTAGCTCTTTTAAACGGTAACCATGCCCAAATTCTTGCCTTTGAGTGACAGATTGAACACGTTGAGCTTTTGTGTGACTGGAGATTGTACTGATTTCCCATTTCTGTGGTAGAGCTTCTTTCAAGAACAGCAAGTGATCCTCTTCGCGCTTTCTGTCCAACTCATAATGACAGAACAATGGAAAACTGGAAATGAGTATTTATCTCTGGAATTGGAGTTTCAAAGATATATTCCAATCCTTCCATTTCTTTTAAAAAAATAATATGATTTTCATGGTTTCCGTGTAAGATTTATTCGCTGGCAGCGAGCAGCTGTATTAAATCAATGCAAAATTGCAAAATATAAGGTTTGGCTTTAGATGCTGCATTCTTTGGTATTTGGGTTCTTCACCACAAATAATTTTTTCCCTGAGTCTGCCTTTTGGTTTGCTGAAGGCATAATCTATTTTGTTCTTTTCCATGTATGTTTTGACTTGCTTTCTGGTCCTCGTTAGCAGCTTCCCTTTCATTGTGTTGGGAATTTCAGTGGAATCACAAATATTAGTTCTGCTTACAAACATTCTGATGAGTGCTAACTGTGTAAAGTTAGCTATGCATTTTGAATAAAGATGAGCCTTTTCTTTTAAGCTTTGACAACTCCTGGGAAACGAACAGCCTCTGAAAATAGATGAACCATCCAAAGAGTTGAAGTAACAGAGCTGACTTGACTGGGAAAAACTGTATACATTAAGCTGTTGGGTTTTTGCTTCACTTTTTATTTCATTCCAGTGTGTGGTTTTGATTGACCGCTGTGTCGTTTCAGCTTGTCAGTATTGAACAGGAGAGGCACATCCAAACAATGTTGGCTTCATTCTTAGATGTTTGCTGCATATCTGCAGTCCTAAGCAGAAAGCTACAACACATCTAACAGAAGAAAGTCGCTTTTTCTTTTACAGTTGGCCTTCCATGTTTGCAGGTTTGACTTTTGCCAAATTGATTAAAATGTTCTGTAGGAATCTAAGGATATCATGGTCATCCAGTGCAGTTCTGTGGTCAGCTTCCGGCAGAAATTGACCGTAGAGTCATGGTTACACTTAGATAGTCCGTTCCTTAGCTTTTATGCGGATCACAACATTTTCTCTATTTGCTTCCATTGATATCTATTTTGAGCACAAGTTATATATGACCATGTTTGTCTCTCACATTACATGTCGTATGGAATGAATCAGATCATTGGGTAGAAGAACAAATAAGAGGTCTCGTCCATCCCTGTGAGTATCATGTTGTGGTGGCATTGCTCCAGCCCAGCCCAGCTCTTCTGTGCATCATGTGGCCTGTAAAGCGATGTTTGAGTTGGGCAACCTGGTGGGGATCTTTTGCTTTTGATATTTTTTGAACATCCTCATTGTGTAGTCCATGTTCTCTCTGTTCAGAGAGACATCCCAATGAGCCATCTTTTGAGAGAGGCATGTGCAACCTATAGTTGTTCCAAGAGAGACTTCGTAGTTGACCATGCCTCTGCACCATAACACAGGGCAGGTAGCATGATTGAGTCAACATTTTATTTATTTATTTATTTACAGCATTTATATTCCGCCCTTCTCACCCTGAAGGGGACTCAAGGCAGATCACAATACACATATACAGTACACAGCAAACATTCAATGCCGTTTTTGACATACAAGACATACAGACGGACAGAGGCCACTCAGCAGTTCTTCCAATTGAGCTTGTTGAGATGTACTTCCAGTTGATGATAATAATAATAATAATACACTTTATTTATATTCCACTCTTCTCACCCCGAAGGGGACTCAGAGTGGATTACAGGTACACATACTTAGCAGACAATTCCTGCCATTTCCACATACACACATATAGACGAACAGAGGCAAACTCTGGCCACCAGGGGGAGCTGATGCACTCCTGATCTCTCAGCGTTTCCAGCATCCCTTGTTGTTCCTTCCGCATTCCTCAGCGTTCCTGGAGATCTTTAATGGCCTCATAATTCTGTCAAAATTTGCCTCCCCACTTAATGTGGTACCTTTATCTCCTACTTGACAGATGCAACTGTCTTTCGGGCTGCAAAGGTCGACAGCAGGCTACACTTAAATGTCGAGCACCCACCTCGATCCGGGCAGGCCTCGAACTCATGACCTACAGTTGAATCTGGAGTGACTTTAATAGAATTGTAAGGGGCCCATCCTGCATTCCTGGTTAAGGAAACACTCATGGTTAAAGACCTAGAAATTCCGAGATATGTGGTTCTCAACCTGTGGGTCCCCAGATGTTTTGGCCTTCACTTCCCAGAAATCCTAACAGCTGGTAAAATGGCTGGGATTTCTGGGAGTTGTAGGCCAAAACACCAAGGAACTCACAGGTTAAGAACCACTGTTTAAGTAAATAAATAGCCATTTTTATTCATGGTTTTTAATTTTCTTGCGGGTCCTGTACCCCTAACTCCAACAAGTGTGAAGAGCTGACTATAATTGTATTTAATAAAGATGGTACGGAACATTTAAAACATACTACTCATTATTCTAAACATACGGGATTTCATATGTAGAAGTGATGCTGTGGTGTGCCTTCATGGTTTTCTGGTGTTTTCTTGGCAAGATTTGCTCAGAGTGTGTTTGTTTTGGCCTCTTTTAAGAATTTGAGTGTGACTTGCCCAAGGTAATTCTGGGTTGTCATGATGGAGCAGAGCGTCAAATCATGGATTTGAAGCAGACCTTCAAATCCTGGTCTCCAAAGTTGTAGTCCAGCATTCAAACTGCTACACCACACTGGCTCTCATGAACTTATATAACCCTATTCAGCTAAGCATTCTTAAATCCCATTGATTTCAATAGAAGAATGTTATGTAATGCCCATTGGGATCAGTGTGACTTACGGTCTGACCCCAAGCATGTATGAGACTGCAGCCATAAAATATATAACCTTGGCTAAATAGTGTCCCTTAGGGGAACGTTTGACATGCTCAGTTCATTTGTATATTTATAGCCTACCTTTTAGTATGCCAGATGCCCCCAGAGATGACTTCAATTAAAATGGCAAATCAAGCAGACTTTTAAAATCTACAGATCCTTGAACTGACAGTACAAGTAGCTCTTAAAATTAGCATCAGAATTCTCTTTCAAATATATTTGTGTTCAAAGCAGAATTAAAACTCTTACTTTAGCCAGTTTGTCCTTGCACATACAGAAAGATGACATTGAAAATCACATGTACTGATAAGATTATCTTAAAAAAGTATATCAAGACAAAAACAGCAGTGTTGTTTTCAACTTCTACGGATCCTAAAATTGTTTCCTTCTTAATGGTTCCCCTAAACAAGTGGTTCCCAAACTTTTTTGCCCTACCGCCCCCTTTCCAGGAAAAAATTTACTCAGCGCCCCCCTAGAAATTAATTTTTTAATTTTTTAAATAGCAATTAAACAGGAAGCGTATTAATGTTTCTACCTTTTTCGTAAAATATAGTAAAGAAAAATGTAAATTACAAACATTGAATTCCAGAAATAATCACAAAAACAATATGTTTGGGGGAGTATGAGCAACGGATGATGGGATTTGCAGTACCTTCAGCCAATTCAGCTCTGACTTCCACAGACCACTAAGATCCCCATGAATCTGGATCAAACGGCAACGCCTGCCCGGGGATCGCATGCTTGCGTCTGTGTTCCTGTGAGTTGGAATCCCTGGGCAGGTGTTCCCGTGGAAACCTCAGCGCACATCTCCTTCCTCTCTTCAACCCCGCCCAGGGCGTAGTCCTGTGTATCGTCCTCTTTCTTCCAACAGGGACTCCCTCGCAGGCGCGCGACCCTGCAAGTGGCAAGCCTGGCTCACGCCACCGCCTCCTTACAGAGGTTCAGCGCTCCCCAAATTCTCCTGAGCCTCCCAGCGCCCCCTTGGATCGCCCCCCCACCAGGGGGTGGTACCACCCACTTTGGGAACCACTGCCCTAAACTTTGCACAATTCTTTCCTGACTTTAGTGTGACTTTTGTTGTTGGCTTTTGTTGTTGTTTCTGACTTATGGGGTCTCCAAGGCAAACCTATCACTGAGGGGCTTTTTGGCAAGATTTCTTCAGAAGGGTTTTGTCTTTGCCGTCTTTGAAGTTGTGCCTTGCTCAAAGCACTCTTTTAGCTTTCCATGGCTGGCTGAGAATTTGAATCTTGAGTAGGGCTCTGAAACTCAGTGTCGTAGTCTAGTTCTCAAACCACTACACTATTGTGGCTCTCATGTATAATATATTACTGGGTTCTTTGGGTTTCTACCTAGCATCTTGATGGGGTCTATGTCACTTCCCCCTTTTCAATTGTCCCCTTTCCCCTTCCTAACCATAATCATAGTCCTGGGCTGCTCCAATGTTTTGAGTCAAGAGCCATCACTCAGCGCTGATTTTACTTGGACCTGCAACAGCGTTTTGAGTTAAGAGCTAGCGCCAGAGGGAGCGCTAGTGCCAGAGTACCGGGCTTTAAGGCTTCAAGGGAGCAGCCTCCATGCCTCGTGCTCTTGTCTGCTTTGGGAGATTGCTGTCTGCTTTGCTCTTGTCCGCTTTGAGAAATGTTGCGTTAGTTGATTTCGTGTGGTTTTTATTCCTGTTATGTTTGGTTTCATGAAGAGAGGGAGGGAGAGCGAGCAAGAGATGGAAGGAGGCTAAAAGGAGTACAGTATGAAGAAAATGCTGCTTCTGCCTCTTCACTTTGTGCTTCCTTGTCACAGCTTTATGCTTCCACCAGGCATGTAGCCAGGGGGCTAAAGGGGCTTCAGCCCCGAAATTCTCAGGGTGGTCTGCGAAAAGCCCTTACTGGTACATTATTTAAAGTCTTATGTTTATTCATATCATGATCTGATCACCATGCTCATTATATCCCACATTAATGGGGTTATTGGCATAACAATACAAAAGGTTTGCTAGGGTAGACCCTCTTCCACCCAGTCTCAACCCCGAACCAAACTCAGCCCCGAACCAAAATCCTGGCTACGGCCCTGGCTTCCACCATTTTAAAGTTGATCTTTTATTTTTTATTGTTGAATGGGAGTTTCATATGTACATTATTTGTTATTTATAAAGTATATTTTCTTGCTTAAAACATACAACAAAATGGGTTTGGGGGTTGGGGAGGTGGAGGAACAGATTAATAGCATTTCAATGATAAATTCACTTTGAGATAAGAGCTATTTGAGTTAAGAGCTGATTCACAGAATGAATTAAACTAACTCAAGATATCACTACATAACAATTCATTTGTTGTTTTTTCATTAGAAATGGTTGAGTTGTGCTTTAATGAATTAAAAATTAAAACTGGATGACCTTTTTCTTTCAGATCTTTATTTGGTGCATTGGCCTGATGCTCATTTCCCTGGGAAAAGCAGCAGAGACATCAGGGCAGAGACCTGGCGAGCCATGGAGGAGCTCTATGAGAAAGGTAGGGACAACATTGTAGAATGGGATATTGCACTCTTTTATAAATTCACTATTTACGAATGTGCAGCTTGGAGCATGTGAGTGAGAACTATTGGCCTCTGCCTTTCTTGTGGCATCTAATTGAGCTAGGTGGCCCTTTGATGTGATCTAGCATGGCTTTATGCACGCTCTTACAGGATGTTACTGCTGGTGCATTTTGCCACATAAGGGAGAGAGGAAGGGCAGCTTGAAGATAATATTTTGTGTAGTTGACATCTTTAAGGTCCTTGTACCACCACCTTTTTGCAGGGTGGGGCAGGGGATCTTCCAGCAATAGTTCATCTTGTCTCTTGTATTGTTTAACATACAAAAAACCACTTGCCGAGACTTTTTGGCTTCTTCTTTTATTTTCCTTTTTATTATTTGTGAGCATTTCTATTGTTTCTGTTCCAGAAACAGAAATATAAATTCCAGTTCCAAATTCTGGAATCTTAATACCAAAGTATTCCAGAATTCATAGTTGTCTACCTGGATAGCTGAGATAGTTGTATCCTTGCTTTTTAATGGTCTGGTAGTACACAATTGTACACAAATTTTGTTTCATGCATCAAGTGACTCAAAGCATTGTGTATAAAATTACCCTCAAGCTATGTGTATAAGGAGTGTCATGGCACAGAGACGTAAGGAGCTGAGTCCAGGAGTTAAAAAGATAACAAAAGTTTATTTGCACAACAAATGGGAGGAGGACGAACAAAAAATAGCCAAATCCGGCTTTAAAACCCACAAAAATCCCAGGAAAGCCCAAAAAGAAAATGCTGTGGAGAAGAAACTCAACACAAACACAAGACGTCCATCTGCGTCGTCCAACAGGAGGGCATACACGAAGAGAGGTCCAATAGCCAGTCCACAGGTCGTAGGGTAGGAGAATGACAGATGAGAAAGGAGGAGACTTGCCAGGGTCGTCAGGAGAGTAGTAACAGCGAAGGTCAAGAGGTACACGGCAGCAGGAGTAACTGGAACCAGGATCAAAGGTACACGAAGTCAGGAACACAGGAACACGAATCAGAATAGCAACTCCTTGACCACCGTGAGGGCCAAATCAAATACTCACTTCTTTTATAGCACTAAACATCAGAGTCATCAGAAAGCCCTCCCTGTTCCAGAGCAACAGCATCCTCATTCCTTGCAGCTGTTGAACTACGCCCAGACCTCCAAGCTAGCCAAAGATCTTGTTGACTTAAAAGGTCCCACTCAGCTTCTGAATGTGTAGACGGCCTATCCTGGTCTGTCTCAAACCCCAGAAATGTGCTGTTCCCAGAGTAAGCATTGCATACATCTGTCACTTCCTGAACTAATGCCGAATCTAAGTCCATATCACTTTCTTCTGACTGTAGTTCTGCATTCCCAGAAAACCCTTCAAAGGTATCTGACTCAATAGGATCCCTAAGTATATGCTGGATCTCTCTCCTCTGTTCTCTGCCTTCATCAAGGCTTGAGTCACTAATAGCCCTCTTGACTCCAGCTGCAGGAGCCTGATCATCCAGAGCCCAAAGCCATGCTACTGTTTGATGCTACTGACTCAGCATCTTCCCCAATGCTACTAGCTGTAGTAGCTGAAGGCTCATTCACAACAAGGAGTATATGAAACATAAATGAATTTTTTGTTTTGAGTTGTGTCCTGTCTCTAGGATATCTCATTATGTTCATGTATACAAAGAGAGGTAAAAATCTGAAACCCAACATGGTTCTGATCCAAAGCATTTCAGATTAGGGACCTTCAGGCTATTTTCTTGGCTTTTCTTCGCGAACAAAGATTCAGGAAGGACTCATCCCACGCTTTCTACAAGTGCGTTGATGGTTCGGAGGTTGGATGTGTCCTTCGAGCCTGTGCAATGGACCTTTCTGGTGGAGTGCAGCGTGCACAGAACTGGCCTCACCCTTTAAACCAAAGGTTCGTCTGCCGGGGCCAAGCAAGCTTAGGATGGTGGCAGCGAGTCCTCAGGTCATAGGTTTGGTTCGAGTTTCCTAGATGGTTGACCTTACAGGGTTAAACGAGCACCATCTGCCCGGGTTTGAAATCAGAGTTTTCCTTCTAGGATGGTTGCCAAAAGGCTAGAGAGCTCATCCTGCCCTTTGCTGCTCTTTGTCAGACCCTTCGGTTGTGACCTGTCTGGCATGGGAGGCCCTACCGGTGACTATTATGCCACCGCCAGCATAGCTCACAACTTCATTAGGGTATGCAAGCCTCTCCCCCATGACAAGGGGCGCCAACGGAGAGGTTATACTGTGGTTGCATTGAACATATGCTTAGAGACACACAAGTTTGTTTGTTTTTCAAAAGGTATTACAAGACTGCTGAACGTGAAGTCACTGTATTTCAGAGCATAAACCTCTTAGCTCTGATAATAGTACGTCTGTGGGTCCAGTTGCAAATTCTCTGAGCTTTATTGATCGGTTTCAAAATAGATCCAAATTGGGACCAAATATTGTTTGTGGTGATGGTGGAGATTTTATCTGAGTAGCACTTCTGTATTCGCGGTTTACAACATCGGCCTCACTTAATTGGTGCAACAAGGAACTGAAAACAAGCTGTATTTTTTAATTAACTTTCAAAGCATCTCTTAATTCAATTTCAAAACACTCCTTAGGAGGGAATTTTGAAACAGATTCCCCTCCTCTAATCCTTGTCATTATTTTCTTCCATTTCCTTCTTCATGCGTGTCCACAGTTCACTGTGCATCTGTACCTATCCTGAGTAAAACATCAAGAGTTAATTTGAAGTTAAGGACCACCTTTATTTATCACTGCCATCCACAGCTTCCCACTGATTATGGTGCCATCTCCTCTTGGACGCTGAGCACTATTTTCCCTAATGGCTACATTATTCAGATTAGTGGCACATAAATCTTGTTCCAATTAATATAATCCCTCTCTCTGTCTCAAGCATTCTACTATCTGGTCCCATCAGCTCATTCTCCGTTCTACAAATCATTACTTTTCTGTTTTGAGCACAGCAGAATTTGGAACCTCTGGCCATGTGTTTCTGCAGTGATAGGAAAATGGTAATAAATTTAGAGGTTAAAATGCAGTGGCCCATGAGGGGGGAAATGATTAAATAATTTGCTTGCATGGTTAACCACTAAACTTTCAGTTGACATTCAGATAAAGCTTAATCATGCTAGTTGACTTATAGTGCTAGCCTGGAGTTACAGAGACAGTCTTGTCATTAGCATTACTCCTTTCACTCGTTTCCCTCTTACTTGCCTAGGAACTTGCCTAATGCTGGGTCTAAGGCTTCACTTCTAAATATGCTAGCAAGACATAATATCAATTGAATAGGACTTGTTTCCAAGGATGCTAGTATAATACTGTATATAACTCACCAATGGAACCTTTGGGGTAGTCCCTTAGATAACCTATGAGATCCAAAATGCTGAAGGCTATCCTAAAATTAGCTTCAGCCTCTAGGAGAGCTTCTTCCAAGTTTGGACTAAATGCCAGAGTGGATTCACCAAACTCTTGATATCAGGTCGCTGGAAAAAGAAGTCACAGTCGCAAAGGTTAGGATGACAAAATCTGCTCCTATTTCTGACCAACTCAGTTCTTGTGATCTAGAACATGCACACAGTGGAGAACTCCTACCTAGCCCGGTTGTAGTTGTTGTTGTTATTCTCAATTTCAGAATTGAGACCTTTAAATCAGTGTTTTTCAACCTTTTTTGAGCCGCGGCACATTTTTTACATTTAGAAAATCCTGGGGCATACCACCAACCAAAATGACACAAAATGACACTCTAACACAGTAATACATATAGTTAATATGTTTTTAAATGTGTTTATTCACTCAGTGTGAAACCTGGGCCTGTTTTGATAAACACAACATAGATATCCTGGCAGGAATGTCTTAAAGACACACACGAAGGTCTTGCTCAACAACTGTCAGTCTCTCTCTGTGTTCTTATGCATCAATAAGGAGTATCCGGATCGCTGGAGAGGCTCCGCGGTTCCAAGATATCAGATCAATTGCTGTGTAAACAAAGTCTGTACAGTTGTTCCGTATGGATTCCTAACGGTATTACATGGAGCTCAACCGTTTTGCCAGAAATTGCATGGCTTCCTCAGAGGCATTCCTTGGAGCATTGTACCGACACCTTTGGGTCAACATGATCGTAATATTTCTGTGATATGAATTGTTTCCAATAATATGACAAATGATTGCCGCAAGTTGATTATATGGTATCGGTACAATGCTCCAAGGAATGCCTCTGAGGAAGCCATGCAATTTCTGGCAAAACGGTTGAGCTCCATGTAATACCGTTAGGCCTCCATACGGAACAACTGTACAGACTTTGTTTACACAGCAATTGATCCATCTTGGAACCGCGGAGCCTCTGCAGTGATCTGGATACAATAGGATTGATTTTAGATCCTTTCCTATACGATTTGGAGTACTGTGGATATAGGTTGTAGGATTGAGTTTG
Organism: Anolis apletophallus; assembly: GCA_030556195.1. NCBI lineage: Eukaryota > Metazoa > Chordata > Lepidosauria > Squamata > Anolidae > Anolis > Anolis apletophallus. The sequence continues at coordinate 126,586,005 of JARBWK010000005.1, forward strand.
GGACAATACTGGCAATCTTCTTTTGAACTCATCCACTCTTCCCGCGACCAGTTGATACCCTATAATCCGGATTATAATTACAATGGACTTTACTTCTATTACTTACCTGGATTACGGACTCGCATCCATCGCGGTTTCCACAATATGCTAAGCATTATGTACCTACAGTACATTGTGTAACATTATATGTATTTATACATTAGATAATATTAATATCGCAACCAATTGCTTTGTGAACTTATAAATGATATATTTTGGATAAGACTTATTAACAGCCTTTTACTATAGCATACCTTTGCTCTGCCCTAGTGTTGTTTAGTTAGCAAGGTATTACAGCTTTACTCTTTTGTGTGTTTAGCTGTTGAGCAAGACCTTCGTGTATGTCTTTCTGCCATTCCTACCAGGATATCTATGTTGTGTTCATCGAAACAGGCCCGGGTTTCACACTGAGTGTATAAATACATTTAAAAACATATTAACTATATGTATTACTGTGTTAGAGTGTCATTTTGTGTCATTTTGGTTGGTGGTGTGCCCCAGAATTTTGTAAATAAAAAACGTGCCGCGGCTCAAAAAAGGTTGAAAAACACTGGTCTAGAAAGCCAAGAGGACAGTTCTCATTTTAATGATTTTGTTCACCTTTCTCATGCCAACTATAAAAAGGGTGCCAAGATAGCATGATGGGTCATTATCCCACTATGGTGCATGAGCAGGATTCTGATCATTGGATACTTCCATTTCCTGAAGCAAGCTTTCTATTATTTGTGCTAGATAGGCTCTGTGGGCTTCAGGACTCTATCTGGTCCCATGCTTTTCCTTCTGGCCAGCAATGTGTCACCTTTTTTTGATAGATACTAGCTCTATTTACTTCAACATCTTCCTTTCTCTATATCCAGAAAACTATTCTTTAAAAAATATTCCAGCGTGTTTTACTACAGAGTCATTCAAGAAACTAGATTTGGTTATCGGAAAAGTGTTCCAATGAGTGTTTTAAGGGTACTAAAAAAGAAAAGAAAACAAAACTTGTCATGAAGTGGTTCAAAGACAATGGAAAATTTCACAAATGTACAAAATTTTGAAAAAAATCAACTCAATGACCATAAAAGCTAATGTGAATGTTTTGTATAAAAGGAAATTGCTTGTAGAAATATCTCACAACTCTATCTCTTTATACATGCAGTTTTATTCTCTTGAGGAATTAAGGGCAGATGATATTAGATAGCTTTGGTACTGTGTTTGTAATTTAAGCAGCACATTATATCTTGTGAGTGCAGCAGTGGAATGCAGCGAGGGACTTGGAAATTTGTTCTCTCTCCCCCAATGGTTCTGTTTGTGACTTTATACATGAAGTCCTGGACTGCTATGACTTCTACTTACGTGCCTTCTTCTGTCGGGAAGTGTGGTTGGATCTTGTGAGTGTGGCTAAAATTGTCTCGCATTGTAAAACCGTAGCCAGAGTTACATGTCCTATTGGAGGTTATTGCTTTTAATAGGAGGATGCCAAAAGGAGGTATTATCCAAAATGTATGCTCTGATGTGTCCTGCAGATGTGAATCCTTGTTTTTCTTAATTTATTTTCAATATTTCAGATCTATAAGCAGTCTTGGCAACTCACCGTAGATGTAAATTCCAATAAATAGCCCTTGTTTTCCTTTTTTTAATCTTTTTAGGTTGATGAGTTTTTCTGCTGTTGATGACTTTAGCTTGTTTTTTTCTTTACTTGACCAGTTTGGACTTTATTTGAAGCATGGGCCCCATTTTATTCAGTTAGTCATGTGTCTTATAGTTTGTTGAAGGATGGAAGATGTCCAGTTTCCTCACTAAATTATTTATTTATTTACATCATTTACATTCCGCCCTTCTCAATCACAGGGGACTCACGGTGGATCACAATGCACATATACAGGCAAACATTCAATGTCATTTGACATACAACATATAAGACAGACACAGAGGCAATTTAACATTCCAGCTTTTCTGACCACCAGGAGGAGCTGTCACATTCCTTCACTCCTTTTGTGTGTATTTCCTGGATATTTTTATTGCCTTGTAAATCAGTTAAATTAAGCCTCCCCACTCAAGTGGGGAGTTGGTTGATGTTTTCAGGATAGTTGTTTGATGTTTTCAGGATAGGGGTTCTCTTGTGCTATATTCTCAGATGTTTTACCATCCTATGGGAGGATTCTCTCATATCCCTGCATGAGAAGCTGGAGCTGACAGACAGGAGCTCACCCTGCTTCCTGGATTCGAACCGCCGACCTTTCGGTCAACAGTCCTGCCAGCACAAGGATTTAATCCATTTAACCACCAGGGGCTCAAGGATGTGAGCAGGGCAATCCTGTGTGTTTCTATGGCTTAGTAAGGATTCAAAGTCTTATCTCCAAAGTCATAGTCCAATGTAGTGCGATCCCAGTTCAGCTTCTTCAGTCTGCCATGGGTTCTTACCTCATGTCTAAAAACAGCAGCAATCAGATATTGTCAGGTTTGCCTCATAAATCTTACTTGTCATGTGCTCCTATCTTTTCTTGCCTATTCCCCTCCCTTTCCTAAGATAAGGATTCACCTTCCCTTCATGTCAAGGGTGCAACACTGTCAGAGAAGGCTAAAGAGTGAAGGAGGTGGGGAGGCCCTGGACTAAGAACATAAGAACATAAGAAGAGCCATGCTGAATCGGACCTCAGCCCATCTAGTCCAGCATTCTGTATCACACAGTGGCCCACCAGTTGTACACGGGGATCTCGAGCAGAAGGGAGGGCAAAACCCTGACCTGCTCCCGACCCCCCACAACCAGTACCCAGGGAAATCCTGCCTACCTCAACCAACTCCGAGGTGGCACTTGAATGTCCTTTTCAGTAACTAACGATACACTTGGTATCCATGAATCTGTCTAATCCTGCCTTGAAGTTGTTCAGGCTGACAGCTGTCACAACCTCTTCTGGAAGTGAGTTCCATAACCCAATGACCCTCTGGGTGAAGAAATATTTCCCTTTATTAGTCCTAATTTTCCTACCTTGGAGCTTCAGGGAGTGCCCTCTAGTCCTAGTGTTTTGTGACAAAGAAAATAATTTTTCTTTATTCACCTTTTCTATCCCATGCATGATTTTATACACTTCGATCAAGTCACCTCTTAAACGCCGTCTTTCAAGGCTGAAAAGACCAAGGCGTTGCAACCTGGTTTCATAAGGGAGCCGCTCCATCCCTTGGATCATTCTTGTTGCCCTTTTCTGTACCTTTTCCAGTTCCGTTATATCCTTCTTAAGGTGCGGAGACCAGAATTGTACACAGTACTCCAGATGTGGCCTTACCATAGATTTGTAGAGAGGTAATACAACATTTGCTGACCTATTTTCGATTCCCTTTCTGATCATGCCTAGCATAGAATTTGCTTTTTTCACTGCTGCAGCGCACTGGGTTGACATCTTCATTGAGCTGTCCACCAAAACCCCAAGATCCCTTTCCTGGTTTGTCTCGGAAAGCTTTGACCCCATCAGTTGATAAGTGTAGTTGGGGTTCTTTGCCCCGATGTGCATGACTTTACACTTGTTTAGGTTAAAATGCATTTGCCACTTTGTTGCCCATTCACTCAATTTCGAGAGATCTTTCTGGAGCTCTTTACAATCAGTTTCATTTTTAACTACCCTGAACAATTTAGTGTCGTCTGCAAACTTTGCTACCTCAGAATTCACTCCTACATCCAGATCATTAATGAATAAATTAAAAAGTAACGGACCCAAAACTGAACCTTGGGGTACGCCACTTCCCACCTCTTTCCTGATTGAGTCTTCAAGACAAATAGTAATACAGCATTGGATTTGAATATTGGACAAGCCTGGTTGAGGCCAAATAATAATAATAATAATAATAAAACTAATAATAAAGGCCCCCAAAACAACGAGTAAAAATAAAACTACATTTCCTAGTATCCTCCGGGGCAGCCAACGACTCACCCAGCCTCTACATTCTGAACAACATGATTGGCTGCCAATAAGGACGGATTTGCATAACTGCTGTAACCATAGCAACGCTGGCAAGAGCCATCCAAGGCTAGGATAGAATGCTGAGAGATTTCAGTTGGTGTTTGAGGGTTAAACTGCCAAAACCAAACTCTGAGGGAGCAATTCTCCATCAAATTCCTACCCACACAACACAACTTCCAATCACAACCCATCCCACCAACCCTATGGGACCCCGTACACACAACACCTACAAACACCACAAACTAAAACCATTCCTTCCTTCCACACAGACATAAACTGACCCAAAAGACAAGCCATGCCTTATAAAAATAACAGCATCGGACGACTCACTCACAACGCCACATACATCAAACAAAAAAGGGCAGAACAAACGCCAGAACAGAAACACACTGCGCAGCAGAGACACAGACAACAGGTCACTGCACGACGCACAGCTGAGAACCAAATGCAAAGAACTGCACGACAAGAAGAAGCGCGCAGCCAGGAACAACAAAGACGCAGAAATGCAAGACAACAGCAGCGCGCAAGGAGCGCAGAAACACGACGTCGCAACACAGAAAACAAACTTCAAAAACACCACAACCAATTCCACCGCCTAGCCTTCAGATACAACGCTGCAGAAGACTACAGCATGGCGCCAGAGGCCGACATTGGCACCCTAACGCACATCTGCACACACTGCAAAGCCCTGAAATACCCAGCAGAAACACCAGGAATGTACTGCCTAGCCGGTAAAGTCTCTCTACCACCACTTGCCACTCCTCCACAACCACTACAGACTTTTCCTGAGTGGAGACACTCCAGAATCAAAACACTTCCTCCGCTATATAAGACAATACAACTCATGCTTCCAGATGACATCATTTGGAGCACACATAGAAAGTGCGCAATTCATGCCTACATGACCCCACCAAGACTGTAAGTAACATCATTTCTAACCCTTACATACTCAGACTTTCTCGCATCTCCTAAATAGGGCACAGCAACGCGTGCCGGGTACAGCTAGTGTACATATAAAGTGTTTAAAAACTCGGGGAGATAACTGGAATAGTGTCAAAACATAAAGGATCATATAGGGGGGAGAGGTCTCGCCAAAAACGGGGGCATTTGAGAGTCTAATCTCCAAAGGCCCGGTGGAAAAAAAGGTTTTCAGTTGTTTTTTAAAGGATTCCAGTGAGGGGGCATTTCTAATCTCTCCCAGGAGGGAATTCCAAAGGGGGTGGGGGACAGAAGAGAAGGCTTTCTCCCTAGTGCTCACAAGCCGGGTCTGTGAGACTGGCAGGGGCGAAAGAAGGGTCTCCCCTGAGGGCTCGAGCTGGTTCATGGGAGGAGAGCCGGTCACGAAGGTAGGCAGGTCCCAAACCATTTAGGGCTTTATAGGTAATCACCTGCACCTTGAATTGGGCTCGGAAAATAAATGGCAGCCAGGGAGCTCTTTAAACAGGGGGGTCGACCGCTCCCTGTAACCTGCCTCAGTTATTAATCTGTGCTCCTTTACCTATGTTGAAATAGCTCTATTGCCATAGAGAAGAAGTTTGAACTGGGCTTATATTATCAATTGCACTGTGTTTTCTGAAACAACAGTCATACATGCAGGTCAGATCATCTTTCTGTGGTTCAGGGTGGTTTTTGAGGGATTTCCGTTGCACCACACCCTTACTGATCAGATAAAGGATGTTGGTGTCTCTTTAACAAAACAAAATTGAGCAGGATGTGCTGATCATTTTAATTAAAATTATTTATCAGGATATTTATAAGGCATACATACAAAGTTGTTGGAAGAACATTGGAAAGATACAGTACATATATATTTAAACTACACTTATACCATTTCTCAATGTGAGTTTCCTAAGATCTAGTTTTCACACATACAAACACTTAAAGAGTGTGTCAGAGAGACCACACTTTTTCCATCTGAGTCAGACATATTGCCTGCATCAATCATTTCACCTGAGTTTTTTTTCCCCTGCCAACTGTGAATTTTCTCTTACATCCCACAAGGGAATCCAAAAAAGATTTTAATATGCTTCCACTGTTACTGTCTCAGATTTGAGTATTCTTTGTTCTTCTTTCAGCTCATTCATTGTCACAGATTTGTGTGCGACCTTGGGACAGACATTTAATCCTTTACTTAATTTGTGAAATCTAAGCAGATGCAATTAACAGGGCATTCAGAACACAGAGCATTATTATTACACTGAGAATGCATTGACTGCAACCGTACTTCACTCTGTCTGGGCTAGCTGCTGTTTCTGAATATTCATAAAAGTTCAGCCCAATGTGGATCTCATGTCTGTAATCTCAAGGCTGGTAGCCAGATCATGCTAGCCAAATCCATTGTTGGCTTGGAATGGACACACAAAAGGAAGCAGGAAGAAAGCATGTTTGGCTACCAATATACTTGGTGTGTCAATTAACACAGGAGACAGCTGCCTCAGAGCTAAAACGTTATAAGGGTTATGTAGCCCAGTATTCTCAGTTAACGGTTCTGGCCCAACTTACCTGTTTGAACGCATCTCTCCTTACATACCATCTAGGACAGGGCTGCCCACGAAGTCGATCGCGATCGACCAGTTGATTGCGAGTCCAAAGGAGGTTGATCGCAGCCGGATGGGGTGCTTCTGCCCTGCACGCGCACACTATCCGTGCGGCGCTTCTTCCGCGCGGCATTGCGGGAACGAGGGAGTGCCTTTCGTGGGGCATAGCGGGAACGAGGGAGCTTGAAGCGGCGCCTCTGGAGGCCCCGCCTTGCGCTCCGCCCTGCCTCTCTCTCTTGCCGGCAGTGGAGGCTGCACGGTTGCTTCTGGATGAGAGAGAGGCAGGGCAGATCGTGAGGCGGGGCCTCCGGAGGCCCCGCCTTGCGCTCCCTCGTTCCCGCAATATCCCGCGGAAGGCGCTCCCTCGTTCCTGCAAAGGAGTGCCGCGCGGGTAGAAGGAGCGCCGCACGGGCGGCAGAAGCATGCGCGCGGAAGGTAGATCTTTTTGACTTGGTAGTTTTAAAAGTAGCTTGCATGCTGAAAAAGTGCAAGCTACTTGCATGCTGAAAAAGTGCAAGGCATTCAATCTGTTGCCTTGTAAACCGTCCCGAGTCGCCTTCGGGCTGAGAGGGAGCGGTATACAAATATGCTAAATAAATAAAATAAATAAATTCAATCCCATATTCTGTCCACATGATAGCAATACCAAACTTAGGACTCATATGTTATCTGATTGGAATAGCAATAATCCTTGACTATTGGCCATACTGACTTCTGGATAACTGATTTCAGTCAATGTCTAGGAAGAAAATGTAAGGTATGGTTTTGCAAATGAAATTCTGTCCAGCACTAACTGTAATTCCATAAATTCATTGTACCCTATATGATACATCAATAGTTTGTTTGCAAAATACAGTATGTAAGTGGCGTCATATGGGGATTGTGTTGGGAAGGGAAAGCTGTATTTGAGAAGGACTGTGTTTCCCATTGTAGCTGTTTCCTTTGTATTGTTGAAGGCTTTCAGGACCAGAATCCTCTGAAGATTGAAGCCAGAAATGCAGGCAAAATGCCAGGAGAAAATGCTGCCAGAACACGGCCATATGACCCGGAAACCACACAGCAACCCACTGCTTCCATTGTCTTTCTTGACAGACTCTTTTACTCTCTGCTGCCTAGTTAGACTGTAGAAGCTGTGGTGATGACTGGGAAAAGTTGATCAAGCTCTCTGTGGGTAGAAAGCGGATACTTATTAAATTTTGCAGAAGCTGGCACAAATGGCAGATTCAGTGGTTTATTTTCCCTTTTCACTGTATGGGAAAGGACAGAATGACCCGAATAAATTGTTATGGACTAATAAAATTGTCAATATAAGATGACTCTGAAGTTTTAAAAAGTGTTTTGATGTCCAAACTCGGTACAGTTGATGTACAAGAAGGCTTTGGAGCCCTGTTATATGCCCAACATGGTGTTTCGGAAAGATAAGAGTGCTATTTTAGTCAAACAAAGCTTTGGTGCTAAAACTATTTATTTATGAATCCTTGTGGTAAAAGATCAGTATGTAAATCTTGCTTTGTTTAGGGTATTTCTCTCTTTTTGATCTTTGCATAGTCTTTTGTTTTGAAGCAGGTTTTTTTGGCAAAAGTATACAACTTAGGGCAGCGTGCAAAATGTTCTCTTGAAAATGCTGTCACATTACATAAACAGGTGACTTGAAAATGGTGACGAAGTCATGAATTTATAGCAGCTCAATGTCCAGGACTGGGTTGTCTTACTTACGTATCTTACAATCACCCAAGGAAACTGGAAACAATCTGAGAGGGCTTCCTCTGTCCCAAAGATGGCAGAGAGCCTGTGCTCTCCAAATGTCCTGATTTGGCAGGGACAATCCCGATTAATTTTCTGTAGATCATTTTGGCGTTTAATCCAAATTTAAAATGAACTATTGTGGGTGCTGAAGAGTACTATTCAGCACTGTGGATAGCTGCCTTAAAATTCAGACTGAAACTCAAGAGTGGATTTGTTGCCTGACTGTCATGCCAGGTTGCACTTGCTTAGTTGTTTTGTTGTCATTTCTGGTGAAGAGCACTCAATATCGCTTGGCAATTTTTTTGTCCTCTACCTTGGGTTAGACAGTGTTTTTCAACCTTTTTTGAGCTGCGGCACATTTTTTACATTTACAAAATCCTGGGGCACACCACCAACCAAAATGACACAAAATTACACTCTAACACAGGTGTTTTGGACTTCAACTCCCAGAAATCCTAAGAGCTGGTAAACTGGCTAGGATTTCTGGGAGTTGAAGTCCAAAACACCTGGAGGGCTGGTAATTGCCCACCCCTGCACTAGATCTTTGCGCTCTGAGGAACAAAATCTCCTTGCTGTACCAAGTATCAAAGAATATACAAAGAAAGAAGAAAAAGATTTTACAGAACAAAGAAAAATGGGATTTAGATTAAAGAACAAATTAAAATACCTTGGAGTAATAATAACAAAAGATTTAAAAGAAATGGAAGAGGTAAATGTAGTAGCATTGAGAAAAGAGGTTCAAAAAAAATTAACAGAGTACGACAGTATACATCTATCTTGGTTTGGAAAGATAGCATTAGTAAAAATGAAAATACTCCCAAAGATAAACTTCATATTTAGAATGCTGCCACTTCAAATTACAGAGGAAGAACTAAACAGATGGCAACAAATGATAAATAAATATTGCAATGGTAGTAAAAGAAATAGACTAAACAAACAGTTATGGTATAAATCGCAAAAAGAAGGAGGTTTAGCACTCCCTAACATTAAAAAAATATTATGAAGCGAGTAGATTGAGACTGGTTATAGAAGGGATGATTAAAAAAGATGGGGTAGAATGGCTAAGAAATTACTCAGGAAAAGTGGAAGAAGAAATATGGAATATATTTTTTAAACAATTCACGAGGAAAGAAATTAGGGAAATTAGAAATCCAATGTTGAGTAATATATTAGAAGTGTGGAATAAATACAGGAGAATGTTAATAACGGATGGATCAGTAATAACCCCAATTGTAATGGAAAAGAAATTTCCAAAGAATTTAAAACAAATAATGGATAAAAAGTTAAGGGAGAAAAATTTAGATAAAATGGAGGATTGGATAAAAGTAGGAACGAAGAAGGAAATGATTATGGAAGAATTTAGAGAAATAAAATTGACATGGTTCCATTGTATACAATTAGAACAATGGTTTAAAAATTGGTTAAAAAACAATAAAAAAAGGAAGTAAGGTTAACCAATTTGAACAAATAATACAAAATGGGAGGGATGTAGAAGAGCACGAAAACTTGAAAGGAATAACTAGTAAAATATATAAGATAATAATTGAAATAAAGGAAGGAAAAACAAAAAATAACACCCTTAAGGAGATCTGGGAAGAAGACTTAGGGATAAAAATAAAGGAAACAGAGTGGCAACAATTGTGGAGACAAAGACATCTTAAAAATTTATCAATAAGGATTAAAGAAAATTATTATAAATTAATATGGAAATGGTACCTTACACCAGTAAGAATGGCAAATATAAATAAAAACTACTCGAAAAACTGTTGGAGAGGATGCCAAGAAACAGGAACATACATACATATGTGGTGGCAATGTAAATATGTAAGCAAATTTTGGGCGAAAGTATTTAAAGAAATAGAAGATATAATGAATATTAAAATAGAAAGAAGTCCTAGTATAGCTTTATTATCATTATATAATAGTATACAATTGGAAAAAAAGGATAAAGATGCGATAACAAACCTATTAACAATAGCAAGACTGCTTATAGCAAGGAATTGGAAAAAAGAAATAAATATACAAATAGAGGAATGGTACAAGGAAGTATGGAAACTGGCAATAAATGACAAGTTAACATGTATATTAAAAGTAAAAAGAGGTATATGGAAACAAAGTGATTTTTATGAGGTATGGAGAAAATTTATTGAAAAAGGATTAGAAAAGGAAGAAGGAAGGTTACCTCCACAAGAAGAAATGAAATTTTGGACGAATGATATGTAAAAGCAATGGCTTGGGGAGGGGAGCACAGCGGTGAGGGATACAAAAATGTATAAGAAAAACATAATGGCAGATGCTGAAGATTGAAGTATTGTACCTAGAAATGAATAACATGAATCTGCTGTAAATAGACATTGTATAATATTGTGTTGATAATGATAAAACAATAAAAATATTTTTTTTAAAAAAAGAAAAAAAGAAAGGACTTACACTGGATTTGGAGAATGATTGCCATGTTGTGAAAATAAACTATTAGTAAAGCAATATTAAATCAGCTAGAATTGAAAAAAAAATATATCACCTAACAACAACACGGAGAAGGGTTTTTTCAATCATAGCCCCGGGTCTTTGGAACATGTTGCCCTCTGAAACCCATGCCCTCCAGAGTCTTCCAGCATTCCGGAAAGCATGCAAGACACTATTGTTCCGGCAGGCTTTTGGGTCCTGAACAATTGCTGGACTCCCTTCTGTTGTTAACGTTGTTTTATTGCTGATGTTGTTATTGCTATTGTGCTTGATGTTGTTTTTTAAATGTGATGTTTTAACTGTTTTATCGATTGGTATGTGTGCCGCCCCGAGCCAGCTGGGAGTGGCGGCGAACAAGTGCAAATAAATAAATAAATAAATACCAAGCACCCATTGTATATACTAATCTTTCAAGGTCTGTATGCCACTGGCAGAGCTATTACACACACTCACTCTTTCATATATGTTCACATTTAGACACACACACACATATATACACACACAGCAGATTACAAATACACATATATGTAAGCTTTTACACATACACAAGTATCAATGGCCTTCATCACCAGCATGCCACTATCTTCTGCCCTCCCCTAATTCCTGTTTCCAGAAGCCACCACGGAACAGATAGGATGGAAGGCAACCAGGCTATCAAGGCAAGGATATGACACCTTAATTAGCCAAAGTGGGCTGACAAAGTACAGCACAGTGCTCTGTTTCTGTTGAGAAGGATGATGTGGGGGGGAGGATGTGGCTTGCCTGATCCTAAGCCATGCATAACAATCTATCTGATTTGGGTATGAGGAAGCTCAAGCAGTTGCTTCTTTATTATAAGGAGCTGTCTGAATATTAAGCTTAGGAAATCCTGCTTGAAACCAAGAAAATACAGGTTGAGCATTTCTTCTCTGGGAATGCTGTAATCTAAAATACCCCCAAAGCCAAAATTGTCCACATGGCTAGCTAAGATAGTGACATCTTTGCTTTCAGACTGTTCAGTGTACACAAAAGTTGTTTCATGCACAAAGTTATTAAAATCTATCTATGTATATAATAAAAGTCAGTGTTTGCGGCGGTGCAGTGGTGCGGAGGGAGGAATATGTGCCAGCGTTTCGATTGGTTGCCACTGTGGGATTATTTACATAAAGGACACTGATTGGCCAGCCTCAGAACACCGACACTCTAAGGCACCAGATTATTTGCATAAAGGACTCTGATTGGCCAGCCTCAGAACTCCAACACTCTAAGGCACCAGACAGAGGGCATTGGTTGCCACTGAGAGACAATTTGCATAAAGGACTCTGGCCAGCAAAACAGAATGCAACTGAATGCTTGAGTTAGCCAAAAGACAGGTTTTCCCCCCGTTGGAAATGGAATGTTCATTTTCTGGGAGGCGCGGAGGTGCCAAGGAATATGTGACAGCATTTCGATAGGTTGCCAATATGGGATTATTTTCATAAAGGACTCTGATTGGCCAGCCTCAGAATTCCAACATTCTACGGCCCCAGACAGAGGGAATTGGTTGCCACTGAAATGGTATAAAGGACTCCGATTGGCCATCCACATTCCAACATTCTAAGGTGACTCAGAGCGAAAAGGAAAGGCCTCAGACACTGCTGCCCACAGCAGTGAAGGATCAGGACCAAACTTGGCCCAGGGGCCCAATGACTCACTTCACAATGCAACCCTCACCCAATGACCAATACAGACCAAAATTAGCACGCAGAGCCCCCTTGACCCACTCTACACCCTGGTGCTGTTTCAAGGAGGACGGACCACAGATGATAGGACTTGAAATACCTTCACTCACCTTCCGAGACTGCTGCAACCCTCATCCAAAGAATGATCAAGACCAAATGTGACACACGGAGCCCCCATGACCCACTCTACATCCTGGTGCTGTTTGGAGGGGGATGGACCCTGGCCAATGGGACTCGCAGTACCTTCACTAAGTTCCTGAGACTACTGCAAGCCACAGAAACATCTAATAGGAACCAACCTTGGCACACAATGCCTTCCTCAAATAACCCGGGCACCGCCGGGTCCCCAAGCTAGTATTTGTATAAAATTACATTCAGGCTATGTGCATGTGCTGTATATGAAACATAAATTACATTTGTGTTTAGACTTTGGTCCCATCTCCAAGATACATCATTCCTCACATCTGTGCAAATACATGTACTCCAAAATTTCAGATAAGGGATACTCAACCCATAAATGTGTAATAGTAACAGCATTTTGGGTTATTATTTTCACTGGAAGAATCTGAAGAAGATGTGAACAAAACACTGAAAAAATCAGATAATCTTATGGCACATCAATTATCTGCTATTAATTCATTTATCAAAATTCATCTACAATTCTCATGTACATTTTCAATTATTCTTGCTAAAAGTATCCTGTAAATTCCATCATTTTCAAGACAAATTACCCATTAATGTATATTTGGAGAGGGGGGACGGGACAAAAGTAGACCATCTTTTCCGCATTCCTCTTTGTGTTGTACCTGGTAATAATGTTTCATTGTAGTCTTCTTTTCCATTATTGATTTATCAGTGCATAATGTCATGGATGTATGTCCTTTACCCCCTTACGTTTTCTGTCATAGGCCTAAGCTTTGGGACCTTGACCTCTCCTAGCAGATTAAATCCAAATTATGCAAATTGCTGTTTTCTGAGTCATAATCCAATTAATGGGACACATATTGAGCACAGGATCATTATTCCAAATGAAAGCTGCCAAGCAGCTTGGTGTCCAAGATTAATGCATTCACCCTTGGATGCTTTCTGGAAGCAAGCGTATATCTGCCTACATCTCCTTGTGTATTCTGCATTGAGCTCTCTTTGAATTTGTTCCTTCATCTATAGCACAGCTGTGTGTGTATATGTGCGCACACTGCTGGGATTGAAACAGAATGATCTTTAAGTGCAGTTTGTAAGCTTTCTTTGGGACAGAAAGCTGTCCGGTGTTGCCATATGCATTGGTGGTAAGAGACGGATAATAGGTAAGAATAATTCTGTGAACACAACACTGTATTACCACATGACAAAAAATCCTCAGCTAGCTTTGCTAGAACGCTTTCATCTGAGGAAGTAGTAGACTTCCTCATATGAAATGCTTTTTGGTACCAACTTCATTCTCTCAATCTCTCAAGTTCTACAAGATCTCTTTGCATACTAAAATATTGTAAGCTCTTCATAGAAACTATATTACCTATCACCTTTCAGTTTTCTGTGAGATATCTCTGGAATTCTTTGCATTACTAAACTATAGCACTATGATTCCATTTTAAGTGTCACAGCTGCATCCTATGAAATCCTTGGATTTGAAGTTTAGAGAAGGATGTTTTGGATTTTCATGCCTCAGTAAACTGCAAGACCAGAAATGCCAAGATTGACAAAGAGATAGATCACAGATTATCAAAGGCATATAGTGGATTTGGAAGGCTTCACAGAAGAGTCTGGAGCAACAAACACCTTAGGCAAAGCACCAAAATCCGTGCGTACAGAGCTATCGTACTGTCCATCCTAATTTATGGGTCTGAAACATGGGTCACCTATTGCCAACACCTACGACTCCTCGAACGCTTTCATCAGCGCTGTCTTAGCACAATCCTAAATATACACTGGACTGACTATGTGACTATGTGTCCTTGAGCAAGCAGGGATCACCAGCATTGAGGCCATGCTATTGAGAACACAGCTGCGCTGGGCAGGGCACATCTATAGGATGGAGGACCACCGCCTCCCAAAGATACTACTCTATGATGAACTCGCCACGGGTCAGCGCAAGAGAGGCGCCCCCAAAAAGAGATATAAGGACTCCCTGAAACAACATCTCCGGCTCAGCCAGATTGATCACCAACAATGGTCCACCCTGGCCTCACATCGGGACGCATGGAGATGCACTATCCACCATTCTGCAGCCTCTTTCGAGAAGACATGCCAAATAGGTCTCAAAGAGAAACGACAATGCAGAAAGAACCACAACTTGGAAACACTATCACTCAAGGAGACTTTCTGCTGTGCTTTCTGCAACCGAACTTGCCTATCTCAAATTGGCCTTTTTAGTCATCAATGCACTTGTAAAAAGCGTGGGATGAGTCCTTCATAAGAATCTTCGTTCGCGAAGTAATGCTGAGATAGAGAGAGAGAGAGAGAGAGAGAGAGAGAGAGAGAGACGGCAAGCCCAGGACAGAATGTTCCCATGACTTTTTAACATGGACCTAAAGTGCTACAGGTGTGTAGCGTGAAAAGACCCCTCTGTTAAAGTCACCAACCTTGCAAATGTCAATTTTCACATCAGCATATTCATGCATGTTCACATTCATCAGTTTCTCAAATCCAACAATGGGATAGTGAATGTTGACACTTATCATAAATGGCATTATCATTGTGTACCAGCATGTGTCTGGCAATGGGGCAAATGCCAGTGGATTGTGATATTCACAAAATCTATTTGGGATTTACTGACATGTTGCATTTCTGTCCTGTTTTTTTCCCAAGGAGCTGGAACTGTTGTACCTAATTCTTATCTCATATTACACACAAATTGAAGTACTCCATTGGTTGCCAATAATTTATGGGGAAAGTACAAAGTGCTTTTGATCTTTAAGTCCTACATGATTTGGGTCCAGGTTACCTACATGATCACCTTCTCCTGCACAATTGGCCCTTCAACCAACTAGAACCCAACTGGCAACCATCACCCAGAGTACCTTTTTATTGGCCGCCCCACGACTGTGCAGTGACCCACTTGAAGGGATCCGACAGCTAAACAAGATGATGGAATATAAAATGCAATTGAATACCCATCTCCTCTGGCAGGCCTACTTGGTCAACTTTCAAACATGAGTTCTGATTTACATTCTGTTACTACTATATGTCAATGCTGTATCTGTGTTTGGTATAGGCGTTTATATTGTTGTGTTTTTATCTATGTAATTTATTGTATATTGTATATTTTTGTTCATGTTTTCTTTACTTTGTGGTTCCCTGCCTTGAGCCATCAAGAAAGGCGGGAAATAAATAACATGCATTATTATTATTAATATTATTATTACTTAGAGTAGGACCTTTGAAATCAGTGGGACCTAATGTTATGAATTATAAGCCCATTCATTTCAATATGTCTAGTTTGAGCTAATGTAGAATTTAGCCCCGTTGACTAAGCAGGGTTTAGACATTTTACAGCCCCATATGTTTCTGATTTTTTTGGTGTTCATTTGAGTAATTTGGATATAAAAAGCCAAATGGATGCATTGCCATGTTGCTGCTCCTCTTCTAGTATGCAAAGTATGGTGCATCTGAATTGCAAATGTTTTGTTTATGTTAATACAAATTCATATTTAAATCCTGGATGAAGGTAGATTTCCACCTCATTATACACCCGAGTCTTATTAGCATTAATGAAAATTATACAAACTTGCTGGGCTTGACAAGGCAGCTGCCGGAGGTGAACAAGGAGTTCCATCTCTCTTGCTGTTCCATTTATGTTGGGCTCCTGTGACAAGACAAATCAATGGTGATTTCACACATTGAGTGGCTGTACGCCAGCTCATTAGTATGTTAATAATCACTCCTGTATTTTCCATGCTGTATTTTCCAGATTAACTTGTGTCACTTTTGTTTACACCTTTCCATAAATAAGAGGCTGCTGAGCTTGTCTTACCACAGTGTTCTGGAAACTCTGCTGGCTCCTTCAAATTTCCTGTGCAGATGTTTGTGAAATGTTGTTAATCTTAGGCCCATCATACAGTAGCCCAAAGTGCCCTATGCCTAGAGACAGTGACCATATCAGGTCATGCTAAACTGTCGAACAAAGTGGCTGAGATGTGATCCAGAAAGTTCCCTCTTTCAAACTATGAATTGACTGAACCAATTCACTGAATGGAGCTTCAACATGGATTTTCATTGCACCTTCATACAGTGTCAATGTTATGGAACAGAGACTTAAGCAGCCAAGTCCAGGAGTTAAAAAGGTAACAAAAGTTTATTGGCACAACAAATGGGAGGAGAACTAACAAAAAAATAGCCAAAATCCAGCTTTAAAACCCACAAAAATCCCAGGAATGCCCAAAAAGAAATGCTGTGGAGAAGAAAACCAGAACAAACACAAGATGTCCGTCTGCTTCGTCCAACAGGGGGCGTACATGAAGAGAGGTCCAACAGCCAGTCCAAAGGTCGTAGGGTAGGAGAGTGACAGATGGAAAAAGGAGGAGACGTTCCAGGGTCGACAGGAGCTGAGTATACAGAAAGCACATAATTCACAGCCCCCATTAAACACAGTGTCTATCTCCCTCCATGTAATACGATACCAACACTCTGCAGCAGGAACTCACAGCAGTCACAGCGAAGGTCAAGAGGTACACGGCAGCAGCTAAACAGAGAAGCAGACATTGAATCCCAAAACCCCCCACCTTTTCCCAATATCAGCTAGAGCTTCCATAGCAGCTCACCCAAGGAACAAAATGGAGAAGTAACCCATAACTCACGAATAACTGGAACCAGGATCAAAGGTACATGAAGTCAGGAACACAGGATCACGAACCAGAATAGCAACTCCTTGACCACCGTGAGGGCCAAGTCAAATGCCCACTTCTTTTATAACACTAAACATCAGAGTCATCTGAAAACCCACCCTGTTCCAGAGCAACAGCATCATCATTCCTTGCAGCTGTGGAACTATGCCCAGACCTCCAAGCTAACCAACGATCTTGCTGACTTAAAGTGTCCCACTCAGCTTCTGAATGTGTAGACGGCCAATCCTGGTCCATCTCAAACCCCAGGAACATGCTGTCGCCAGAGTCTGCATTACATACATCTCTCACTTCCTGAACTAATGACGAATCTAAGTCCGTATCATTTTTTTCTGACTGTAGTTCTGGATTCCCAGAAAACCCTTCAAAGGTATCTGACTCAGTAGGATCACTAAGTATATGCTGGACTTTTCTCCTCTGTTCACTGCCTTCAAGGCTTGAGTCACTAGCAGCCCTCTTGATCCCAGCTGCAGGAGCCTGATCATCCAGAGCCGCGCCCAAATCCATGCTACTGTTTGATGCTACTGACTCAGCATCTTCCCCAATGCTACTAGCTGTAGTAGCTGAAGGCTCACTCACAACAGTCAATGTTGACAGTTTTTCTCATGATTGGAATCCAACCTGGTTTCCAGTATTAAAAGTTTGTGATAACCATAATTATCTTCCACTGTGAGGTGACTTTTTTTGTTAAGGAATTCATATAGCGTGGCTGTGAATGGTTTTTTTTAAAAAAAAACTATAAATGCACAACCTGAACATTTTGCAGCTACAAGGTTTGGGTTGATTTGTTTCCCCAAGCCATCTCTCACTGAAGGCAGATTTTGTTGCACATTACTGTGCGATTACACTGACAGGTGTGAGTAGGTAGACAGAAATATAACTATTCTGTTGAAAACTGGGACTTGTTTTGCGTACTGGAACAATAAGATGCAGCATAATATCCTTTGGATCCAGACCATCTGAAAGATCATGTCCTCCTGAACTGTTCTGACTTTTTGAGATCTTCAGGGGAAATCTTTCTCTTGACCCATCTTAACAGACACATTTGGTTGGACTTCATGAGCAAGGGCTTCCTTGGTGGCTGTTCACATACTGTGTAACTGCCTCCCTTTATGAGCTCCTTCCATTGGCCATGAGTTGGTGCTACGGTAAGATATTTTAATGGGTAGGGGGTAGCAGCAGGGGTTGGGCTTTTTCATATTTTTTAAAACATTGTTATACAGTTTTAACTTAGTGATTTAAAAAATAAAACAAACAACATAATCGTCCTTCGAGTTGGATTTGTCCTTTGAGTCTGTGCAATGGATTTTTCTGGTGGAGCCTCACCATTAAAACCAAAGGTTCGTCTGCCGGGGCCTAGCAAGCTTGAACGGTGGCAGCGAGATCCTCAGGTTGTAGGTTTGATTAGAGTTGCCTTCTCTTAGATGGTTGACCTTACAGGGTTAGACAAGCACCATGTGCCCGGGTTTGAATTTAGAGTTTTCCTTCTCTTTTTTTAAACCATTTTTTTATTGATTTTTTACAGCTTATAACTACATACAAGGTAACAAACTTATGGACTGTGACACGATAGGGGGGTAATGCACTGTGTGGGTAGGCTGGGGTTTTGGGTGTGAGGGGGCGGTGGGGCGGGGGTGGGATCAAGGTATGGGGGGTGGGGCTGGGGGATGGGGTAGGAGCGACAACAATGAACAAATATGGTTGACTTCTTTTACAGTCTTAAAAGTGGTTATCGTTTCTTCAGATATATCTCTAACTATGCTACTATCTTATAGATAGACAGTAGAAAAGTTGTATTTCTGTTTTATCCTACTGGCTATAAACTAGCCGGCTAGGACCTTCATTTATATTTATAGAGGTCTATAGGACTCCAATCTGTTCTTCTTCTTATAGAGCCTGTGTTTCTTCTCAGAAGGAAGGTAAGGGTGTCCATGTCTTTTATATCGTGTAATTTGTCCATCCAGTCATTTATTTGAGGGATTTTATCCGATTTCCAGAGTCTGGGGAATACTATTCTGGCCGCCGTAGCCATGTGGTTGAGTTTTCCTTCTCTTAGGATGGTTGCCAAAAGGCTAGAGAGCCCATCCTGCCCGTTGACGTTCTTTGTCAGACCCTTCGGTTGTGATCCTGTCTGGCATGGGAGGCCCTTCCAGTGACTATTATGCCGCTGCCAGCATAGCTCACAACTCTCCCCCACGACAAAGGGGGTGCCAATGGAGAGGTGAGCTAAGTAAGACGTTCCCATTTGGGGTTGGGACCCACACTTTAAGAAACTGGTCTAGAAAACCAACAGGACAGTTCTCATTTTAATGCTTTTGTTCACCTTTCTCATGCCAACTATAAAAAGGGTGCTAAGTTCGCACGATGCTTCATTATCCCACTATGCTGCATGAGCAGGATTCTGATCATTGGATATTTCCATTTCCTGAAGCAAGCTTTCTATTATTTGTGCTAGATAGGCTCTGTAGGCTTCAGGACTCTATCTGGTCCCATGCTTTTCCTTCTGACCAGCAGTGTGTCAACTTTTTTGATAGATACTAGCTCTATTTACTTCAACATCTTCCTTTCTCTCTATCCAGAAAACCCTGATAGGAAAGGTTTCACTCAACCTTCTGCAACCTGATACCTTTCACCAAAGTTGCACTACAACAACCTTTCTTTAAAAAATATTCCAGTGTATCTTACTACAGAGTCATTCAAGAAACTAGATTTGGTTATCAGAAAAGTGTTCCAATGAGTGGTTTAAGGATACTAAAAAAAGAAAAGAAAAGAAAACAAAACTTGTCATGAAGTGGTTCAAAGGCAATTGAAAATTTCACAAATGTACAAAATTTAAAAAATCAGCCCATTGACGCTCTTTGTCAGACCCTTCGGTTGTGACCTGTCTGACATGGGAGGCCCTACCTATTATGCCACTGCCAGCATAGCTCACAACTTCATTAGGGTATGCAAACCTCTCCCCCACGACAAGGGGGCGCCAATGGAGAGTATTATAATGGAGAGTATAATAGTATTGTGATAGTAACTATTGATAAATGGGAAGAGGATGTTGTAATTTGCTTTGGACATGTGGTATGAGGCCAGTTTCTGGTCACGTAACATATGTTGTTGCATATATCTCAATATTGTTTGTTTGCAAAATAAAATACATTTTAAAAGAATACTAAAAAGCTTTCTTTTACATTGAGCCATCACGGGCAGAAGTAAATGAGCAAAGAGTCATTACGAATGCACTCTTTTGCTGTGGACATTCATAAGATTCCAATAAATTCTTTAATTAGACCTGTTCTCCAGCCATGGTTGGTGATTGTCATACATTGGGGAAGCCTTCAATCTGCATGTAATGGAGGTTGCTTTCATTTTTTCTGTTGTGTGCTGAATCTGGTTGAAAAACAAACACTGCTGAGATGTTCTTCTTATGGGTAATCACCATTCATAGATCTCCCCCCGCCCCCGTTCTTACATTTCTGGAGAAGTTACTTTTTTGGACCAGAAATTCACACGAGCCAGAGTGTGGACATCTTTCCAGAATACTGTAAAACAAGATTCTTTCATAGTTTTTTTTTCTTGTGTGCTTTCAAACTGCTGGCAATTTATGTTGACTCTAGCAAGAGTTTTCCTGGAAAGATTTATTCAGAAGAGCTTTCCTTTTGCCTGTGATAGTGTGACTTGCCTAAAATCATCTTGTGGGTTTCCAAAACTGAGCAGGGATTTTAGACCCTGGTCCCTAGAGCCATTGCCCAAAGCTCAATCCACGACAACACCTAAACCCTCATTCTTCTTAAGAGGATTAATTCCTGCATATTACAAGAGGCAACTTGAGCAAATGAGGGATCTCTCTCTCTCTCTCTCTCTCTCTCTCTCTCTCTCTCTCTCTCTCTCTCTCTACTATAACTGCTAGTATAGGTCAGGTTTGCATTTTTATTTTTATATTTTTGGAAATTATTGTGACATTTTGATGGCTGGCAATATGACAAATGTAAAATTTGGCCACAAACATGCACATTATGTACTCCTCATTCCTCACTGCTTAAGCATAATTTCAGCATTTTAAAAAATAATTGTGGCAGAACGTCTTTGTAGCAATAGTAATCTGCAAGTAGCTGGAAGTACTTTTGGACTGTTTGTCCCAGTGTTTTCTTACTCACACCCTATTAGTCTGCCACCAATGTTCTACTTTTCTTTGGCAGGCTGTCCAGAACACCATTTCCTCCTTTTCAACCCGGTGAAGTCCAATTGTTCTTTGCTTGCACCGCATCAGCCTTTCCCAGAATTTTGCCTGGAGCTTGAATCCGCAAGGGAATCCCCGGTGTGTTTAGATTATAAAACTGCTTCCTGAAATGATCTTGTTTGGTTGAGACTCTTTGATAACGCTGTCAAACTGGATGTTCTGTTTTTCTCGTCTCCATTCAAGCAACCCCCTGTTCTCCCTTACACTGTTGGTAAACAGAAATTGATGCATATGTAATTTCTCCCTGCCACCCATGCTTGTAACTTGATGAAGAGTGTATGATTCTTGGAAATAAATTTATTTGTATATAACTGCCTTCCCTGACACTGTAGAATACAACACAAAATGTTCATATCTCATAAAAGAGGGAGAACCTGAGACCAAAGATAAGAAGGATAGTTTTGGCCAGGGCTGCTGAAACACAGCCAAATGCACACTTGACTACTTAAATTGATGTCCAAAAGGTTACTTGCATTTACATGGCAAAATACTTATAGGATGTGAACAATCCTCTGTGGACTCTTTGTGTTTCAACTCTCTTGAGGGTTTTTTTTTGAGATACAGATAGTTCCACCTTTCTTTTCATGTTTAATGCATTTAAGGGTGTTGTTGGTACCATGCATTTTGCTTTTTTGCACTTGAGTTAAAAATAATAATAATGCATGAATCCATTGCTCGTGCAAGGGTGACACACCTTGCGCCAATAACAATAACACAGACACAAGTGGTTGGATGAAAATGGCCACAACTCCTTTATTGAAAACAGGAACAAAGGGTTGGCGGCCACACATGGGTCCGGGATCAGGGTCGAACAGCCCCCACGAATGTCAAAAGGCATTTGCAAGCCTGGGGTGCGAGCAGCCCAATGCCTGTCCACTGAAACTCGGCACCCCAGGGGGTCTGGGCGTTATCCCTCCTTACAACCAAGGGGCGATAAGCCAGCCTGATCCAAGGGCTATGCCACACGCCAAACACGGAATTGTGACAAAGAACATAAAAACGCAAACCATGAACAAAGCAACAATGAAGTGCAGTGAACAAAAGGACACCAACAATCAATGCAAAAAGTAGGGAGGGTGGGAGGAAAACAGGACTGGCTCCGCATGTGGCCTGGTGATCCCGGGCAGCCTTAAGTAAGCTGCCCAGGCGGAAGTGCAGGCCGGCCAGAAGCAGAGAGGGGGTGGGGGGGGGCGGGGCCAGCCCCCTCATTGGCCGGCCAGCGTTGGTGGCGGGAAGCCTTCCCACCACCCCAGGGACTTCTGGGGAAAAGAAGCCCCCTCTACAATACCAAGATGGCACGAGGGCAACGCTGCCCCGCAACCCGCTTGGCTGGTAAGTCGGCCAAGACCATTCTTGCTGAATAAGTGGCAGAGCTGAAATTTGAATCCATGTCTAATACTATTTAGATCTGACTGTCGGGCACATACAGCTTTTCTCTCCAGCATCTTCCTCTTGGTCAGACCACCTAACCTCCCTTCCATTTCACTTTGAGGGCATCACAGCTTATAGGAGTTAAAATCTATTCAGCGTTTTAAAACCTTTGTAGAATGTTACAAATGCATTGCCTTTTTGTCTTTGTTAAGGTTTATGCCGATCTATTGGAGTAAGTAATTTTCTCATTGATCATTTGGAGCAGCTAAATGAAGATTGTCAAATAACCCCACATGTAAATCAGGTGAGTTTATTATGTATAGTGCATACAAGGCTTTTATCAGACAAGTAGTGTTACCGAACTCGTACTTTAAGAGGATATTGGAGTATAATTTGGTGGCAGGTTTTGTGTCAACCTTTGGGATTCCTGTAAACACGCTTCTTCCCTCTGGAACCTCAAGTGATAGTGGTGACTGAACCTCAAGGGAGAGTGGATGAAGCCTAAGTACCATAAAGGTACCAGATCCTGGCAGCTAATGGGGTCAGCTCTGGTTAAGACTTGGATAGAAAATTGCCAATGAATGTGAGGTACTATAGACCAGTGTTTTTCAACCTTTTTTGAGCCGCGGCACATTTTTTACATTTACAAAATCCTGGGGCACACCACCAACCAAAATGACACAAAAGGACACTCTAACACAGTAATACATATAGTTAATATGTTTTTAAATGTATTTATACACTCAGTGTGAAACTTGGACCTGTTTCGATGAACACAACATAGATATCCTGGCAGGAATGGCAGAAAGACACACACTTCCCACACAGAACTCTCATAACCAAGAGAAAATACTATAAGAGTTTGGTGGGCATTAACCTTGAGTTTTAGAGTTGTAGTTCACTATATCCAGAGAGCACTGTGGACTGAAACAATGTTGGATCAGGACCAAACTTGGCATGAATACTCAATATGCCCAAATGTGAACACAGATGGAGTTTGGGGAAAATAGACCTTGACATTTGGGAGTTACAGTTTCTGGGATTTTTAGTTAACACACAATCAAAGAGCATCCTGAACTCTTGCAACAATGGAATTGAACCAAACTTGGCCTATTGAACTCTCATTACCAACAGAAAGTACTGAAAGGTTTTACTTGGGAATTGACCTTGAGTTTGGAAGTTGTAGTTCACCTACACCCAGAGAGCACTGTGGACTCAAACAATGTTATGTTATGTTGTTGTTTGTTTTCTATCCAGAATCACAATGTTGGAAGGAGGCTCACCACTTTAAGGTCCCTAAAACAGGCATGGGGAAACTTCGGCCCTCTGGGTGCTTTGGACTTCAGTTCCCACCATTCCTAACAGCCTGAGGCCCTTTTCTGCTTAAATGGCTGAGGGGGGGGGGAGGAAAAGGGCCTGAGGCTGCTAGGAATAGTGGGAGTTGGAGTCCAAAACACCTAGAAGGTCCAAGTTTGCCCATGCCACCTTTTGACAGAGACCTCTTCCTCCCCCTTCCCCTTCGCACCTTTTCTTCCCCCTCTTGCCGAACACTTACTTTTTCTTCTTGCTCTGCTCGCTTTGCTCAGGTGAGCGTGTTCAGGAGGGCGGGGGAGGGGGAGGAAGACATGACCTGTGCGGGTGCTACTGCACAGACTCGCCCCACGTCTTCCTCCCTCCCCCCTCCCCTCCTGAACACACTCACGTTGCCCCCTCGGATCAAAATGACGGCAGAAGCAGCAGCGTGAGCAAAGTGAGGCAAAGCTAGCAGAGCGAGGCTGGGAAGAAGGGAGCCCTAGTGGAGAAGAAAAAGTGTTCAGCAGAAGGGGGAAGAAAGGGTATTGGAGGTTCCAATTTCTCACGGCACACCTGATGATCGCTCACGGCACACTGGTTGGGAAACACTGCTCTAACCGAATGCTCATTTTGAGCTGGTCTTTTTCAGATGCATTTGGTCTCTCTCTCTCTCTCTCTCTCTCTCTCTCTCTTAGTAATATTTCTCTAGTATTCAAGCTGGTGTTATTGCCTCTCCTCACATCCTTCGTCTCTCCAGCCATTGTGGTCATGATGGCTGAAGTGTTCTTTAAGCTGTAGTCTGAAAAATATCAGTATTTAAGTTCTAGTAAATCCTGGAAATGCAAAGAAAATGGACAGAGCAGTGACTCCACCTCACGCTGCCTTTGCAAACTGTAAACTCATGGTGTGGAATGCCAAAGAGAGGTCAGGAGACTTCAGAGGGAGAAGAGATGGATGTGTCTGCTGCTTGAACCTTGTCTCCTGTCCAACCTGTCATTTTTGATCACAGTGGCTTTAAGGCTGACTCAGCCAAGCCTCCAAAAGTGTGCAAGCTCCCCCCTCCCCCTGCCTCCAAAGTCGGTACTGAGCTGACGCCAGCTTATTGTTCTTGACTATTGTTGCCTGAAAAGACAACATGTTCTAGGGATGAGAAACAGGAAGCAGCTCCTCATCCTCCTGGGCTGGATGAAATTTTCCACATTCCCAGCGTTGATGTCACTGTGCTAAACTAATATATCTTTGTCTTCCTCTTCTGCATCATCATTACAAGCACACAAAATGGTTAGCTAATTGGAAGGAGCATAAGGGCCGAAAACTTTGGAGGCGTGTTTTTCTCTGAAAACCCGCTTTGTCAAAGAATTTATGTTGGTTTATGCCTATAGAGAAAACGGCTCTATCCAGGAATTGTGTTGAGCTTTTCTTTTGTTTAGTTTTTTTTGCTTCCGTTTTAGGGAGAGGGAGCACTAGGATAGTTCATGTTTTCTCAGGCTGTATTGCTGCTACTTGTGGTATTTGACTATTTGACAAACCGCATCCCCACCTACAAACCTGCTCGGACACTGCAATCAGCTGAGGGGGCCTTCCTCTCAGTCCCACCCCCATCCCATGCACAGCTGGTGGCAATGAGAGGGAGGCCTTCTCCATAGTCAACCTTTGCATCTGGAACTCCCTCCCTAAAGAAATTATTTATTTATTTATTTATTTAAAACTTTTATACCCCGGCCTTCTCACCTCCGAAGAGGGACTCAGACCGGCAAACAGCAAATATTCAATGCTAACATTTAAAATCTAAAAACATCATAATATTTACAATAAAATACAATACAATAAATACATTTAAAAAGCCTTTCGCCAAAGTAAAATCAAGTCCAACTTAATCCATATATCCGGTCCGTATCAAGTGGTTGGCGACTTTAGTCGCTTCGCGATCTCCTCCTTCATTCTGCGAAGGCCTCATTGCACAGCCACATTTTACCCGCTTCCTAAAGGTCAGGAGGGAGGGGGCGGATCTAATTTCATTTGGGAGGGAATTCCACAGCCGGGGGGCCACCACAGAAAAGGCCCTGTCCCTCGTCCCCACCAGACGCGCCTGCGAAGGCGGGGGGACCGAGAGCAGGGCCTCTCCAGACGATCTTAGCACTCTTGACGGTTCATAGGGGAGAATACGTTCGGACAGGTAAACTGGGCTGGAACTGTATAGGGTTTTGTAGGGCAACACCAGCCCTTTGAATTGTGCTCGGAAGCTAATAGGCAGCCAGTGGAGCTGGCACAACAGGGGAGTTGTGGGCTCTCTGTACCCCGCTCCCGTTAGTAGTCTGGCTGCTGCGCGCTGGACTAATTGCAGCTTCCAGGCAGTCTTCATAGGCAACCCCACGTAGAGAGTGTTGCAGTAGTCTATACGGGATGTAACCAGAGCCTGGACCATCGTGGCCAAGTCTGACTTCCCAAGATACGGGCGCAGCTGGCTCACAAGCCTAAGCTGTGCAAAAGCTCCCCTGGCCACCGCCGAGACCTGGGGTTCCAGGCTCAGCAATGAGTCTGGGATCACTCCCAGACTGCGAACCTGCGCCTTCAGGGGGAGTGTAACCCCGTCAAGCACAGGCTGTAACCCTATACCCTTTTCGGCCTTACAACTGACCAGGAGTACCTCTGTCTTGTCTGGATTTAGTTTCAATCTGTTAGCTCTCATCCAGTCCGTTATAGCGGCCAAGCACCGGTTCAGGACTTGAACAGCCTCCTTAGTAGCAGGTGGGAAGGAGTAACAGAGTTGGACATCATCTGCGTACAGATGACACCGCACCCCCGAAACTCTGGATGATCTCCCCCAATGGCTTCATGTATATGTTGAACAACATAGGGGACAGTACTGAACCCTGCGGGACCCCACAGTACAATGGCCGTGGGGCTGAGCAGGAGTCCCCTAGCAACACCTTCTTGGACTGACCCTCCAGGAAGGACTGGAGCCACTGCAAAGCAGTACTCCCAAGGCCCATTCCTGCAAGGCGTCTCAGAAGGATACCGTGGTCGACAGTATCGAAAGCCGATGAGAGGTCCAGCAGAACCAACAGGGACACACTCCCCCTGTTGAGTTCCCTCTTCACTCCTCTCACTCAAGAAGCAACTAAAAAACCTACTTTTTTACATGAGCCTATGGAGAGGAAGATGAATAGTTTACTATTGATTTTACCTCATCTGAGGATGTTTGACAAGAATTACTCTAACTTATGAAAGAGCTATATTTTTATACAGATTTTAACTGTCCAATGTGTTAATTATGATGCTTGATTAATTTATATGTTTTAGCCAAGGTGTTTAATTTGTTTATTTTAATTGTCTTTTCTAATTTTTTATTCTGTTATTGCACATGGCATTGAATGTTTGCCGTTTTTCGCCTTTGGACGCCACCTTCAGCCCCTTCGGGAAAAGAGGGCAGGTTAAAAATAAAGATGATGATGATGATTAGGGTAATAGCTGGGGCCCTTTCACACTATTTTTATTTATTTATTTATTATTTCAATTTGCTAAACCGCCCTTCCCGAGGCTCAAGGTGGTTTCCAAACATATAAAACACATCGAGATAAAACACCCTAAAAAATACCCTAAAATACCATAACAATCATTCACAGACACCTAAAATCGCATAAAACATACTAATCAGAGCAAAGCTGATTCAAGTAAAACAGTGGCAGCACGGCTAGGCGAGGGATTGGCAGTTCAAGCATCAGTTAGGCCAAACGCTTGCCTGAATAGCCAGGTCTTACACGACCTGCGGATAAAGCATTATGATTCCACTTTAACTGTCATTTCAGTTCAAGGAAATGCATTTAAAATTCTCAGCCAGAGAGTTCTTATACTCCTTAATACATGTCAAAACCTTGCGAAGTCTGACTTGGCCACGGTAATCCATGCTCTGGTTACATCTTGAATAGACTACTGCAACGCTCTCTATGTGGGGTTGCCTCTGAAGACTGCCCGGAAGCTGCAATTAGTTCAACGCTCGGCAGCTAGGTTACTAACAGGAGCGGGGTACAGGGAGCATACAACTCCCTTGTTGCGCCAGCTCCACTGGCTGCCAATTAGCTTCCGAGCACAATTCAAAGTGCTGGTTTTAACCTACAAAAACCTATACGGTTCTGGCCCAGTTTACCTGTCCGAACTAATTCTCCCCTATGAACCATCAAGGACATTAAGATCCTCCGGAGATGCCCTGCTCTCGGTTCCACCATTTTCGCAAGCGCGTCTGGTGGGGATGAGAGACAGGGCCTTCTCTGTGGTGGCCCCTCGGCTATGGAACTTCCTCCCAAGCGATGTTAGATCTGCCCCCTCCCTGTTGTCCTTCAGGAGGCGGGTGAAGACTTGGATGTGGAACGCAGCTTTCCCAGAATAAACTGAGATTGATTATAATCTGAAATGAGTGACCACGTTTACAGACCGAGTTGAATGTGTTTTTAATGGCAATGTGGTTTTATGATTTCTTGCTTTTTATGTATTTGAATATGCTGTTCTAAAAATGTTTTAGAATTTGTATAGCATTGAATCTTGCTGTAAGTCACTCAATGGAGGTGAGAAGGTCAGTGTTGTGGTACAGAGACGGCAGTGGCTGAGTCCAGGAGTTAAAAGATAACAAAAGTTTTTTTAAACATCAAATGGAAGTTGGAATACAAAAAAATAGCCTATCTTCGGCTGTACAAAAACCCCAATAATCCCAGGAAACCCAAAACCAAAAATGCTGAGAAGAAAAGAACTCAAAAACAAACAGCAGACGTCCTTCTGCGGCGTTCAGTCAAAGGGATGTCCATAAGGCGTAGTCCAACATCAATCCAGGGGTCATGGGACAGGAGAAAAGCATACAGAAAAGGAGGAGACGTTCCAGAGTCGACAGGAGCTGAGTATACAAAAAACACATAATTCACAGCCCCCATAAAACACAGCATCTTCCTCCCTCCATGTAATACTATGCCAAACACTCTGTAGCAGGAAACTCACAGCAGTCACAGTGAAGGTCAAGAGGTACACGGCAGCAGCTAAATAAAAAAGCAGACATGAATCCCAACCCCCCCCCCCACCTTTTCCCAATATCAACTAGAGCTGCCATAGCAGCTTTCCCAAGGAACAAAGTGAATAAAGAACCCAATAACTCACGAGTAATCTGGAAACCAGGAACCAAGACACAGGAACACATGATACATGAACCAGAATAGCAACTCCTTGACCACCATGAGGGTCAAGCCAAATACTCACTTCTTATATAGCACTATCAATCAGAGTCATCAGAGAACCCGCCCTGCTCCAAAGCAGCAGCATTCCCATTCCCTGCAGCTGTTGTACCATGTCTAGATCTCCAAGCCAGCCAAAGCTCTTCTTGACTTAAAGGGCCCCACTCAGTTTCTGAATGAGAAGATGGCCAGTCCTGATCCGTCTGAAACCCCAGAAATGTGCTGTCCCCCGAATCCGCATTGCATACATCTCTGACTTCCTGCACCAATGCCGAATCTAGGTCTGTATCACTTTCTTCTGGCTGTAATTCTGCATTCCCTGGAAACTCTTCAAATGTATCAGACTCAGAAGGATCCCTAAGTAGATGCTGAATCTTTCTCCTCTGTTCTCTGTCTGAGTCAAGGCTTGAGGCACTAGCCACTCTCTTTACCCCAGCTGTAGGAGCCTGATCATCCAGAGCCGCGCCCCAAACTGAGCTACTGCTTGATATCACTGCCTCAGCACCTTCCTCCATGCTACTACCTGTAGTAACTGGAGGCTCATTTACAACAGTCAGGGTACAAACAATTTAAATAAATAAATAAATAAAAACCTTGGCTTCTATAGGAATTCCTGGAATATCCAGAATTTCATTAAACTGTACTGTTTTCTATGTCATTTGTAAATTGGTTTTTGGGGAAATATAGGAATATTGCAGGCCCCATTACTTATTGGAACCTCAAGAGGCTTCTCTCCTAGTTGTTTAGTAAGCCCTTTGAACCCATGGCTGTGTGTGATCAGAAGCTATTTAGCCGAAAGATAGCTAGCTGTTTGAAAGGGGAAAATAAGTTAGTAGCCTCCTTCCTTAAAAAAAATAAATCCAATAGTCCTGTGCCAATCCAGTAGCAACACTTGTATTACTTATATGCAGTTGAGATTTTTTACCTTCAAAATTTCTTCTCCTTTATAAAAGGTTGAATATCACCCTTTTCAAAGGCCTCAGGAATTAGTGAATTACTGCCGAAGAAGGAATATTGTTTTTGAAGGCTACTGCCCACTAGCGAAAGGTGAAGCTCTTAGTCATCCCAACATAATTCAGCTTGCAAAGAAATATGCCAGAACTCCTGCACAAATTTGCATCCGCTGGAGTATACAGGTGAGTTCTAAAATTGCCAGCATTGTGGCTCCCACCTCTGTTAAACAATTATTTGAAGCCTTTGTAATACAACACATTTTCCCGTCCATTAAAACCATAAGGGTTGTAAATATCCCCCATCCATCTCTTGTTGCTTTTGGTACTGTTGCTTTTTGACATTGAATATGTTTTAATGGTTTTCAACTGGGAATTTTTAAATACTGTTTATATCCTGTTTTAATGTTTGCATATTTGCATATTTTTAATTGTATGCTAATGCCACTTTGAGTCTCCTGTGGGAGAGATAAAGCAGGGTATTAATAATAATAATAATACAACATTAAATATTTATCAACTTCGTTCAGTAGCATAAATGCATAGAAATAATTGGCCAGATAGTCTAAATATTGTTAAGTATGAGGGCGGGTCAATAAGTCAGTGATTTTTTTGAATGAAACACAGGTTTTTGGATTAAAAAATCATTTTATTTTTCAACGTAGTCTCCTTTGAGCTCTATACACTTTGTCCAACGTTTCTCCATTTTTTTAATCCCTCCCCCCAAAAAAGATTTGTCGAGGTCATCAAAATAGGTGTTTGTTTGTGAGATGATTTCATCGTTGGAGTCAAATCTCTTTCCGCTGAGCCATTTCTTCAGGTTTGGAAACAAGAAATAATCACTCGGGGCTAAATCCGGAGAATAGGGTGGATAAGGGGGGCAATTCATATCCCAATTCATGGATTGTTGCCATGAAAACGACACATGTGTGCACCCTTGCATTGTCCTGCTCCCATCTTGCAGAAAGCTTTCTCATACCCAAGTGATCATTTAAAATTGAAACCACTGAGCCATGTGAGATGCCTATGGCTTCCACAATCTCTCGCACTTTCAATCTCCAATCAGCCAACACCATATTGTGAATTTTTTCAATTGTTTCGGGTGTAGAGACCTCAACTGGGCATCCAGAAGGTTCGGCATCTTCCGTGCTTGTACGGCCACAACAAAATTCAGTAAACCAATTTTTTACCATTGAAATTGATGGTGCAGAGTCCCCATAGTATTTATCAAGTTTAGCCTTGGTTTGAGTGATGGTTTTTCCGCAAAAAAAAAAAAGTTTAATGAGCATACGAAATCGACTTTTTTTTCCATTTTCTCCTCAAATCACACAGTAATCTGCTATCAATGGCTGTCAAACACAAACTAAATGACACAGCTTGTTCAAATTTGGACAGGAGTCAACTGACAGATGCCTGTTGACAGGAGCAGTATTGCCCTTTCAGTTAAGAGGTGGGAAATTCAAAAAGTCATGGATTTATTGACCCGCCCTCATAGATATGTTTAAGGTATACTGTTTCTGGAATTCTTTCAACCTGAAAATAGTTGTTTCTTCCAGAGAGAAACAAGGAAAGGATAAGTGAAGGTAGATCCAAGATGTGGGAATTCTCCCTTTCTATTAATGGGGATGAGCTAGTTTTGGAGACACTTCACCCCTTGAACCTTCTAAACTGATTTCAACAAGCCCACATTCCATGGTACAGTGGCCAACCCAACAACATGTAGACAATAGAAACTCACCAAAACTGAGATGCACCTCTGTGTTGATCATCAACCACATGTTACTCATCCTTGATTATGGAATTATTGGCTGCTGAATGACACCTGCACAGCAGCATTATGCTACGGAGTGATTTGGAAACTATTTTCATACAAGCTAATGTGCAATGACTGCATGGTATTGCCCTTCCTTCACCCGGGTATTTATACTTGCAAATCATTTCAACATTAGAATTTTATATAGAATGTCCTGTGATGCCATTATAGTATGCATTGTACAAAAATGACTTCTTGTAAGAGTTATTTTTGCCTAATTCTTCAAGACTGTGTCGGTTGTCTCACTTTAGCTTGCAGATGGAGAGTCAAATAATGGAATAGTCTCCCACCCCAAACATGTTTATACAAATAGAAAAGTAATACAGGGTGAAAATTGGGCTAGATTTCTTTCTCCCAGCACTGGGCTTTCCATGCTCAGGCATTACTAATATGGAATAATAGTAGCAGTTCCTTGAGGACACCGCAGGCTTAGATCCCTTCCAGTCTGGCTTCCGCTTGGGGCACAGGACGGAGACTGTGTTGGTCGCCATTTCAGATCAGCTTCGATGCCAACTCGACAAGGGCGGTTCAGTGCTGCTTGTGTTATTGGACCTCACAGCAGCTTTTGATATGGTCGATTATAATCTTTTGGCCCACCGCCTTGCCTATGCTGGAGTTAGGGGAACAGCCCTGAAATGGCTGTTGTCCTTTCTCCACAACCGGGAACAGCGAGTGGAAAGGAGCGGTTTGGTTTCCGAGAGGGCTCCACTTACCTGTGGGGTCCCTCAAGGTGCCATTCTTTCTCCTTTATTATTTAACATCTATATGCAACCACTTGCTGGTCTGGTTCGAAGCTTTGGGCTGGAATGTTATCAGTACGCTGATGGCACCCAGCTCATTCTGAAAATGGAAGACCGGCCGGACTCCGTATCCTCTTGTTTCCAACAGTGCCTTGAAGCCGTTACTGGTTGGCTGGGTGCCAGTAGATTGAGGGTGAATCCAGCAAAGACGGAGATACTGTGGCTGGGCCACCAGGTTGGTGGAGAGGTCCGACTGCCTAGCTTGGATGGCGAGGCATTATGCCCGACATCCTCAGTAAAGAGCCTTGGGGTCGTTTTTGACCCGTTGCTGTCGATGGAGGCCCAGGTCTCCAGCATCAGCAAAACCGCCTTTTTCCATCTGCGGCAAGCAAGGTGTCTGGCCCCATACCTATCCAGAGATGACCTGGCCATGGTGCTCCAAGCCACGGTCATCTTGAGACTGGACTACTGTAACGCCCTTTACATTGGCCTGCCCTTGTCAGTGATCCGGAAACTTAAGCTCGTCCAGAATGCCGCTGCACGACTTCTCACTGGGGCCCCAGTGAGATGTCACATAACACCTATCCTCCAGCAGCTTCATTGGCTTCCATTCGAGCACCGGATCACCTTCAAGGTGATGGTGTTAACTTTCAAGGCCTTGCATGGTCTGGGGCTGCTGTATCTGAGGGACCATCTCCTCCCCTACCAACCCCAGAGGTCACTTCGTTGCAAACAAATGAACCTCCTTGAAGTACCGACCTTCAAAGCAATCCGTCTTACATTGACCCAGCGCAGAGCCTTTTCTGTAGTGGCGCCGTCAATATGGAACACTCTTCCAAGTGATGTACGGGCCATGCAGGACCTACTCTCCTTCCGCAAGGCCTGCAAGACTCACCTTTTCTGGCAAGCCTTTGATTGCTAGGCTGGAAATCTTTCTTTAATCCAGTTTAATATGTTTGCTTTTACCTCTGTGTGTTTTTACTTGACTGTAAGGTGCTCCGAACCTTCGGGGAGTGGCGGTGTACAAGCCCAAATAATAAATAAATAAATAAATAATACTTAATTGTTTGATCTTGTCACTGGCTGAATCACAGGTTTACCAACTTAGCTGCTATTTGTGAGGGCAAGTTTGAAGATTCAGGTTTATAATTTTAAGGATAAGGGTAGAACAGTTGCAATTAGTTAGGAATGCATAAATTTATTACAAACCTAGTCAGTATTCTGGCCCAACCCCTTATAAGGAAGCAGCCCCTGCGATTGATGTTGTTGTGTTCCCCTATTGCTCAGGAAGCAGCTGACTGCTATTCTTATTTCCTCCTAGAGTAAGGCAGAAGCAGGTTTGCCATCACAATTTCCCCTGATGGCAGAGATCACTTGTGCAAAGAGTGGGTGGGAGTTTCAGCTAGCATATTTCCAAATGATAGGAAAAGACTTATATAGATCACACTTGTAACTCCCCAAGAACATTCTGGCCATGATTCATGATAAGTTGCACTAATTTCAACTATTGGATTGTGTTGAGATCACCTTAATTTATTCTTCTTGATCCCCCTCAATTCATGTATTCTTTTCATTGTCATAATTTATCAATTTTATATATTTTCCTTCTAGAATGGCATTGTAACTATACCAAAGTCCACAAAGCCAGAGAGGATCCAGGAAAACTGCCAGGTAAGAATAACTCACTCATGCCAAGTGTACATAACATATCTAGAATTTGGGTCTTGACTCTTCCTTGTTTTACACCATTTTAGCTGCTCCTGAACATAGATTCAGTTCCTTCATCATAAAACATGTACAAATCAGAACTTTTTACAGGCACAAGTCCCATAAATTGTCTAGAAATCATAATTGATTCACTGAGCCCTAGTGACAAAGTATTGGGAAAAATATAGGGAGCCAAAATCCTAGGGAAGCAACTCCATAGCAGCTTGAATGTTATTTGAAGTGGTGCAAGGATCAGTTGGCAGTGTGGAGGAAAACCGTGTACACATGGTAATACAGGCTGCAATCAATGTAAGCTCATGTTGATACTATCCATTATTTCCTGAAAGAAAAAGTGGAGGAGAAAATGTGATCACGATACATATCAAAATAAAATGGAGAGGCATTGGAGGCTAAAAGTGAATGGCAAAGATCCAGGACTTTTAACGTGGTATTTTTGGAACAGAAAATCGGCTGGACAAGCAGGGATTCAGAGATTGTGTCAGACAAGATTTTACATTTATCAGGTACTTCAGAACAATTTTGGATACACATGAGACTGTTGAAAAGAGGGAGAGAGTGAATGATAGGACTGGAATGCAGATTAGTTGGAACATGGTTTCTTGGACATTTGTGTTCTGACTTTGTAAGCCATCTTGACTACCAAAATGGCAAATTTTGAAATAGAAGTAATGGTAGTAGTTGAAGAAGACAATGAGAGTGATAACAATGGCCAGTGCAAGTTGCAAGTGAGTCCTGCCACATGCACAATGGAGGACCTTCTTATAGCAACACCAGAGGCATTCCAAGTGGCCAGCTACTGGTCAAAGGACATTTATTATATATAATGCCAAGTTTTTAAACTTTGTTTGTGTCTTTAAATACATTACAACTGTACCCTCAGTTTGCTTCTGACATGATAAATAAATAACAATGGCCACAGTCGACCTTCTAAGTTGCCCTTTGGGGACAAACCATCAGGGCCTAAGGCAGTGATTTTCAACCTTTTTTGAGCTGCGGCACATTTTTTACATTTACCAAATCCTGGGGCACACCACCAACCAAAATGACACAAAATGACACTCTAACACAGTAATACATATAGTTAATATGTTTAAAAATGTATTTATACACTCACTTAGTGTGAAACCTGGGCCTGTTTCAATGAACACAAAATAGATATCCTGGCAGGAATGGTAGAAAGACACACACGAAGCTCTTGCTCAATGTGCAGCTGCAGCACTAACTTTAACTTTGTTTACTTAGCCGCATCTGAGCGAATCCAAGATGGCACGACCATAGCACTCTCGTGTCACTTCTTAGGTGACGCGAGAGTGCTATGGTTCCATTTCTTAAAGGGACAGATGCGCCTTATAGTTTATATACTGTATGAATGAAGTTTGAAAATAATTTCCCATTGCACACCTGATGATTTCTCACAGCACACTAGTGTTCCGCAGCACACTGGTTGAAAATCACTGGCCTAAGGAACATCCAGCTTGTGATGAGCTGTTTCTTAGATTAAAGCTGAACACTCATTACCCACAATATGCATGCACCATCCTCATCCATATTTGGCTTTACTAGGGTTTGTCATGTCACTTGAAAGAGCTGTCTTCCTATAAAACATTTTACAGTCTCCTCATGCACTTAGTTTGTAGTCAGAATTTTCTGGAAGCTTCCTGGAAATACAAATCTATTTGCAAATAAGGTGACTAGATCTTATTTAAAGTCAAAGATGGCAACACATTCAACAGCAGTAGTATAGAAGAAAGATAGCTCCTGGTGCGTCTGAAATGTAGAAGTGCAATACCAAACTCCCAGTGGTTCCTTATCACTGCCTTAGGAACTATGCTGTAAATGTCTGAGGTTTTCAAAGCAGGGAACAGGATAAAGTTTGATAGCAAATGTACAGGAGTAAATTAAAGCTCTTTATTTACCAAGAGTTATTGGGTAAATTGCACAAAAATAACATCTTGGAAAGCCAGAGATTATGAGAGTTTACAGGCTCAGGTCAGTACCTTCAAAGGGAGAAGCTTTAGAGTGCTTCATGTTGAAAAAGAACACAAATGCAATGAATGGTACATCAGGTGTCTGGTGAAATAGTGGGGATCAGTGAAGAAGCTTTTTGGTCAAGCAATAAAGCCTATATAAAAGAGAAATATTCTGATTTTGATGGTACTCCCAGTATTGGAACTCTTAAGATCGATATTGACTTGGCAGAAGAAATAAAAGAGGCAATCAAAAGATGAAATGTCAAGAAGAATGGGCAACTTTGAGACACACATAGATTGTGCAAATGTGAGTTCTGATAGTAACTGAGACAATATTTTGGATGGAATAAATTACTGAGTATGAAAGTTATGGAATTGACCAGTGAGGACACTGACTATAGCCCTGCCATATTCAATATATAATTAGAAAGTTGCATTTAATATCTTAAAAAGCTCTTTCCAAATGAGTTGTTAAAAGCAAAGAAAATGGGAGATGCAGAAGGGTCACATTTCTTTAGGATCGTTGGATGTTATTTCAAGACAGAACATCAATAGCTTAGATAAAATCTGTACACTGCTAACAAACATCTTTCGATTGTAGCTTTGTTTCATTTCTTGGAATCCCACCTTCCTTGTTTCATACCAGCTTTACTCCAAAATAAATTTCATCCATATTTTTGCACATTTTCTTAGTGTGCAGGTTTTATTGATTCGATGTACCTAATTTATTCATCTTCCTCATTGACTAACATGTTATTTTTAAAATATTTTTTCTGTCTATATCAGTTTTAACTGTTTTTGTTTTGAAACACAGGTATGCATCAGTTAAAATTTGGTACCAAAGACAGAAATAACAGGGAAATAGGGATATGTCCAGCTACGCCTTGCAAAAGCAAACAAAAACATTTTTAACTTTCTAACCTGGAGCTTTTCCCAAATTTTCCTGTACTCTGCAGATTTTGGCACTGCAATAAGTTACATTTTCAGTTTATCGTTTAGAAAGCACAGCAAATAAAATAGTTTTACATGTGAATATTTGAATTGTATAACTCTATACGAGTGTTTTCCAACCTTTTTTGAGCTGCGGCACACTTTTAACATTAAAAAAATCCGGGGGCACACCACCAACCAAAATGACACAAAATGACACTCTAACACAGTAATACATATAGTTAATTGACATTGAATTTTGGAGTTGTAGTTCACCTACATCCAGAGAGCACTGTGGACTCAAACAATGATGGATCTGGACCAAACTTGCCAAGCGGGTCCCTCAGGCAGTAGAGCAGGCCGAGGGCCACCACCAAGCCCAAGCTCCGGCCCAGGGTCCCGCCGCCAGCCTCGGCTGCTCCCATTGCCACGGGTAGCGGCTCATGGGCGAAAGGGGCAGCGGGGGAGAGGGAGAAGGCGGCAATTCCCCGCCCACTGAAGCCTGTCTACTGCTCATGCTCCTCCTCCTCCATGCGGCCTCAGCGAGTGAGGGGCCGGAGTCATGGCATAGAGCGGCGCCGCGAGGGGGGCTGCTCTCCGCCATGACTCCCGCCATGACTCCGGCCCCTCACTCGCTGAGGCCACGCGGAGAAGGAGGAGCATGAGCGGTGGACGGGCTTCAGCCCCGCCCACTGAAGCCCGTCCACCGCCCATGCTCTTCCTCCTCCGCGCGGCCTCAGCGAGTGAAGGGCTGGAGTCATGGCGGAGAGCGGCGCCGCGGACGGGGGCCCCTCTCCACCATAACTCCCGCCATGACTCAATCAGGCACGAGCAAGCTTCTGCCGCTGGGAAGGGGGCGGGACCCGAGTGATGTCACCCTTCCCTCCTCCCTCCCTCGATTGGAGGCTGGCTGGGGAAACGGCCGAAGGAGGTGGCGCTCCGGCCCCTTCTTTTTCTTCGCCGCCACCCGGCCCTTCCTCCTTCTCCTCCTCTCCCAAGCAGCAGGAGTTTGGCAGGAAGGGGAGAAAGGGGGGGGGGAGATGTTTTTCATGGCACACCAGATGATCCGTCATGGAACAGTAGTGTGCCGCGGAACAGCAGTTGGGAAACACTGTTCTATACAATGCTAGAAATGTGGAGGTTGGAGCAGTTTTTTTAATGATAGTGGGAGAATTCTTATTTGGGTAGAAAAATAACAGGGCTACAAACCTGGGTGCATTTCTTTTTCTAGACTGCCTTGGAAAGTACAAAACATTTTTCCATCCTTCCTTCTTTCCTTCCCTCCCTCCCTCCCTAATGTACACCACGTCCAAACAAATACAAGTAGAAAAGTAAAAAAAAAGAAGAGTGAAATAACAGAGACTATAAAAAAGCCAAAGGGTTTTCCTTGAAAAAGAGGAAGTCTTGTCCACCTATGGTAAATAGGCAAGAACAGAAAACCTGGCAAAGTGAATTTCAATTGGTTATAAGACAAGCTAAGCTAAAGACCATATTGTTAAAGCATTTTAAGAATGCTTAAGTGAGTCGCCAGCAGGTATTGGTCACAAAGCCATAGATCTATTAAATGTTAAAGACTTAAGAAGTTTACTAAAGGAATATAGAAAGAGAAGCAGAACATTTGTTTAGCATGGTCTTCAGGGTGGAAGATGTTGGTCATACACTCAGGAAGAACATCTGAACAATTGAGGTTGCAGCTCTATTCACACTTGCTTGGTAGTACGTTCTGTGAAGTGTTCCAGAAGTACTTTTTCAAATGAGGCCAATGGACAACAAATCAACAAATGAGATTTAGTGTAACTAAATGTGAAGGGAATCCCAACTTGACACTGTTGCAAAGCCCAGTTGACTGCAATTCTCCAGAAAAAAGAGATGTTGGGATATTATGTTTTACTGAAGTATCGGTTTAGTGTAGAAAGCAGTAAAAGAAGTGCATTATGCTAGGCATTGTGAGGAAGATTATTGTGGAAATGTTCCATCTCTCAGCAAGCTTAGAATATCTTAATATAGAACTCTTGAGGATGCTTCAAGTAACCTATCAACTTATGGCTACCTATTAAGTTTCATAGGGTTTTCTTAGGAATACTCAGAGGTGGTTTCTGAAATATAGCTTACATTACTGGCTATTCATTGATGGCTGCCTGTCCACATTAGGGTTGCCACTTTTTGATATAAGAAATAAGGGACATTTATGGGATTTTTCACAAAAATAAGGGACACTTCATTAAAAACTTGAAACTCAAACATTAGGTATAAATAATTTTATTAACAGAATAAGGTAATGATTGAAACTGACAAAAGAAACTGACTTACACTCTCTTAACAGTACATGGTATGTTTCTGCATGTTTTGTCATGCACAAAAAACATTATTAGAACTACCTTATTTTCTCCATCTGTATTTAGTACTTGACTTTGCTGACTTTAAAAGTGCACTGTCTAAACATTAAAATAAAATAAATTTTATAAGACATACATCTTCATGATTATTATGTCAATAGTTAATGGTATAGTATAGTATTCGATACACAGCATTGTACAGTATTGGGATACACAGCTAGGCCTATTTTAAGAGTAACTCTCAAGCAACCAGAAACTATCTTTATCCAACATGATCCAACATTCCCCTTGGGTAACGGTTAATTGAGTCTACTGTACTTTGAAAAAGTCCTGTATCACCTCTTCCTTCCCACGGGGATGCAGGCAGGCACACACTCGCAAGCGCACGACTGTCAGCCTGCCCTGTGAGTTGGAATCCTCGGGCAGGCATTGCTGTGGAAACCGCAACGTGCGCCTTCCTCTAGTCAACCCCGCCCAGTCCTGTCCTGTTAGTCAATAATAAGGGACAGGGCCTGAAAAAACGGGACACAAATTTTAGGGCCGAAATAAGGGACGTCCCTTAGAATAAGGGACATATGGCAACCCTAGTCCACATACTAACCAATACCCTGCTTAGCTTCCGGGTACATAAAACAGTTAACCCCATCCTTAAAAATACAACCAGGTTAACACATTCTTCAATTTAGAATACAATGGCCATGCTAATTAGTGCAATTGGGGAGCTGCAGTTCCAAAAAAGGAACTTCTTGAAGTACTGCTCTGATTACCAATTTCTAGGAGGAGTTGATCAGTAGACAAGTCATTGCTGTTTATTTATTTGACAATGGGTATGGTCCCTTTCCAGGCATTTTGCACCACTCCGAGCTGGTGAAAACCCCAAATGAATCAATTCAGTCATAAAGCCAACAGATTTTTAATGCAACTCCCTCTTTGAATTATGCAATGGTTACAAAAAGGTAGTCTTGGGGGAGAAGGGATTTATTGCAGCCAAAGAACTGAGAGATTTGTCAAGAATACACCAGGTGCAGGGCTCAGAAGCTGTACGTCTGATGTTGCTAGCTCTCCCTGTTTTCATGCACGCAGCCTGCAGGAATTCCCAACCGAAGGAAAGGGGGAGGAAGGGGAGGAAGTGGCCTTTCACCATGTGCCATGTACTTCTTTTTTATGGTCTCCTTGCTTCTGCGCCATTGCTTAAATGTAGTAAACTCTAGGGAAGAAGCCTCCTTCTTGGCTGCATATGAGGCTCTCCTCCCCTAGGAACAATTGGAGCTGCCCTACGTGCCAGCTGGTATGTTCCAGGAGGTGAACATACACTTCTCAGAAAACGTAATATACAAAGAGAGATGCCTTGTTTTGTCTGGCCAGAAGAAAAGGGAAAGTGTTTCACCTGCCAGCCAGGGAATCCCCTTTGGCCCACGATCTCTAATTCTGTCAACATTCTCTCTATATTAGTTCATCATGATCCTTCCTTGTGATGAAACAGTCTTGGTTTTCCACCCTTCCCCCACTGTTTTCTTCTCTTTTTACAGTGTTCTGGCACATTTTTTTCCTTGGGTCAGTAATACTGATTTATACCATGCTGGGGAAAGTAGGGTAGAAGGTATGCACCAGTGTTGACCAAATGGATGAGTTCAGAATTAACAGGCATGGAGAAAGCTTACACCACTAAGGTCATATAAATCTTTTATCCATATCACTTTTTTAAAAAATAGTCTTTATTAGGTTTCATAAAATACAGAATTAAACAGTAAGAAATAAAGTTACATAGGAATTAAAAAGAAAAATAGCCACCTTTCTTACCTTACATTGCTAGAAAGTGTCTAAGAGGAAAATTATCAATAGAATTAAAAAGGGAAAGAATAGTACAAAACTTAAAGCTGTGCACGAAAAGTGTAGGCCAGTGAATCGTATGGCACAATCAAGTAGAGTCTTTAAGAGTCTACAGGTCCTTTTCAAAAAATTAGCATATAGTGCTAAAGTTCATTGTTTTCCATAATGTAATGATACAAATTAAACTTTCATATATTGCACACCAACTGAAATATTTCAGGTCTTTTTTTGTTTTGTACTGATGATTTTGGCATACAGCTCCTGAAACCCCAAAAATACTGTCTCAAAAAATTAGCATATTTGGTCGGATAGAATATGCTAATTTTTTGAGATATGTATGCCAAAATCATCCGTATTAAAACAAAAAAAGACCTGAAATATTTCAGTTGGTGTGCAATGAATTGAAAATATATGAAAGTTTAATTTTTAACTTTGGCTGTCCTCCTTCCTCCGGAACCGCTCGCAGCGAGTGAGGAGGGGCGGGGATGTCTCCGGGGGTTCCCCACTTTGCTGTGGGGTGCCCCAGGGGGCAATCCTGTCCCCTCTATTATTTAACATCTATGTCCGACCACTTGCTCAGCTGGTCCGCAGCTTTGGGCTGGTGTGCCATCAGTACGCTGATGACACCCAGCTCGTTCTGGGGATGGAGGGCAGGCCCAGAACCGTACCCGATAATTTCCATCTGTGCCTCAAAGCCGTTACTGGATGGCTGCGAGCCAGTAGGTTGAAGGTGAATCCAGCTAAGACGGAGATCCTGTGGTTGGGTCGTCCGGGCGGGGTGGAGATCCAGCTTCCTCCCCTGGATGGCGTGACATTATGTCCGTCACCTGTAGTTAAAAGTCTTGGCATCACCTTGGACTCTCGACTGACGATGGAGACCCAAATCTCCGCCGTCAGTCGAGTTGCCTTCTTCCATCTTCGTCAGGCGAGGAAGCTGGCTCCCTACCTCTCCCGTCACGACCTAACCACAGTGGTCCAAGCCACTGTCATCTCGAGACTGGACTACTGTAATGCTCTTTACGTTGGCCTTCCTCTGTCGGTGATCTGGAAACTGAAGCTGGTCCAGAATGCAGCAGCTAGACTCCTGGCTGGCGTACCGGCGACCGCCCATATAACACCTGTTCTGCAGGAGCTGCACTGGTTACCAGTAGAACACTGGATCACCTTCAAAGTGTTGGTTCTGACCTTTAAGGCCATAAACGGTCTGGGGCCAGCGTACCTTAGGGACCGCCTTATCTCATACTGTCCCGCTAGGTCACTGCGCTCTGAGGTGGGTCAACTATTGGAGGTGCCCGGCGTCAAAATGTATCATCTGACGGCCACAAGGCGAAGGGCCTTTTCGGTATCGCCCCGATACTATGGAACGCGCTACCTTCCGGAGTCCGTGTTCTCACAGACTTAGTCACGTTCCGGAAGGCGTGTAAAACCCTCCTGTTCCGACAGGCTTTCGGGTATTGATGACAAAGATGGGTAGGCACTTGCCTCCTGTACTGTGCACATTACACTGATGTTTTATTGTGTTTTATTGTATTGAATGTTGTGATGTTTTGTGGTGTTTTATCTTGTTTTTAATCTTGAATTTGGTGTAAGTCACCCCAAGCCTTCCGAGAGTGGCGACTCACAAGTTTAAATAATTAATAAATAAATAAATCATTACATTATGGAAAACAATGAACTTTAGCACTATATGCTAATTT
This sequence comes from Anolis apletophallus, assembly GCA_030556195.1. NCBI lineage: Eukaryota > Metazoa > Chordata > Lepidosauria > Squamata > Anolidae > Anolis > Anolis apletophallus. Next base: position 126,629,374 of record JARBWK010000005.1, read on the forward strand.
TTTGAGAAGGACCTGTATTTCTTTTACTCTTACTATATCTTCATGTACTTAAGCTGGTGCAGAACGCTGCAGCTCGGCTGCTGGCAGGCGTTCCAACATGCTGCCACATTACTCCCATCTTACGCGAACTGCACTGGCTCCCAGTTGAATTCTGGATTACCTTCAAAGTGCTGGTATTGAACTTTAAGGCCTTGAATGGTCTGGGGCCAGTGTACCTAAGGGACCGCCTCGCCCTATACTCTCCCACTAGACCACTGCGTTCAGAGTCACATAACCTTCTGGTAATCCCTAGCTGTAAGTCCTTCCACTTGACTTCAACATGGAGGAGAGCTTTCCGTATTATTGCACCAACACTTTGGAATGTGCTCCCTCCAGAAGTCCGTGCTCTTCCCAGCTTGCTGGCCTTTCGGAAGGCCTGCAAGACTTTGTTATTCCAACAGGCGTTCGGCCTCTAAACTGCAGGCCCTCTGCTATTGGAAACTGCAGTCTCTCTGACACCTACTACTATGTGTGTTCGGGTTGTTGTATTGTTTTATAATTTTTTTAACGTATCTTTTAATGTATTTTATCTATGCGGTTTTAACCATGTTTTATTATGTGTAAGTCACCCCGAGCCGGATGGGAGTGGCGACGGATAAATCCAAATAAATAAATAAATACTTCATCTATATTACCTGAAAGTATAAAAGAAACTTCTATTATTAGATAAACCCAGCCATCGATTATATCCCGGTATACTTTCAATAATCTATATTCTAATATCTTTTACCCTATTCTTATATAGTGTATGATCTCCTCTATTCCCAGTTTAACTTTAAATCAATATTATACTCCTTTTTACAATAATCTTGAACACTAGACCAGTCAGTTTTATTGATTGTATGAGTTAGAACAGCACAGGTGTGCTCCAGATATTTGTTAAATCCTTTAAGTCCCTTCCAGAAAAACCAGTACTTGGAGATGATTAGAGCTGCTGTCCAAAGTTTTGGAGAACATCATGTTGTCTATGGCAGCATTGTATATTAGTGGGCAAATATGCCCACTACTCTGACAAAAATAGACCCCAGACAAGGAGTGGTCTCGTAAGAATTTCACAAAAGAATTTGGTTCATTGTGGCCAGGCTCTGCAATTTGTTCAAAATACAAAATTTTGCGTATTTGAGGGACCGTCTCACCCCATATTGCCCTCCGAGATCACTTCGGTCTGAGGACTCCAATCTCCTGGAGATACCTTCAGCTAAACTCGCAAGGCTGACTGCTACCCGCCGGAGGGCGTTCTCTGTCATAGCACCTACGCTGTGGAACGCCCTCCCGGCCGGAACTCGGGCTATGAAGGACTTGCTCCCGTTTAGACGGGCCTGTAAAACATACCTGTTTAAGCAGGCCTTTGGTGAGTAAGTCCTGCCCATGCCCCGCCATCTATTCGTTCTTCTGAGGATGATGTGCTGTTCATTGTTTTAACTGTGTTATTAATTACTGTACTGCTGTTGTTTTTAATTGTTTTTAACTGCTTATTGCCTGTATTTTACTGTGCCCTTCGGCTCCTGTAAGCCGCCGCGAGCCTCAGGGAGTCGGCGGCATAGAAGCCCGAATAATAAATAAATAAATAAATAAAATAAAAATCTTGAGCCAAAATAACATGTTGGGATGCTTCTGACATTGAAGCAAACAGGCAGTTGTCAGGTTGTCTTTTCTCTTTAATTTACTAACTGCACATGTATTCTCCTTAGGTCTTTGATTTTTCACTAGCAGAAGAAGATATTGCCATTGTAAACAGAATGCATGATGGGAGACATGTTTCCTGGGATCCAACCCCAATTGTTTAAATGCCAAGGTCTGATTTCTTTTTTTAAAGTCTGACTGCTATTGGAAGAGGTGGTAGGAATTGTGTGAGCGTGTTAACATGAAATGAAGTATTGTCACATGTTATTTGGAAGTAATAATAAGGACTGATACCCTTACATTGCGTTCTTAGTTATATGTAATTAAATAACATCTTCTGGCATTAACCTCTCCCAAAAACAAAAACCCCTTACCTTATTAGCCAGCAGCCTTACAAGGTCATTCTGCTTCATTCTGCTATTGACCAGAGGTCAACAGGATGATGTTTCCAACTCCCTCCTGCCAAGGAGTGAGGCTTCAACAACCATAACAATTCCTTGTTACAGCCTCATTTGCTGGCAGAAAGGGGCTGGATATCTCATCCTCTTGTGTCTCAATTAATAGTAACTTCATTTTTATACCCCGCCTCCATCTCCCCAAAGAGACTTGGGGCGACTTACATGGGGCCAAGCCCAACAGAACAGTTAAAACGTAACATATTAAAATGCATATCAACAAAATATTAACAAAAAACAATATAATGAAATAAAACATATCAACAAAATGCATATCAACAAAATATTAACAAAAAATAATATAATGAAATACAACATTCTACAGTGTATAAAATGAACATCAAACCAACAACCAATAGCAAGGTGCAATGGCTTGTCATGGGTGGGCGGACTGTTGCCACAACATTTCGTTTTCAGTATGATGTGTCCAAATGAAATAAAGTTATAGTCCATTAGTTCTACGTATTCAGGCAAAAAGTCCCCACAATGTTTGTAATCCACAGGAATTAAGTATTTCAAACCAGTTCTTAGTTGCATAAATAGCTTAGTTGTTGAAATATTAAATTTGAATTAACCGTCTTTGGATTTACCTACCTATGACCGCCCTGAGGAAGTCACCTTGACAAAACGGGCTGGATCCATGCATCTATTCCACAATTGATCAAACAGTGTGCGGAGTGTGGACTACATTACCTCCGGGTTTTCTGTGGATTACAGTGAGCTATTTACGCAACTAAGAACTGGTTTGAAATACTTAATTCCTATGGATTACAAACATTGTAGGGACTTTTTGCCCGAATACGTAGAACTTATGGACTATAACTTCATTTCATTTGGACACATCATACTGAAAACGAAACGCGGGACTGTATTAAGTTGCGTGAGTAACAGCATCACAATAGTTGCATTATCCTGTTATAACTCCCACTCCTATTCTTGTTGTATGTTTACTATATGTTATAATACTTCTATGATATGAATATTGTATTATATGGATTTTGAGATTGGCTACTTCGCCGTTCTTTAATATATAAAGAACTAGATTTTTTTTTCTTTGCAGGAGTCAGTCACGTTTATTGAGTAACCGTCAGGTCATTTCAAATAAAAGCTCCAACAGCAGTAGTAGTATATACAAGATAAAAGAACTTGATTTGGCACTTTCCCTTTTTGTGTTGTAGATACGCAGTAGGAGTAGCTATATGTTTTGTGTTGTTATCGTGCACTTGTTTTGACATCCTTGGCCAGCATAGCCAGTGGTGAGGGGTGAGGGGAGTTGTAATCCAAAAAGTTCAGTAACAACATAAAAAATGTCAGTGCTTCTCCTTATCTTACATGGACAGAGTGGACATCTCTTTACAAGAACAGTGCAAAATGCACGAGTTGGGTGAGATGCGAGCAAGCAGATAAAACAATGGCTGTCTGCTTGAATATGGTTCCCACAGAGGGGTAGGAGATACTAATAGCCCATTAGTACATATTGTCCTTAGCAACCTCTATTCTTATGGTCCCAACTGTGGAAGATCTACAGTCTTCTCTTTTCAGTGATCCAAACAACTGCAACATTTCAGCAGAAAATATGTACCAGTAGTTAACATTTTGTGAGAAACAGAAAAAGTGTTATTAACTGAATAATTTTCTCAGTTCTGCGCCTTTCTTCAGTTGCAGTGATCAAACTTTATAGAGTCTTCCAAGTGTAATGCCATAGACTGGGATAAGGGCAGAAGGATATAGGCAGTTTTATTGGCAGTCTTTTAAAATTATATTCAACTTTGCTTTTTGTCTTGACTAAAGATCTAAGGCAGTGTTTCCCAACTAGTGTGCCGTGGCACACTAGTGTGCCGTGTGCCATCATCAGGTGTGCCGTGGGAAATTGGAACCTCCAATACCCTTTCTTCCCCCTCCTGCCGAACACTTTTTCTTCTCCACTCGGGCTCCCTTCTTCTCAGCCTCACTCTGCTTGCTTTGCTTCGCTTTGCTCACGCTGCCGCTTCTGCAGGAGGGTGGAGGGAGGAAGACGTGACCCATGCAGGTGCTACTGCGCAGACTCGCCCCATGTCTTCCTCCCTCCCCTCCACAGTGCTCTCTGGATATAGGTGAATTACAACTCCAAAACTCAAGGTCAATGCCTACCAAACTCTTATAGTATTTTCTCTTGGTTATGGTAGTTCTGTGTGGGAAGTTTGATTCCATTCCATCATTGGTGGAGTTCAGAATGCTCTTTGATTGCGGGTGAACTATAACTCCCGCTGTTGAGCAAGACCTTCGTGTGTCTCTCTCTGCCATTCCTGCCAGGATATCTATGTTGTGTTCATCGAAACAGGCCCAAGTTTCACAATGAGTGTATAAATACATTTAAAAACATATTAACTATATGTATTACTGTGTTAGAGTGTCATTTTGTGCCATTTTGGTTGGTGGTGTGCCCCAGGATTTTGTAAATGTAAAAAATGTGCTGTGGTTCAAAAAAGGTTCTAAATAAGACAGGATAAACAAACCAAAAAGTTGTGGCCGAAAGCATGGTTGTTGCCCGAACTTGACTTGGGGACTGGTTCTTCTTTAGCAAACTAGAGAATTATACCTAGATAAAACATTAATTATTGTTCTGTGTTAGAAGAGAGGCAGAGTACTGAATTTTGCTCAGTTCAAACACCATACTAAACACATCATGGACAAAACACCTATGATTTGTTTGGCTGCACTTGGGTGCAGTGTAAGTGATTGGCCAGTTTATACCACTGTGATGTCTTACTCACAACAAGCTTCTTGTAACATCTGAATGTGCTTGTGTACATTGGATTCTCCTGCACTATTTAGTGAGAGAAAGAAAGAATGGAATATAGAAATTGAACCAATGGGGGAGTACTTTTCCATGGTATTTGCTGTTTACCACCATGTGGTACTGTTGAAAATTTGAATCGTTAACTGCTAGTTTAGGGTTTGATTTTTCAATAATATGACCAAAATGGAAAAAAGTTATATTGAGCTCATGGGCATAATATCAACTATGTGATCTGTCATGGCAGTAATACCAGAGAAGGTTTCTATAAATTTAGTGATTTTAGTGTATGGTCATAATGGAAAAAATGGATTAATCCCAATAATGGCTTAAAAGGTAAAAGTTTCACCTGACATTAAGTCTAGTCCTGTCCAACTCTGCAGAGTGGTGCTCATCTCCATATTCTAAGCCGAAGACCCGGCGTTGTCCATAGACACCTCCTAGGTCATGTGGTTAGCATAACATACACAAAAAAGGAAAGTGCAAATGGAATAAAGAGTAGAGTAAAGATAGATTTATATGTGGACTAAATATATATAAATATATCTTTAGGAGTATCTTTATTCCGTTTGCACTTTCCTTTTTTGTCTATGTTATACTAGCTACATGATCTAGGAGGTGTCTATGGACAACCCTTTCCTTTTTTGTGTAGGTTAGACTAGAGTAAGCTCCCCTTTACCATTCTTCCATATGGCTAGCATGACTGTACGGAGCGCTGTTACCTTCCCGCAGAAGCGGTGCCTATTGATCTACTCCCATTTGCATGTTTTAAAACAGCTAGGTTGGCGGAAGCTGGGCCTAACAGCAGGAACTCACCCCACTTCCTGGATTCAAACCAGCAACCTTTCAATCAGCAGGTTCAGCAGCTCAGCGGTTTAACCCACTGTGCCACCAGGGGCCCATGATGATTTACTCTCAGTGTGATCCAGGATACAAAGAGTCAATTGTTTGGTCATGAGACTGATCTGCATATTTGCCACTTCATTTGTATAACCTGAAAATAATTAACATATGACTTAAAAAGTAATTTCAACTAATGGCTTATATGGTCACTAGACTAAAACTAGTTTTAAAACTGATTGTTTTAAAGTTTTTATAATGTTTTATACTGTTTTTACTTAATATGTATATCTATGTTGTTGTTAGCCACCCTGAGTCCCTCTTTGGAGGTCGAGATAGGACGGGATATAAATGTTCTAAAATAAATAATAATATGCTGTAGGTATAGGAACCTCTCTTAGAAGCACAAATGATCTGAAGTAGTAACATGGTAAACAGTTTGCATGGTTCTCTTCAGGGCCGTAGCCAGGATTTTGATTCGGGGAGGGCTGAGTTTGATTCGGGAGGGGCTGAGTCTGAGTAAGAGAGGGACTACCCTACCAAACCTTTTGTATTGTTATCCCAATAACCCCATGAATGTGGGATATAATGAGCATGGTGATCAGATCATGATATGAATAAACATAACAGTTTAAATAATGTACCAGTAAGGCCTTCTCGCGGACCACCCTGAGAATTTCCGGGGGGGGGGGGGCTAAAGCCTCCTAAGCCCCCCTGGCTATATCCCCCTAAGCCCCCCCCCTTCCCGGCTACATGCCTGGTTCTCTTCGTCACTTCCCTCACACTATACTAAAGCAAAGGCCAAATAAGCCAAGGCACTTTTTTCGTGTCAGGAGCAACTTGAGAAACTGCAAGTTGCGTCTAGTGTGAGAGAATTGGCCGTCTGCAAAGATGTTGCCCAGGGGGACGTCAGGATGTTCTGATGTTTTACCATTCTTTGTGGGAGGCTTCTCTCATGTCCCCGCTGACAGGGAGCTAATCCCCAGATTCGAACCTGCGACCTGTCGGTCTTCAGTCTTGCCAGCACAAGGGTTTAACTCACTGCACCACCGGAGGCTCCTTAGTGCCTTAGTGCCAAGGCACTGAACTAAGCCGTTTACCATGTTACTACTTCAGACCATTTGTGCTTCTAAGAGAGGGTCCTATACCTACAGTATCTTTCAAAAAAAGAGGTACAGTATCTAGCACAAAACATGTGCTACGCTGTGCTTATTCTTCCCACATTTCATGAGACAAATGCCAAACCAAAGTCATCATTTCCCCTCAATTCAAAAGTAAAAAAATTAGATTCAGTATTCTAATACTGTCCCTTGTTTCCTTCTGACTGGAAGAGTAATCCAAAATCCTTTGCCCTACTGTGAGATAAGCTTTCATCATCTGCGGGCATCTGGAGAGAGGCAACTCCAAACAAGTGAGTTCTGCAAAGGACAGCTACTTCCATAGAGCCTGCTTATATTCCTTCTGATTTGTTCTTCTTTTCCCCGAGTTCCAGGAATGGCAAAAAAAAAACCATTTGAATCCTCAAGGGTTCTGAGCATATTTTGGTTAAAGGTCATAGCATCAGCATCATCTGGTTTCCCATCTTTGACCTCATTCCAAAGAGGCCAATAGGCATGGGAGTAAATCCATCCATCTGTAACAACCACACACAATGACTTGGGTAATAAAAACAAGTATAACCAATGACATTATTTAAAAAATATTGAAACCAGCAAAACAATATTTTTTAGTGCAGCAGTATCAAATCAGCTAAAGAAACTTCTAAAAAAAGGTGAGATGAGGTTACAGAAGGACAATGTGAAATGTGACTTAAAATAGGGCATCAGAAGTAAAGCAAATGGTGATTTCAATATGAAACGGCATGAGAGTAGAAGGTCTTCACCTGGCACTGAAAAATCAACAATACAGAGAGGATTCCACATTGTTGATCTAACAGAACAGACCAGTTTTTGATTATTCATAATAATAATAATAATAACAACCTTTATTTGTACCCCGCTCCACCTCCCCAAAGGGGACTCGGGGCGGCTCACACAAGGCCAAGCCCAAACAACAAATTACAACAAAATAAAATCCAAACATCAGCAATAAACACAATGAAAATACAAACATATAAATTAAAAAACAAAATCAGAAAACAATATACAACTCGATATGTAAAATGACAGAGACAGGGAAGGCCGCAGGTACATATAAAATATTAAAAACTCAGGGTGAAATAAGCGGAATAGCATCCTTTACGGGGAAAGACATCCTTTATGGGGGAGGGAGGATGGACTCTGAGAACAGGGGCATTGAGGAGAGCAATGGTAGAAATTAAATAACTACTCTCCGAAAGCACAGCAGAAGAGCCAAGTTTTCAGGTGTTTTTTGAAGGTCTCCAGAGTGGGGGCTTTCCTAATCTCTCCAGGCAAGGAATTCCAGAGTCGGGGGGCCACTGAGGAGAAGGCCCTCTCCCTTGTGCCCACCAGACGAGGGTTCCAGCTGGTTCATGGAGGGAGATCCGGTCACGAAGGTAGGCGGGTCCCGAACCGTTTAGGACTTTATAGGTGATCACCTGTACCTTGAATTGGGACCGGAAAATAAATGGCAGGCAGTGCAGTTCTTTAAACGGGGTTGGCCGCTCCCTGTAACTTGCCCCAGTTATTAATCCCCATCCACCAAATGAGGATGGATTTAGAGCAGATACTCTTAGACCAATGATGGGTAGAGCCAAGTGGAAAACATAATCTTCATTGGTTTGCTGTACGTTTTTTGGGCTGTATGGCCATGTTCCAAAAGCATTCTCTCCTGATGTTTCACCTGCATCTATGGCAGCCACAAAAGCCTTCGACAATACATAATCTTCATTACTTTAAGATGGCCCCAACGTTCTGGTACTTAAGTCTCTCTCTCTCTCTCTCTCTCTCTCTCTCTCTCTCTCTCTCTCTCTCTCTCACACACACACACACACACACACACAGACTCACATAGCTACATAAGATCTCTCTGACCAGTAGGCCATGAGTTCGAGCCCTGCCTGGATCGAGGTGGGTGCTCGACCTTGAAGTGTAGCCTGCTGTTGACCTTTGCAGCCCGAAAGACAGTTGCATCTGTCAAGTAGGAGATAAAGGTACCACATTAAGTGGGGAGGCAAATTTTGACTGAATTATAAGGCCATTAAAGAACTCCAGGAATGCTAAGGAATGCGGAAGGAACAACAAGGGATGCTGGGAACGCTGAGAGATGAGTGCGTCAGCTCCCCCTGGTGGCCAGAGTTTGCCTCTGTTCGTCTATATGTGTGTATGTGGAAATGGCAGGGATTGTCTGCTAAGTATGTGTACCTGTAATCCGCTCTGAGTCCCCTTCGGGGTGAGAAGAGCAGAATATAAATACAGTGTATTATTATTATTATTATTATTATTATTATTATTACTGAGAGTGCCAGATCTACTCAAATGGGACCACTGTCTTTATCCTCAATAACAGCGGATTCCATCTGGATACGTAGGGACTTATTAGAAGCCAGATTAATTCATAAATAGATCATCATTCTTTTGACCTCTAATCCACTATCCCTACATGTAGCCATAATGGACAGGACTGGGTTTTGGGGGGTTAAAATGAAGTTAGTGCTGCATTTGGGATACAGCACTTGGGTAAACAATAGTAGACTTTGTAGCTTACCCAAAAGCTAATTTAGCTTTCATCTAGCTTTGAATTAATGTTAAATTTATTAAGACGTTCTACATAGGCATAGGTTTGTTGTTTTGCTGCTGTTGTTGTGTGTCTTCATGTTGTTTCTGATTCATGGCAACCTAAGGTGAATCTGTTGCAAAGATTTCTTGCCAAGATTCGTTCAGAGAGAGTTTACCCTCCTTTGAGGCCGAGAAACTATTGTATGCTCGATAAAACTATTCATTGGAGTCTATCTGGTACGCTGTTATTCTTTATGATGCGCAGTTATGCTTTGCAGACCCATTTTGCAGACCCATTTGATTGTATCAACCAAGCATTTGATATGCAGTCAAGCTGGTCTGATATTTTAGGAGTTCCTGTGTCTAGAAGCATATGGAAAGTCTGACTGTGATTTATATTGTTCTAGGACTTCCTGGAGTAGTTTTCCCACTGCTGTGCTGCTTTTAGTCACACACAACCTCCCCTTGAAACTCCTTGCTTTTTATCAGGTCCCAGTTTGCTGTGAGTTACCATTGTTGTTTGTCCCTGAAGTTTGTTACGGCACGCCTTGGGTACAAATTTTCTCCTCTTGATTAGAATTCCAGAGGGAATTTCTGGAGGATTGCTTAAGCATGGTTGCGTATCTGTATCAGTATATAAAGGCATGAAACACATTGTGATTCTCCTTTTACAAAAACATTTGCATGTGGCAAAGGCCCCTTTCCACATATAATGCTGACATGGAACATACAGGCATTTCTGCAGAGCAATATTCACTTCTTAAGTTGTGTTTTGGGGCAGTGCTTTCCAACCTTTTTTGAGCCGCGGCACGTTTTTTACATTTACAAAATCCTGGGGCAAACCACCAACCAAAATGTCACAAAATGACACTCTACCACAGTAATACATATAGTTAATATGTTTTTAAATGTACTTATACACTCAGTGTGAAACCTGGGCCTGTTTCGATGAACACAACATATATATGACTTCCTCTCACATACTTATACATGGCTATCATGTCTTCTCTCAGCCTTCTCTTCTTCAGGCTAAACATGCCCAGCTCTTCAAGCCGCTGCTCATAGGGCTTGTTCTCCAGACCCTTGTGAAATTTCACCCTGAGTGAAACTTGCTTCCAGATAACTATGAATGTCATGAAGTTGTTATAAACAGTTCATTTGGGGGTGGGGGTGGGGGGCAACTCTAAAAACATCCAGTAAAATAGTAAAAAAATAAACATTTCCAAGCGGAGAGGCTCAATTTGTTTCTTGGAAACCTGTGAATGCTTCAGCCTCCCGATGCTCCCAGGTTCGCTCACAGCCCAATTCACCAACGTGGAGCTTCTGGCATTCAGCTTCCGGGAGCCCTTCCTTTGCCTCGGGGAGGATCTTTGGGGAGGGAAAGAGGGAGAAAGAGCTGCTAGGAGGGGGAAGAGTATCCATTTCCCATGGCACACCTGCTGATCGCTCACGGCACACTGGTTGGGAAACACTGTTTTAGGGGACACAGTTTGCTACTCAGTTCACCTATCTCTGGCACTTTCCACACAGCTGAATAAAATCCCACATGTTCTGCTTTGAGCTGGAATATATGGCAGTGTGGACTCAGATAACCCAGTTCAAAGCAGATATTGTGGGATTTTCTGCCTTGATATTCTGGGTTATATGGCCATGTGGGAGGGCCCTCTGTCTTCCAGTTTGGGTTGCTTTTCACACTTCATGACTAGTGAGCTAACCTCAAGTTTGACTATATGATGAGTAGTACATCTATACTATAAGTATATACAAATAGATATTTATTTATTTATTTACAACATTTTTACCCTGCCTTTCTCCACCCTGGAGGGGACTCAAGACAGCTTACACTTAGGCAACTATTTGATGCCTTCAAACAATGTACAGTTAAAACAAACATTTAAATAGAATTATAAAATACATTAAATGTTTAGACATATAAAATAATGCCTTCACTGTTAACCATACTAAGCAAAATCATACTCTGGTGCATTCCAGTGGTCATCGCACGTAATTCCATATTTATCTACTGCAGAAGATCTTCAAAGGCTTGATCAAAAAGCCACGGTTTTACTTTCTTACAGAAGGTCCAGAGGGAGGGGGCTGACCTAATATCCATAGGGAGGGAATTCCACAGCTGAGGGGCCACCACTGAGAAGGCTCTGTCTCTTGTCCTCGTCAATCGCTCCTGTGAAGGAGGTGGGACCGAGAGCTGCCCCCCCCCCCCCCAGATGATTTTAAGTTCTGAAATGGTTCATAGGGAGAGATCCGTTTGGACAGGTAAGCTGGGCCGGAACCGTTTAGGGATTTATAGACTAAAGCCAGCACTTTGAATTGTGCTCGGTAGCAGACTGGCAGACAATAGAGTTGATGTAACAGAGGGGTTGTATGCTTCCTGTACCCCACTCTGGTGAGCATCTTTTCATTTACATTGTAGATGTTTAGATTCACATCTAAAATGTGCCAGTCATGAAGAGTTTCTTTAAGCCTATCTAAAGTATGAGAGTGAATTCAATCAAGTCAATTTTACAGAGTGTAAAGATGCACGTGCCAAGTTCCTAACATGAATGAACTGTACAACTCTGATGAATTTATTTTCATGATGTATATTCACTGAGCAGTTTATAGTACATGTATGTGCTTCATACTTAAATATTTACCTTGGTCAGCAAACCTGAGAGAAAGCATGCCTCTACTGCAATCTTACAATGGGACATGGGATGCAAATGCTCTGCAAAAATATCTGGTTTTAGTCTGGTTTTAGGCCGGGACATGGTGCGGAGACAGTCTTGGTCGCCTTAGTGGATGATCTACGCTGGGAGCTGGACAGGGGGAGTGTGTCCCTGTTAGTTCTGCTGGACCTCTCAGCGGCCTTCGATACCGTTGACCACAGTATCCTTCTGGGTTCCTGGAGGACCATTCCCAGATGGTGTTGTTGGGAGACTCCTGTTCAACCCCTCATCCATTGTCTTGTGGAGTTCAATACTGTCTCCCATGTTTAACATCTACATGAAGCCACTGGGGGAGGTCATCCGGAGTTTTGGGGTGCAGTGTTATCTGTACACAGATGACGTCCAACTCTGTCACTCCTTCCCACCTGCTACTAAGGAAGCTGTTCAGGTCCTGAACCGGTGCTTGGCCGCTGTGTCGGACTGGATGAGGGCGAACAAATTGAAATTGAATCCAGACAAGGCAGAGGCACTCCTGGTCAGTCGAAAGGCCGAACAGGGCATAGGATTACAGCCTGTGCTGGACGGGGTTACACTCCCCATGAAGATGCAGGTTCGCAGTCTGGGTGTGATCCTGGACTCATCGCTAAGCCTGGAACCCCAGGTTTCGGCAGTGACCAGGGGAGCATTCGCACAGCTAAAACTTGTGCACCAGCTGCGCCCGTACCTTGGGAAGTCTGACTTGGGCACAGTAGTCCACGCTCTGGTTACATCCCATATAGATTACTGCAACGCTCTCTACGTAGGGCTGCCTCTGAAGACTGTTCGGAAGCTTCAAATGGTCCAACAGACAGCAGCCAGGTTGATAACAGGAGCGGCACTCAGGGAGCGTACAACTCCTCTGTTGTGCCAGCTCCACTGGCTGCCAGTTTGCTACCGGGCACAAATCAAAGTGCTGGTTTTGGCCTTTAAAGCCCTAAACGGTTCTGATCCAACTTACCTGTCGGAACGCATCTCTCCCTATGAACCATTGAGATGTTTAAGATCATCCGGAGAGACCCTGCTTTCGGTCCCGCCTGCTTTGCAGGCGCAACTGGTGGGGACGAGAATCAGGGCCTTCTCAGTGGTGGCTCCTCGGCTTTGGAACGCCTTTCCTAGTGACATCAGATCAGCCCCCTCCCCCCTGACATTTCTTAAGAAAGTCAAGACTTGGCTGTTCGAGCAGGCATTTGCAGATGAACTTTAATTAATCGAGACCAACGGAATGTTATGACGATGCAACGGAAACTGATTTTAAGAATGAGATGCTCAGATTTGTATTTTATAGTTTTAACTGTTAATTTGTATAGTATTTTTAGGGCTGTTTTTATCATATTTATGATGTATTTTGTCTGTGGGCACTTGCTGCCGTTTGTTCACTGCCTCGAGTCGCCTTCGGGCTGAGAGGGGCAGTATAGAAGCATAGTAAATAAATAAATAAATAAATAAATAGATAAATAAATAATATCTGTATGTTCCATGTCAGCGTGATATGTGGAAAGGGGCCTCTGCCTCATGCTAATTCTTTGTAAAAAGAGAAGCACCATGAGTTTCATATCTTTATATAGAGATACAATACACAAGCATATAAAGGAAGTGTTGATGTTAAATGTTGCATTCGTTAGTAGTAAGGTTTTGAGGCAAAGGATGCAAACGTAGCTACTCCTCTACCACCACAACAGGATCTTTGGCCAGGGTCGTGGCTTTAGTGTGTGCTGTGGGAAGCAGCCACAGGGATTGCTGTTTAGATCGCAGAAATATCCCTGAGCTTCGGCAACAGAACACTTGCAATGTTGTGTATATCTGAGTTGGCTGGAAACAGGAGGATGTAAGGCAACAAAATCTCTTTCTAAGCTTAAAATACCACAGTGTGTGTGTGTGTATGTGTATGTACTGTACGAGAAATCAAAACGTGCACAGATTCAGGTGCGAAATGCTCATGAAAATTATGTAAAAGACAATTCTTGGCTGGCACACTTCCTTTTAAAAAAGAGTTACTGAAAGTAACAGTTGGGCTCTCTGACTCTTTCACCCTCCAGAAGCTCCCTTTTGACTTTCCAGGCCTGCATCTACCCTCTCACAGCTATTTGTTTGATTTTCTCACAGCACAGAGCTGTGAAAGGGGGGACAACTGCAATAAACCCACCTAACACAATTTTTTAAATGAACCAAAGTCTTTCCTAGGGTAACTGATGGCTTGATTCGATCTGATTTTAAGAGAGCGATTGTTTTTTAGATCTATTTTTTATTCTAAGTGAGAGAGCGAGAGATTAAGTAAAAAGAGAAACGGGAGTATACCCCAGAGTAGATTCATGTTTAGGTGAAAATCGAAGCAGACACCATCTGTAAAACACAAAATACATAGAAAAAGCTTTTATGAGTTTGTGGCCATTGAACAATGGACAGTAGATAGTTTTCTTTCCAGTCATAGAATGTAAATTATTTTGCTGCAGAGCATGCTGGATCTAATCATGCAGAGCATCAGTTAAATTCAAAGTCATTTGGTTTAGTTATTTGGGGTGCTGACTCAGAAAATTGCATTGGATAGACCACATCAGCTCTAGTTTCTTGATACAGAGCATATGCCATCCAGTAGTGTAGCACCCATGGGCCCGTTCGTGCCAATGGGAGGGGGTGAGGCGCCGGGGGTCCCGATGCCACTGGGACCCGCACAGGCTGAAGGGGACTCGGAGGACGAGTTGGAAGGCCCAGAGCAAGATTGGTCAGCAGTGCCTTTGCCCAGTTCACCTGCAAAGAGTTTAGCCTGGGATTTCGAGTGGGAGCATTCTCCCGGGGAAGGAGCGGACCAGGTGGAGCTGGAAGGCAGCGAAGCAGATAGCGGAGATAGTTATGAATTCCCAACCGGCCGAGGTTCCCAGGACCTGGCCGAGCAGCAGATGGAGGCCAGCGGCTGGGAAAGTTCGGGGAGGCTGCTTCTCAAGGAGATAGCGATACTGAACTGG